>JANZLF010000007.1:27414381-27427292 GCA_026546835.1 Erythroxylum foetidum | reverse complement strand
CCTTAACAGAGGTCCTCACGTTGCTTTTTGTCTCCACTTATTGGTTCCCCTCAATAATTATTGATAAGGAAATAAAAGTATATCAATCAAACGGCTCTCCTGTCCCTTCGTCCACAAGACACAAAATCGTAGAAAGAGGAACTGAATATTCCCCCATGTGAGGCCGTTGCTTTCGCCCCCAAGTCAGCCAATCAACGGTTGCTGTGGCCCAAGCTTGTCGTTGACAAGCGGTGGCTCAAGAGATCGCAACCGTGCCATGTATTGTTGCGGCCTTATTTATTGTGATTTTCTCCGGCGAACTTTGCGGTCCGGAATTTTGGTTTTGAAGAAATTTGAAAGGAAAAATATCAGATAGGGCCCACGTTGCTTAAACGAAGTTTGATTTGTTGGGATGTGATGTGTTAGGTTGAACTTTTAATCTATTAAATATATATTTTGATCAAATGCTTGGAGAAATTGCATTCTTTTCTATGATGGTATAAAAAATTTAATCTTTACTTTTATACAATATCATAATTACTTAAAAACTTCAACAAGTTCAGCCACTTAAATCAGAAAACTCTTGAACATCCTAATTTTTTGAATCAATTTTAACTTTTTGATTCAATTTATTCTAATAATTTTTGTTGTTAAAATCGATCAATTTATTAATTTATTGATCAATTCTTGTTAGTTAATAAATTCTTACAAATTAAAATAAATAAATAATTTTTTATTTAATAATATCTTTTCTAATTAAACTTTAAATTATTCGAAAAAAATGTAGTCATATTTTAAATTTTATTTAATTTTTATCCAGTTATATGACAGTTTAATTTCAATCAAATCTTTCAAACTTTAAACCTCTCATTTTATCGATTTAACTTTTTACAAATTCAAAAATGTCATTTTCTAGCCTTTACTTTATCTTTAACTTAATATGTTTATTCTCACTTCATTTCATAAAAGAATCTGCACATTTCAATTGAGTACTGAGGTTCAGCGGCAAGGTCAAAGTTCAAATCTCGTTTGTGAATGCAACAATATTAAATTCTTGATGATAGTGCTGAGTCACTCCTTGGGACCTTAGAAGGTACAAGCGGAGATTAATAAGAGCGTGACAATAGATTAATCTGAACGTGACAATGACTTAAAGATATATCCGACAATTCAGGCCTACCTAAAATACTTCGCAAGTTTACCAAAACAAAATATGAATTAACTATATTTACCACCCTCACTTTATATATATATTAAGAAGAGATTACAAAAACCAAATGATCGTCACAATTAATTTGCTAGTTAAATGTAGCAACAATGGATGGTGACTAGAACATTCAACTAAAATAAACTATATATATAGTTATGACAATATATTGATAATGACTATTTCATGTTAGTACTAACGTACCATGTTTACATGTCTCAGGCTGATAAGCTATTTCATTTCCTTCTCCAATTCCTGTAGGCCCTTACAAGCTAATAAAGTCCTGATATTGCTTGATTTTATCTGCTACCTAAATCTGGTTTCTACTAATACTGCTACTTTGGTGTATAGATAGGGCATCCCGTAAACCCACAAATCACGATGCACCATCAAAACTGTACCCCACGAGTTTAGTTTAATCAACCCCATTGAACCCGGCTTTAACACCTTTATATATACCCCTACTCTTCCTTTACATTTGTATGTAAGTAACTTGCAGCTCGAGATCATCTACTACTTAACTTTTAAGAAGAAGAAGAGGACTTAAATGGCAAGCCCTTCCTCGTGCTGTCTCTTCCTCTTCTGTTTCTGCCTTGTCCCTGCTTGCATTGAATCATCATCGCCTGTTCAGGACCCAGAACTGGTTGTACAAGAAGTACACAGGCAAGTGCACAAATGCATGGCTCCACTAACAAAAATGTTGGTTGTCGGTGCTTTAAATGTGTGTTGTTAAGTAACGTATATATTTTTTTTGACAGGGCTCTGAATGCATCAAGGAGGAAGTTGGGGTATCTCTCTTGTGGAACCGGTAATCCCATCGACGACTGCTGGCGGTGCGACCCCAACTGGGAAAAGAACCGGCAGAGACTCGCCGACTGTGCAATTGGGTTTGGCAAGAACGCCATTGGTGGTCGTGATGGAAGAATATACGTGGTTACCGACTCCAGCGACAACGACCCTGTCAATCCTAAACCGGGAACTCTCCGGCACGCTGTCATCCAAGATGAGCCGCTCTGGATCATTTTTGCTCGTGACATGACCATTCAGCTAAAGGAAGAACTGATCATGAACTCTTTCAAGACTATTGACGGCAGAGGAGCTAGTGTCCACATTGCAGGTGGTCCATGCATAACTATACAGTACGTGACCAACATTATAATTCATGGACTGCACATACATGACTGTAAACAAGGTGGGAATACTTACGTCAGGGACTCCCCACGGCACTATGGATGGAGAACTATATCGGATGGTGATGGTGTGTCAATCTTCGGTGGGAGCCATGTGTGGGTGGACCATTGCTCCCTATCCAATTGTAATGATGGACTCGTTGATGCCATACATGGGTCCACCGGTATTACGATCTCGAACAATTTCATGACCCACCATGATAAAGTCATGTTGTTGGGTCACAGTGATTCCTATACTCAAGACAAGAACATGCAAGTCACTATAGCCTTCAATCACTTCGGCGAAGGGCTTGTCCAAAGAATGCCAAGGTAAATCAATTTTATTGTCACCTTTATTTGTAGGACATATAATAAATGTTAATTATAATTTAATAATCAGCCTTAATTAATATTTTAATTTTAATTTCACATTTTCAGATGTAGACTTGGATATTTCCATGTAGTGAACAATGACTACAGTCATTGGGAAATGTATGCTATTGGGGGGAGTGCGGCACCAACCATCAACAGCCAGGGCAACAGGTTTGTTGCACCTGACGACAGATTCAGCAAAGAGGTAATTTTGCTAGCCAGCTCCAACTGAATTAACTACCTCTTCTTCTTCTCTTTTTTTTTTTGGGAGAAAATCTATGTAACCCATTTCTTGATTCTGACACACTTACATGCAGGTTACTAAGTACGAAGATGCACCAGCAAATGAGTGGAGGAACTGGAACTGGAGGTCCGAAGGAGACCTAATGGTGAATGGGGCATTCTTTACAGCCGCAGGTGCAGGAGCCTCTTCCAGTTATGCTAAAGCTTCAAGCTTGAGTGCGAGACCATCTTCACTCGTGGGTTCCATGACCATTGGTGCAGGTGTACTCAACTGCAAGAAAGGTTCTCGTTGTTGATGATTTTGATGACGACCCTTTGATCGATCTGCTGTTTTGTGTAACGGCCGACGTATCACCAAAATTGGTGTAGGAAGTAGAAAAGTCTACGTCTACTTTGTCTTCTTTTCCTTTTTCTGTTGTATTTAACCTTTGATGCCGACCTCGGCTTGTTATTCTTGTAACCATTTTAAGATTCTCTTGATAGGGTTTAGAGAAAAAGCAAGTGAAGAAGTGTTGATTAAAGTAGTAAATGTATGATTCTTAATTGTATTAATATGGTCTCTTCTCTTCTCCAAGTTATACATGTACAAGTAGAAGGACAAAGGGAAAAAGACTTCAAGTTAAGGCAGCAGAAGAGGTTCCATGTATAAGTAGTTGAGTTACGGCATTTGACGAAGAAACTTCAACCACCAATATTAAGTAGTTAAGATGGTTCAGTTCCTGTGGTAGACCATAGCCAGACCTAGGACCTAACATATAACGATGGGGTCCGGTGTTAGATTTTGGGAGAGGAGAGGAGCGAGGAGCACATGCGCTTCAAAATCTTGAGCTTAAGCCGTATCTTTGAAAAAAGTTACACCTTTGCTCAGCAAAATCGCCTCCATTATTTACTTATTATGGGTATCATCACTTTCATTAGTGTTCCGGCCAACGAAGATCTTCTGCCTTTTATAAAATTTCAACTATTTATTTTGTAGAACCTATGTAAGATCATAAATAAACGACTGAAATTTATTAGGCACAATAAAATATTATAATATTAAATAAAAAATTTAGACTCTATTCCTATGCTCTTACATCTGCACATGCTATAGTCAGTGTAATCTAGCTGGACAGCTCGTAAGCACTTCAAATCAAACTTGTTTTTTTACCAATATGAGGTCGTTTTATAGTAAAAATTATATAGTGTTATATGCAGAACTTACAAAACAACATCGTCTAAACAAAATGGAATTATCGAAATAGAGGATTTATTAGAACCCTTTTTGTCATTTCCAAATAAAGTGTGTACTTTATAGTGTTGGCACCTCCCATGTGGAAGCCGACAGGTGGGTCATAATAAGTTAGCGATCGAGAGTCGTCCTGTAGATGCAGTTAGTGCTGGCCCATTGAGCTAAGAGTTGTCACGTAGTTGCAGTTATAGCTGAGCCATTGAGCTTCTAACCTATTTGCCTATTTGCTTTGATTCACAAATGACCATGCCAAGTCTCTCTCTGCGTAAAGGAGTTTCATCGTTAGTTCAGCGAATGTACATCCAATCGCTTAGGGGACGCACATAGGCCATAGCAACCCAAGTTTCAAGTCAGTAATTTGTGCTTTTGCGACCTTCTAGACACGCAAATGGACAAAACCTTATCTGAAACAGAGTTTACAAACAGAAAATCTAATCAGTAATTTCTAATTTGTACACTTTAGCTTGTTTACGTCGGAATAATACAGGGCATGTGCTTCCACTAGATTTTGTCAGAATCCATTTAGCAGATCGTACATTAATCTAGAGTTTTTTAAGTTTGTAAGTTTTTTTTTTAGTATTAGGTATCTTAAATTAGTCAGATTAATTCTAAACTCCTACAACCCCACCTCAAGAATCTAGAGGATGTAAATCTAGAACTCCAAGACTCCTCAGGTTCCTACGTAGCCTGTACACTTCTGCGCACAAGGAGTCTTCACATACTCTAGATTGTTCAGCTGATGATTGATCACTGACTCCCCCTGCTCAGCATCAGGTTCCCATCAGCTCCGAGATTCCCTAGCAGCTCTAACTTCCACACTGCTGCTGGAAGCGAGACGTCCGTAATTGATCCGATCAAAGAGTTTTATCCTGGGAGCTAGAGGATCATCAATAGGAACATGCCTATTTCCCCTTCTTTGACGTGACTTGAACTCAAGACCTCCTTTTGAGAAGAGAGTCTTAAGTGAGGAATCTGGACCAATTGGTCCACTCCTCGTTGTCACAAGTTTGTAAGTTTTTGATAAGGTTGGTTCTTTATTTCAAAATTGTTAAAATAAAAATAACATAATTTACCTTCCAAAACCTTTAATTACAAAGTTTCTAATATCATGATAATAAATCATTATGTTTAATACATAAAACATACTACTTATATCTTTTTTATATATACATATATATAATTCTTTATTTTACGTGTATATGAATAAATTATTAAATATGTGATCTAATTTGTAAATCATATCCTTAATTAAATTATTTAATAAATAAAAATAAATTAATGTAAAAATAACAATACTACTGATAATTAATAGGACAAATCTACTTTTAAGAAGAATTAAATTTGTGAATTAACAAATTTAAATAATATTTGTAATATGTTTTATTCTCGTTTTATTATAAAAATGAAAAGTAATATCTGAAATATGGACCAAACTTAAAACCTCTGCACACTAAATAAAACAATATTGGAGGCAATTGCTTTGCTTATTTGATAAAACGGTGCGCTTGGTGGTCAGATTAATAGGTTACTTTGTTCGAATGGTTTGCATTCATTTGGGTGGTGTGTTGTGACTTACTCTATCTAACTCTTTGAGTTAACTCACATAATAGGCTGAACTGTCGGTGATACCTTTAAATCATTATCACGTTCAGATCAATTCTTGCCTGTGCCTTGTGGGATCTCAAGAGACGGCTCAACACTATCACCAAATATTTTTTTTTGGGATTTGAGGGAATCTCGTAAGCGGATTAAGAGGCATACTTTTTTAAGGGTTCAATTAACGCACCACTTTACAGACGGGTCAAACGAGCGCATCTCATTATTGAGGGTCCAACTAGTCCTCCATCTACAAGTAAAACCTTGGCTATCCCAGGCTCTTACAAGAGGAGCTAGCATGGACTCGAACTTGAGACCTAACCAAAGTCAAGCTCCGCTCTCAACCATCAAGCTACACCCCTTGAAGGCACCAAATATTTAATACTACTGAATTCACAAGCAGGGTTAAAATCCTTGACCTTGCTTAAGCGAATATTAACACTGTGAAGTAAGGTGGTGCTTGTTTAAAAGAAATGAGAATGAATCATTAGATAAGGAATCAAAAACTTGGGACGTATCCCTCTGTCCCAAAATACCCTGGCCCCTCTGTCCTCTTTACATCTAAATCATTCATTCATAATAAATGGATGACTTAGATACAAAGGGGACAAAAAGGCCAGGGTATTTTGGGACAGAAAATCTGAAGGCCAAAAACTTTGGTTGATTATTTATTATGATTGAATCAGTAGTTACTTGAAATCTCACTTTTCAATATTACTCCATCCCTCACATATATTAGAGGAATGAATTTCATTTTTTATTAATAGGACAAGTGTCATATGAATGACACTCTATGTCACACTCGTCACAAGCGTGACGTTTGTGATACTAGTTGTTTTATTTTATTTTAATTTTTCAATTAAATATAATTAACATATGTTTAATTAAAAATATTTAATTAAAATATAACAAATTTTTATTTATCAATATTTTTAACAAACCAATCACTGTCAATAGTAATAATAATCATTCATTCCACTTCACCAACCATCATAATTAGAATGATTATATTCATTCTTATTCTTTACTATATTCATTTTCATTCTCATTATCATTTTTCTGTGTGAACTAACTGTGCCCTAAATTAAATTTGTTTTAGAAGAATTAATATGGGAGTTTTCTATTAAGCTCATGTGATAAAAATACCCAATGTTTTAAAAATCATGCTAAAAATTAAACCAATAAAACAAAAGATTTAAAATTTAAAAGGTTTAACTGATATTAAATCGTTATAAAACTGATTACAGATTAAATAAAATTAAAGAATCTAAAATATAATTCAAAGAGATCATCCTTATTTATAGAAGAATTTTAAATTTAATTAAAAAAGATCATTAAATAAAATTAATTGATTTACTTTAATTTATAAAAATTATTAATTTATAAAAAATTGTCCGATTAATTAATAAATTTATTAATTTTTAATAATAAAAATAGTCAAAATAAATCAAACAGAAAAAATAAAAACTAAAATTAAATAATTTATGATCATGATTGAATTGGTTAAGTTTTTTAATTATTGAAAACACTACACCTTAGGTTTACCAGCTTATACTTATGGGCAACAATGGTCAAGAAAACTGTTGCTTTCACAAGGTTAGATAAGTACTCGGCGGAGTTTTCGGCCGGGATGGATATAAGCATGTGCCACACAACTAGGGGATCAAATCTCCTGTCTAAGTTATCCTGTCTTTACTCTGTCCAGTGGGGTGGATGCCGTCCATTTATGTGGAGTCTACTGGGGTCTACATAAATGAACGACATCCACCCCACTAGATAGAGTAGGGACATGGTAACTTAAACAGGAGATTTGGGGTGCACAACTAGAGGAACCTGAACTGACCCACGTGGAATGCGACTCCTGAACCTCAGTCATGTGCCCCTCCGGTACGAACAAAGCGTCTTCTAGGACTTTTCGTCATCCATGAAGTCCGCGTGATATCTATTAACCCACAAAAGCGAAAAAGTTCTTAGTCCACCCTAGTCGTCAATTTTATATATGTTTTTTTGAATCTACCAGATAACTTACAAGGGTGTTAATTATGATAAAATACTTTTAAGTTATTCACATTCAGACTAATCCTTGCTCGAGTTAAATAAAATTTTTATGAAAAATAAAATTCTGACTTCAAATTTAAAACTTCACTTAAATTAGAAGAGTCCCTTATCAACTCACCTGCGTCTTAGAAGTTTACGCATATATTCTTTGACACATAATACTTAACTTACCCCAAAAAAATCAAATAGAAAGGATGCCAAACTTTGGTTCCATCTTCCATGTTACTTTCATGGATTACTCACCTAAAAGTAACCTTATAGCTATCTAACTAGCTAGCCGTGCACATAATCGTTATCAGAAATGCACTTCAAATTAAAGTTTACAAACTTAGATGTACTTTGCAATTAGGTGTAACAATATTTTGGCATGCCTACCTTGCGAAACAACAAAGACGAGAGGAGAGGACGTGCTTTCCGATTGAGAACGAATGAAGATGAACCAGAGAATGTGCCTTACAGACTTGAGACCAACGATATCCTCGAAGGACGCAGAGACAATGTAATTAGGGTTTTTCATGTTTAGTAAAGTGAATCTGAGTAAATTTGAGAAAAGCCATTTGGGTGATAAAGTATTTAATAATGAGTAACTGAGTTTTGAATATGTTTGCAAAGAATAAATGAGTTGCATAATTGGAAAAGATGTAAGGTAAGCTCCATAATAGTCTTGGACTGTTCTTTCTGTATTTCAGCTTCTATTTGTTGAAGTACTTCCGTCACTTTTCTGAATTCTTGCTCCTTATGAATGCTAAAGTCTTGAAGTAGGTCTGGTTAGTGGTAGTAATAATACCGTCGGTGGTGAAGTTCTGAAAAGTTCAATTCTTACACGTTTAACTTCAATAATATCTAATTCAACCTCAATAGATTCTGGCCGAAGAAGTAGACAATCTTAACCCTATAAGTGAATTTCACTACATAGTCTAATTATAAAAAATCAGACCTCTCCAAATTTTACCTTATTGCGAGACTTCAAACTAAATGTGATTAATAAATCATATATTACCTGGAGAAATTTTCAACATCAAGCAATCTTCCTTTCTCACCGAGTGATTTTGACAACTTCAATTGATTATTTTCAGTCAATGAGTAGGTGGAGAATTTAAGTTACAGAAAAGTGGAATAGCAACCACATTTAGCAAATAGGTGATCCAAAAGTCTTATACTCATGTTTACATAATGCACACATTTCTCTATGATTTTTAATATTTTTTTTTACTAACTTCTAAGTTAAAGATTTTCGTGGTCAATTCGATAATAGCACCAGGGCTTTGATCAGTCCTGTTTTTGCCCTTTTACATTCACTGATGACAATAAAAGGCCATGTGATGCCATGTAGCAAAAGTTAGCTTTCATGCCATCTAATAACGACACAAGAAATCTATTCGATTTGAGTAAGAATTAGTCTGAATGTGGATAATTTAAAGGTATCTTCTCATAATTAAGACTCACCTAAAGCATTTCGTGGGTAACGGAAAAAAAAATCGAGATAGTTGGGTCTGAGGTGGATTATAACTTTGCCCTTACTTGCCCCTAGTCTCGCTGGCTTGTTATCCATTCCATTCCATGTCTGATTTTCATTTTTCTCTTTGATTTGAAATTGGAAAAATTAAATAAACGTGCATTTGGAATTTGGACTTCTTGAAGTTGGGTACCTCACGCGTTTCTCAAGGGCCCTTCCTATCTCATCACTTTGGGGAAGTAAAGAGTTAGGTGGAAACAATGATAGACTCAAACTTTGGACAGTCTGTTTTATATATAAATTAGCACATTTATGTGGCCCAGAGAGGAAATGAACTGGAATTACACATTTTCATTACCAGATTATACTTTAGTTTACGTGTACGCGTGCAAAAGGTTTAGATTATTTTGATAATGCTATCGTTCAAACATAAAAATACTTTAAACCATAATTAGATTTAACAAAATAGCCTCAATTTGATTCGAATGAATTCAAAATCCACGAAACTAATTTGAGTTGATGGAATTTTAACGTAAATTTAGATTTCCAACAAAGTATATAGCTAGTTTTGAGTTAAAATTAGTTCAAGTCTAAATAGCAAGTTGCAACTTTTTCATCTTTTCTTCTTTGAAGAGACTAGGAATGACAAATAAAGCTCTCGATTATATTCTTTATTTTGTGTTTGACCATATATATTTATATACACATATATTTATATACACGAGCATATATATATTCGTTATTTTCTTTCGCTTATTTTTGTTCTAGCCACTTTTAGCTTCATCCTAATAAGATGTTATTTTGATATATTAATTAGAACTATCTATTTTGTTTTGGATATTCTTTGGTGCTTAGATAAGAAAATTAATGTTTGTTTTGTTCGTGGAGATGAAAATTAGATATTGTTAAACAGATAAAGAAAAAATAGACAAAGGCATACTGGGTTTGAATCTCTTTTTCGTTGATTTCATTGATGTACATTGTGATGTTTTTATAGATAGATTTTGACTAGTGTTTGTGTAGGAAACTAACTCCTATAGAGATAATCCTAACATGATTCATACTAGTGTTCATATACGAAACTAACTCTTATAGAGATAATCCTAATATGATTATGCTTTTGACTTCTTCTAACACTCCCCCTCAAGTTGGGCGGTAGGATCACCAACACCCAACTTGCATAGAGCTTCATGAAAAGTTCGTCCCACAACTGCCTTAGTCAAAATATCAGCTAGCTGGTCTTCCGATCGAACATATGGTAGGCTGACAATTCCGTCTTCTAACTTCTCTTTAATGAAATGCCAGGAGAGTTGTGCCCGTTGAGAGAAAGGGCTTGTATCTCAGCCATCATACTTGGAACTTATCGATAGTCACAGTGTTCCCGTGTTGTTTCACAATAGTCTACCAGACACTACAGTGATGTACAATTCAACTTGGCTAGTCGATGGTCCTCTCAGAGGTCTTGTTTTAGTCCCATTGTCTGTGTTACTTTCCCTGTGTGCCCTTCGGAGTCCTAGTTGAATAAGTAAGATTCGAAGTACTTCTCCCATAAGCTATAGCTTTTGGGATCAGTGGTATCACAACCCCAGGTTACGACCTGGTGACTTGCCCCGCATCGTGAGTTTGATTCCCCAAACATTAACAGGAGTCAGTCATAGATTACTCCACCAGAGTTGACAAATGGAGGGTGATGAAATAAGTAAGGTTCGAAGTACCACCCCCATAAGCTATAGCTTTTGGTGAGCACCATTGACTTGACAACACTCTTTGTACGAGTCAAGAAGCTATTACTTATGCATTCATTAACTGTCACAAGAAGAATGTTGAACATTTTAAAGTAGGTTTTTTTTTTATGTTTATAAAATAATATTTTTAAACTTTTCATATATTCCTCTAAATTATACAATGTATTAATAATCTTATATAAATATTATTTGCAATCACTGAAAAAAAAGAACACTTTATATTATAGGAAAGAATTAAAAATTTTCGTTTTTGTAGTCATCATCATAATATTTATTATTAATAATTTGTACAACCAATTTTCATAAATTATGCAATTGACATGATAGTAATCTTTTTACGAGTCACATAGTTCTCTTGTTGTTTCACAATAGTCTACTAGACTCTGCAATAATTTACAATCTGACTTAGTTAGTCGATGGTCCTCTCAAAGGTGTTGTTTTAGTCCCGTTGTCAGTGTTACTTTCCCTGCGTGCCCTTCGAAGCCCCTAATTGAATAAGTAAGGTTCGAAGTACTTCTTCCACAAGTTATAACTTTTGGGATCAGTGGTATCAAAGCCCCAGGTTACAGCCTGGTAACTTGCCCCACATCGTGAGTTCGACTCCCCGAATGTTAACAGGAGTTACTCTTAGGTTACTCCGCCAAAGTTGACAAATGAAGCATGAAAAAATAAGACATGTTCAAAGTACAGCTTGTGGGGGAAGTGCCATTAACTTGACAAGAATCTTTGTACGAGTCAAGAAGCTATTATTTATAGCTTGTGGGGGAAGTGCCATTGACTTACAACAATCTTTCTATGAGTCAAGAAGCTGTTATTTATAGCTTGTGGGGGCAGTGCCATTGGCTTGACTTTTATGCATTCATACACTGTAACAAGAAGGACGTTGGACTTTTTAAAGTATGTTTTTTATGTTTATAAAATAATATTTTTAAACTTTTCATATTTTCCTCTAAATTATACAATGTATTAATAATTTTATATAAATATTATTTGCAATTTCTGAAAAAAATGAAAATTTATATTATACAAAAGAATTAAAATTTGTCGTATTCGTAGTCATCATCATAATATTTATTATTGATAATTTGTACAACCAATTTCCATAAATTATGTAATTGACATGATAGCAATCTTTTTTCGAGTCAAGTCAAGAAGACAATTGAGTAGAGCGGCTAGTTGACATGGAATGCTATGTTGGATATTATTACTTTTTTTAATTTCTTACAGTAATCGAGTTCTTACTTCTCAATGTGAAATTTTTTTCCCCTTTTTGTATATATAGCTGATTGGAGAAGCAAAATTTTTAGCTCGTGTCACACACTACCTTCGTAAGTACAACATGGAAAGTCAATTTTCTAGTATCTTCTTACGTGTAAACCTTTCAAATTATGGACTTCTCTCCATATTACTCTTTTCTTTAACCATCCCTCACAAAGTCCAAACAAGCATGGAAAACACCAGTTTCGCCTACACGGAATTTAGCCAAGATACGACAGGACTACAATTTGAAGCAGACGCTTATGCTCCAGAAGATAGAAAGGTCGTTGAACTAACCAGATATGGTGGGAGTTACAGTGGTCGACTTACATATCGCCGACCATTGCACCTTTGGGACAGCGTCTCGAGGAATCTTGCTGATTTCAACACTCATTTCTCCTTCAGTATCAACTCTGCAGGCCATGACTCCAGAGCCCATGGATTTGCATTTTTTCTCGCTCCAAACGGTTCCCAAATTCCTCCGGATTCAGGAAGGGGATATCTCGCACTTTGTTCAAATTCTTCATCAACTAATTTTGTTGCAGTAGAGTTTGACACACACCAGGATGAGTGGGACCCAATAGATAAGCCAACCCAC
>JANZLF010000007.1:27394713-27405848 GCA_026546835.1 Erythroxylum foetidum | reverse complement strand
GTGTGATGAGTCAAATGAGTTGAGACTTGAGAGTTTAATGAAGCTAATTTGATAGTTGAACGGTTATGCTCAGGACATTCCAAGTTTGTACAGTGCAAATTTCAAGTCTTTCATAGGGGAAAAATTTGTGTTATGACTTTAAGGAAAAATATGACCAATCTAGGTTGAGTTAGACAAAGTTGTCTTCTAGAAAGTGGTAGCTTATCTATATAGCTTTCCAACGGCATATAATATGAAATTTTTGTACATCGGAGTTGAACGTTACGATCTTTATAAGTGAAGATGCTCTAGAGAGTGTAGTTAGTGATTCAGAACTTTTGGTGATGTGAGGAAGTCCCTATAGAAACCCTATCGTCTGGTGCCTATCATCTGATGCTTATCATCTAGTGCCTATTGTCTGGTGCATTGTAGACTAAATCGTCTGGTGCATTGTAGACTGAATCGTCTGATTCACAGTAGACTGAATTGTCTAATGCATCTCAGACTGAATCATCTTGCCTTTTCTCTGGTTCAATTTTGACCCTCTAGATGATATAATCTATCTTCAAGGTATTCAGAAATTGTAGACCTATAAGTCCTCATTCAAATCGTTTAAGAATGACCTTGATCCGATATCTCTAGAGAAAGTTATGCCAATTGTTCCAAAATAGGTCTTAGACTAAAGCCTTTTGTCTGACCTTTCGTTTGGTTTCGTCTGACCTTATTGTCTAGTCCAATTTTGACCCTTTTGATGACGGAATGTATCTTCAAGGTCTTCATGAAGTCCTCTTTCAAATCGTCTAAGAATGACCTTGATCCGATATCTCTAGAGAAAGTTACTCTAAGTGTTCCAAAATAGGTCTTAGACTGAAGTCTTGCGTTTGACCTTTTGTCTATTTTCGTATGACCCTATCGTCTGGTCCAATTTTGACCCTCTAAATGACATAATCTATATTCAAGATCTCATGAAATTGTAGATCTAAAAGTCCTCTTTCAAACCGTCTAAGAATGACCTTGATCTGATATCTCTAGAGAAAGTTGTGCCAATTGTTTCAAAATAGGTTTTAGACTGAAGCCTTTCGTCTAGTTTTGTCTGACCCTATTGTTTGGTTCAATTTTAACCCTCTTGATGATAGAATCTATCTTCAAGCCTTCATGAAATTATTGATTTAGAAGTCTTTTTTGAAACCATCGAAAGATGACCTTAATCTGATATCTCTAGTGAAAGTTATGCCAATCTTCCCAAAATGCGTTCAATATGATTGAGGACAAAACTATGTTTGATTCTTTTAGCCATAACTGTGTCATCGACCTTCAAATGAGATGATTCTTATTTCTAAATAAACTAGAGACATAGAGCTACAAATTATCTGAAGGAATCGAATTTTAGTTCAGTCCTTAAAACTTTTAATTTATGGATGGAAGTTGGGTATAGTGTATTGTTTCAGTTTAAAAATAGTCTGAAAATGTTTGGGCTCAAACTTTTAGATTACTGAATCAAAATGGATAATTTTGGTGTCATTAGAAGTTTAAGACAATGAGAAGAAGGTTTTGAAGAAGTCAAATTGTAATTCCGGTTTGAGGTTTCCCAAAATCCATTATAAAGTTGGAGAAATGTGTTTGCTTACGTTTTATGACTCCATAACTGGGTTTCGGAAATGGTACCCAACAAGACTGGGCCGCCCAATCCGATCAAAAAAGTTTAAACTAGTCAGTTTTTATACATAAAGGTTTTTATGTGAAATTGACCCGGACCACTGACCGATTCAAACTTTTCTAGTCGGATTGAACGGTCCGGTCCAGTTTTTAAAACCTTGGTATTTTGTGTATAAATTGCAGAATACTTAACCAAATTGTATAAACTTAGTGTCATTAGAGACTTAAGACATATAGGAACAATTGTTTAGAAGAATGTTTTGCCTAAATCCTTCTTTTTTCATGTCAAAATAGTCGTGCAAATTGATATGAAAATATGTTTAGGAGACTAGCTGAATGAAGCTTGAATATTGATCATTAGGTAGTGCACGATCGTGCATAAGCACGATCGTGATAAAAAGGAATCCTCAGGGTAGTGCACAATCGTGATAGAGAGAAAATCTTTGGGGAGTTGCACGATCATGCATAAGCACGATCGTGATAGAGAGGAGATATTAGGTAGCGCATGATGGTGCACAAGCACGATCGTGATAGAGAGGAAGCATTAGGTAGTGCAAGATTGCACACAAGCATGATCGTGATAGAGAGGAAGCAACAGGAAGTGAACGATTGTGCACAAGCACCATCGTGAAAGTGAAGGTGTAATGATTTTTGACAGTTTTAAACACCCTTCACACTTTTAACCATAACTTCTTCTCCGAACCTTCGATTGAATTGAAATTTGAACCACAAACTCCTCACACATTTTCCTCCCTCTCCACCAAATTTTATGGTCATTTGAATTCATTAGGAAATGACTGGTAAATGATTTATTGATGATGTTGTAAGAATCAAGTGTATTGAGCCATAAACCTTAGTGCATGATTGAGTGATGAACTTGTAATAAGTTTGTATTATTAAAATGTAAACCTAAGTTAAAATTAGATATATATGACTTTTGGAGTATGAATGATCATAAGATGAACATAAAAGAGATATACTCAGGATTGTCATTGAGCATGCATTGTACATAATCCATATACACATTTGTGCATAAATGAGTACTTATATAATTGTACAAAGTTGTGATGCGTGTAAATTAGAGTGGCATCATCCATACATTGCCAGGACTTCGAGACAATAGCTATGTAGAGCAAACTGTGAGTAACCTAGATGGTCTCAGTTGATTAATTGTTTGTTTTAAATTCTGTATTGAATTATTATGTGAATGTGAATGTGTTGATTCCAGACATTGACTATCTGAGGCGTTTGATGCATGAATAACATATTGGAAGTATTCATTGAATGTGAATTTGACGAAATAAGTGATTCTCAACATATATGTTGAATGTCGGACCAACGTTTAATGACCAATGTGAATGAGATAGTGATAGTGAATATGAATGTGTAACATTGAGCAAATTTGATTGACTGAATATAGGTGATGCATTTCATTTCATGAATGTATGAACAGATAAGGGCTGTTGTGACTGAAGTAGCCACTAAAAAAGAGCTTAAAGGTTAGAAAGTAATTAAGAGTCAAAGATTATGAGCCCTATATCCCCAATGGATAAGGCACAATTATTAATGAGCCCGATATCCATCGAAGATGGTTAACTCACCGAGTTCGCAAAACTTATCAAAATTGTAACGTTGGCATTTCAGGTTTGAGAGAGTATACTAGTGATAGAGAAACTCTAGAAGAAGTATAGTTTTTGTACTTTTGGATCAAAAAATGACTCAAATGTCAGTTAGCTGAGACTGAAGGATCTAGATAAAATTTTTGTATAATTCCTCATGTATATAGTGTGTTCTGTATACAGAGATGTAAACTTTGATTAGTTTTTGATGATGTACATATATGGATGTTATTTTAAAGCTACAATGTACGTACTCAAATATCCTTCAGGATGTCGGGTATGTGTCCTGTGAGAGTAGGGTGCTACATCATGCATCTAGAACCTAACCTAGTTATGTTTCAGGTTAAGTTTAGATTGCACTATAAGTAGGTCAAAGTCAACTGAGCTAGTGATGGGCCCAATTTGGCCTAACCTATTGCCATCTTTAGGTGAGACTTTTAGCAACTAGAGCTTTGATGATGAAGTTAGAGAGGGATCATTGATGGGTCATGCTGATTGCAAATGATTAAGGTCTTTAGAAGATATGAGGCAGACCTGATCAAACTTTGGGCTAGACTCGAGTCGCACCCCAAAATGTTTAGGACAAATTGGGTAACAAATTCATGGGTCGAGTTGATTGTGAACAATTTGAGGCTTTAGGCATTGGGCAAGTTTGGAGCTTTGATTTCAGACAACACGAGCAAAGTCCCATCGAGTTTTATATCAAGTTCAGATCGCATGCTAAGAAGGTTGGTATGGTTAGATCAACAATGAGCTCGACCTTACTTGACCCGTTGTCATCTTTACATATAATTAGTGAATTTAATTTACTTTAATTTTTATTCTATTAATCATAATAAATTAGTAAGATTTAATTCAAAATAATGGATTAGATTTAATTTAGTGAATTTAGTATCAAATAGTTTTAAGAGAAATAAAGTTTGACATTGAAAGAATTATTGAATTTGAAATTATTTAGTTACGAGAATATATAATTAAATTTTAATTAGTTAAATACATAATATATGAAATATAAAAATTAATAATTTTGGTAATTTATAAAAATATTACTGTAATTACTAATTAACAGGATTTCGTTCCAATTCTAATTATGTTTTGCTATATTTAGTTGGACGTAAGGTTTTTAATAAATTAGAACGAAATTAAATGGAATAAAATTGAACGATTTATAATGAAATGAAATATAAATGAATGTAATATTAGAAAATTGATATTTAAGAGAGATAGAAAGGTTCATAATAAAATATAGTAAAATGTTGTTTGGAAGAAGGATTCATAATATATTATAGTAAAATGTTGTTCATCATTTTATATTCCGAAATCAGAAGTAACTTATTTTTACTGTTTGTGATGTAATAATATGTAATGTGAAACTCTCCTTTTTTATCATATTCCATTCCATTATATTATAAACTTTTCTAACATCAAATTCTATTTTGTTAAGTTAATAAGCACATGATCAAAGATAGTTAATAATTAAGTTGTTTACTTCTGAACCATTTCTACTGAAATGTTGAAATGTTATTCATGTTGTTGTTCAATTATGTTCTTTAAATAAGCGCCTTTGACAACGCGTGGTAAATATAAAGCTGGCCTTACTCAAGACTTGCCTATAAAGCAAGCAACGATCCGCTGCCTCTCCACGGCTGTGATAACGAATAAACAACCCACAAAAAAACTCCAATGGGAAAACCCAAGACCACCGCCGTCTTCTGTGAACTTCCCGATCCCGACGTCCACATCCTCACTTCGGGTGGCCAACACTTCCCCGCGCACAGTAGCGTCCTGGTACGCATTCTTCCATTTGGAGCTCTCAGTTCTTGATGAATTTCATTTTCAAATTTTGTGATGCTTATGTTCATAATTTGATTGCAGGCGTCAGTGTCACCGGTGTTGGAAAGTATCGTTGATCGGCCTTACAATCACCGGAGCTCCGAGATAATCATTGCTATTACCGGCGTCCCTTGCCACTCCGTTTCATCGTTTGTTCGATTCCTATACTCTTCAAGGTCAGTTTAATTGTCCAGCACTTTGCTCGTAGATCTCAGCCATTTACTGTCGTGAAAGATCGAACGGCTGTGGATTTCTCCGAAACACCAGGAACAGTTTTGATTGGTTAAGTTTATTTTAAATGACGAATTTACCCCAGAACGATGCAGGTGCAGCGACGAGGAGTTGGAGAAGTTTGGGATCCATCTACTGGCGCTGTCTCACGTGTTCGTGGTCCCACAGCTGAAGCATCGATGCGTTAAGTACATTGGTCAACAGCTAACGATTGAGAACGTGGTGGATTTGCTTAAGTTGGCATCGCTCTGCGACGCACCTGATCTTTACGTCAAGTGCATGAAGTTGATTTCCAGCAGTTTCAAGTCTGTCCAAAAGACCCAAGGCTGGAAGTTCTTGCAAGAACACGACCCTCAGTTCGAGCTCGAGATCCTCCAATTCATTGACGAATCAGAATCGGTAAAAACACCACTTAAAGTTGATAATTACAACGTTAAAATGAACAAACAATAAATATTGGCGTAAAAGGCAAATTTTGCAGAGGAAGAAGAGAACAAGGAGGCACAGAGCAGAGCAAAGCTTGTACATGGAGCTAAGCGACGCAATGGAGTGCTTAGAGCATATATGCACAGAAGGGTGTACGAGTGTTGGGCCTTACGGTCCTGAGCCTTCCATGAGAAGGGGACCTTGCAACAAGTTCCATACGTGCCAGGGTCTTCAGCTTTTGATCAAACACTTCGCCTTGTGTGAAAAACGCGTGAATGGAGGGTGTTATCGTTGCAAGAGCATGTGGCAGCTTCTTAGACTTCACTCTTCAATCTGTAACCAGCCTGATTCTTGCGAAGTTCCACTTTGCATGTAATGCCCAACATCTGTTACTGTAGCTTACCTTGCAAGTACCTAATTACTGTTGTTTCGGTTGGTGCAGGCAATTTAAATTAAAAATGCAGCAAGTTAAAAAGGGAGACGACGATGTATGGAGGGTATTAGTAAGGAAGGTGATATATGCAAAAGCTATGTCTATGTGCTCTCTCTTCTTCCCCAAAAGAAAAAGAGAAGAACTAAGGGATACAATACAAGACGCAGGCTTAGAAACTTCTGCTCGTAATTGAACACTTACTATAGCAGGGGAGACATATATTTCCTGAAAATGCGTAGGGCATCTGTTTAAAGATGAATCGGTTGCTTGCAAGTGTAAAATTCTAAAAGAATGCAAGTAATTGATTCTCTTGCAGTATTGCCTTTTGCATATTTGTCAACTTTCAGAGTTTTTTAAAAAAGTATTTACTTAATGTAGCTGATGTATGAGTATTATAGACTTGCACGTGAAGCTAAGGTAGATCCACTGAGTCTAGGAGTGTAACGACGCAAGATTTCCTGTCTAATTTTATGGTGTCTTATTGTATCCAGTGAATCTCAGCTATTTATTTATGCGAGATCATCCATATTTATTTATGCAGGACCCACGCAAGGTTCACATAAATGAATGACTAAGATTTACTAGACATAATAAGACACCATAAAATTAAACAAAGGATCTAGACTATTCTAAATGCATGTTAAAAATGGGGAAAACAAACCCCTTTAAACTATAATTCTTCGTGACATGGACATTTCTTATGTTCTTAGATCCTACGTTAAGGATGGTGACCTTTATCTATCTTCATTCAAGATATATGATTCTTTTATTGTTAGGTGGCCAAATCGAAACATATTGTATAATGACTTGCAAATTATATGCGTTGAATAAAAATAATTAATAATTAAACGGAAAATAAATAAGAGAAACAAAATTGCAATAAGGAAAATTTTGTCCTGACATAACCGAGAGTTATACAAAACTAATTTAGTTCTCCCGATTTTGTGAGAGTAGGAAAAGGTCATCAATATATGCAATTTTTTTTTTACGAAACAATATTTTATAAAGAAACTATTTACATAATTCGAACTCATGATTTTCTGTTCATAAAATAATAATTTTATTGTTAGAGAATATATAAAACCAATTGAGTTGGCCTCACACAACAACTTAAGCTATTGTGATGAAACGGTCACTTAAATGGTCATGAGTTCGAATCCTACCACCTACCTATTCTAATTAAATTAAGTACAAGGTAAAGTAGGTTTGTACAAGTTTCAAGCCCAAAGGGCTTTCACTTGAGGGGGTGTGTTAGAGAATATATAAAACCAATTGAGTTGGCCTCACACAACAACTTAGGCTGTTGTGATGAAACGGTCACTTAATATGGTATCAAAGCTTTCACAAACAAATCGTCAAATGGCATCCTCATCTTCATCTGATACTAGTTATGTTATTTCTTCCACAGATCCTCTTGAATTTTCTGCCCTTGCAAAAACCCTCAACTTCAATCTTCCTCTCAAGCTTGATCAGAACAATTATCTAAACTGGAGACCACAAATCTTAGCTGCCATTAGAGCGCTAGACTTAAAGATTTATATCTCTGCTGATCATTCTCCACCACCAGTCATTCTACTCACTCCTTCCTCCAATGAATCCTCCACTCCTATTTCAACTCCCAACCCAGCCTATAAAAACTGCATTGACCAGCTTCTGCTTACTCACCACAATCGGTGATTCTGTCATTGGACAAGTAAATCATGCCAGTTCCTCAAATGAGCTTTGGCAAATTCTAGTCCAACTTTATGCGCAAACCTCTCTAGTAAAGGTTCTGCAGCTCAAACAAAAACCCTCCTCTATGCAAAAAGGTGCTTCCTCCATTGATGACTATATTCAGCAAATCAAGACCATTGGAGACTCCCTAAAAGTTGCTGGTCATGTTGTCACAGAACAAGAACTTGTTCTTAGTGCACTAAGTGGTCTAGGCAGTGAGTATGATTCAGTTATGGTTCTTTTAACAAGCTCGCTTGGCATTTCTTCTTTACAGGATGTTCTCTGCACACTGATGATGCATAAGACAAGGCTAGAGCAGTAACATGTTATCTCTCAGGTTTCTATTCCTAATGCTTCTGTACATCTGGCTCAGCATTTTCAGCATCCTCACAGGGCTTCTTCCAATAGTCGGGGTTCCTATAGAGGCAGAGGAAGTCGCGGACGAGGGGGAAGAAACAATCGCCTTTACTGCCAACTCTGTCGCAAACAGTGTCATGATGCCCTAAAATGTCACAAACGTTTTGCCATTCATTGGCAAGGTACCAGACCAGCTACTAATCACATCAATTCAGGTCCTCCACTACCTCAATAAGCCTATTTGGCTCATCACACCACACAGAACCCTACTTACTCAAATACGGATCAAATTTGGTTCATTGACAGTGGTGCCTCAAATGATGTTACTGTTGATCTCTTAAATCTCACACTCCACAATTCCTATACAGGCAAAGATCAGCTAACAGTTGGTAATGGTAATCATCTTCCTATCTCTCATATTGGTACTTCCTCTATCCCTTCTTACTCTATCACTCCACTCATACTATAATATCCTACATGTACCTCAAATCAGCAAAAATCTGATCAGCATTTCTCAGTTAACTAAAGATAACAATATTATTGTGGAGTTTACTGACTCTTGCTGTGTTTTTAAGGAAAAAATTACAGGGAAGATACTACTCAAGGGACTGCTCAAGAATGGTCTGTACAGCCTCGAAGCCTCCCCATCATCAACCTCTATCCAATCTCGGTTTAATTTCCCTAAAACATGTACTGCATTGCTTTCTGAGCTAAATGTAAACATGTGGCATGCTCGATTAGGGCATCCTAATGCTTCTGTTTTACAACATGTTTTGCAATCAATGAATCATAAGTTTTCCCCTCAATCTCTCCAATTTTGTGATTCATGTCATTGTGGTAAACAACATAAATTACCATTTCAATCACATCCCATTTCTGTCACTAAACCACTAGAAATAATTCACATCAATGTGTGAGGTCCTAGTCCTTATCCTTCTACAGATGGGTATAGATGTTACATTATTTTTGTGGACGCCTTTTCCAGATTTACTTTGTTTTATCCCCTCAAAAACAAATTAGACACATTAGCAGTTTTTACCAAATTCAAAGCATCAACTGAATTACAACTAAATCAGAAAAACAAATTAGACACATTAGCAGTTTTTACCAAATTTAGCAGTTTTTCGGATTCTTGCAACCCACGGAATACAAACCAGATTTAGTTGTCCTTATACCCATCAACAGAATGGAATTCCGGAAAGAAAACACAGACATATAATAGAAACTGGCCTCACACTACTCTCCAATGCCAAAATCCCCCTGAATTATTGACTTGAAGCTTTTCAAACAGCAACTTACCTAATCAATGTCCTACCCACCCCAAGCCTTCACAATCAGTCACCTTTTCAAAAGCTTTTTCACCAAAAACCTTCCTACAGTCATCTTCGAGTATTTAACTGTGCTTGTTTTCCCTTCCTACGGTTTTACAATAAACACAAATTGGGTTTTCATACAAGGAAGTGTGTCTTTCTTGGGTACAACCTCTTTCATAAGGGCTACAGGTGTCTCCATCCTAAAGGGTATGTTTATATCTCTAGACATGTCACATTCAATGAAAAAGACTTTCCTTATTAAGACCTTTTTTGTAAACCTTCATCTTGGTCTCCAGCATCTTCTGGCCTCCCATTTTCTGTTCCTGCTCAGTCTCGGCCGGTAGACTCTTCCGTGCAACAACATCCTTCATTCACTACAACATAGGTAAACTCTTCTCCTCATACTCTATCTGATCACTTATCATCTTCACATATATCTCTTGCTCACTCTAAAGACCAGCCTGTTCCCACTCCTATTCCCCAAACCATTATTCCTACTGTTTCTAACTCTCATCCAATGCAAACCTGCTCAAAGTGGCATCTATAAGTTGAAAGCTTATCTTTCCACATTTTTGTCAATCCCTAATTTAGCACCCCAAACTCCTACAAAAGCTCTCAAAGATCCTTTATGGCAATAAGACATGGCAGACGAGATTCAAGCCCTCAAACTAAACAACACTTGGCATTAGTACCCTATACCTTATCTATAAAGTTGTTAGGTACTAAGTGGGTGTTCCAAATCAAGTACACATCTACTGGTGCCATTGACAAATATAAGGCTCGTCTAGTAGCCAAAGGATTCAGTCAGTCCCCAGGTTTTGACTTCACAGAAACTTATAGTCCTGCAGTAAAGTCATCAACCATCAAGTTCATGCTTTCTCTTGCAGTTTCTCATAATTGGGGCATCTAACAAATAGATGTCAAAAATGCATTCCTAAATGGCTCACAACTCGAAGACATCTACATTACTCAACCTACTGGTTTCACTGATCCTACACGGCCTATATATGTTTTTCAACTTAACAAAGCTCTTTATGGCCTAAAGCAGGCTCCAAGGGCTTGGTACAATACTCTCAAGTCTACACTGCTACAATGGGGTTTCCAAAATTCAATGTCTGACACATCTTTGTTCTACAAGCAACACAAAGGTTCACTGTTGCTATTATTAATATATGTTGATGACATATTTGTTGGATCGCGTACGGTCTGAGTATTCACAATACACTGCGGAAAGGACCATACAACAACATGATGTATAATCAAAAATACCAAAGATGTACAAAAATATCTTATTACCGTGGATAGGTTGCTTCTTTTTCGGATTCCAAGACACTGCAAATGCGAATGCCCTCTACCGGTATCCACACGAGTATGCATGATCCGGGCTGCGACTGTGGTGTGCTAGCACGTCCTGAAACTCTTTTCGAACTCCGCACGATTTTTCTCTCGGATGGTGGCTAGGGTTTCTGTGACAATGGTGTCTCTCCTCTAATGAGATCTAAGCTTCTCTATTTATAGAGAAACCCTAATCTCATTGAGGCCCCAATAAGTTTCGGCCCATTATATCTCATATAA
>JANZLF010000007.1:27375404-27385727 GCA_026546835.1 Erythroxylum foetidum | reverse complement strand
AGAAATCAAAAGCATACCCGCAACAACATCCGGAGAATCCTGGGCCTCCTGCCTAGTCATGACGTAGACCCTGGCCTAGGACTGCTGTCAGCTGCCACATCACTCAGTCCCCATAAAGGAATCTCCAGCTCTACCTCAGGCTCTGCCTCGGCCCCTGAATCCAGATCCACCACCGCGACTCTGCTGCACTGTCGAACTACTACCAGCTCTCCCACTCACAGCAGACTGAGCTCCCAAAGTAGTGGGACAGTCCCTAATCACATGATCCATGGAGCCGCATGCAAGACAGGCTCCAGTCACTCTCTAGCACTCACCTCGGTGCCTCTTATCACAATACACACAAACAGGAAGTGCCTGACCTGATCCTCTACCACTACCACTGCCAGTCTGCCCAAATCTCCCTCTCTGAACAAACCCAGACTGTCTGGATCCTCCTGAAGTCCTGAACCTGCTCTGGCGCCTGCTAAAGCTCCTATCAGAGCTGCCCTAACTTTCACTAGATCTCTTAATCCTGGATCCCTGACCAGTCTCAGTTTGACTCTGCCTCAGAAGCTGCTCTACTCTCACTACAGCAGCTCTCAACTCAATAAACGTGCCCATATCAGACCGGGCTAACCTGGTATGGATCTCCAGATTAAACCCTCCCTCAAATCTCCAGCACCTATCAGACTCTGTAGCAATCAAAACCGAAGCATATCCCATCAGCTCATTAAACCGTACCTCATACTCTGCTACTGTCATCCAGCCCTGCCTCAACTCCAGAAACTCTTGCATCTTCATCTCCAAATATACCTTGGGCATGTAGTTGTCTCTAAATGCCCTCAGAAAATCTGCCCATAATAATAAGCAAGGCCTGGTAGTGCTGCCCGGGACAGTCTTCCACCACTGATAAGCTGGATCCTACAGGAGAGACACTGCATAATCAAACCTCTCCACAGCATCACAATTCATCTGGTTGAAGACTCGCTCAGTCCTCTCCAGTCATCCCTCAGCCTCAGCAGGGTTTGTGCTGCCATAAAAGTCAACAGCTCCTTGTTTGCGCAATCGATCATACCTCCTCTCCCGTCTCACGGGAACTCTAGGAGGCTGCTCCTCAAATCGAGGCACTGAGGACTCCCTACTAGCTCCGACTGATCTATGGTCATCTGGTTGATCTACCTGATCACCAAGAACGGATGACCTATAACAAAACTATAATTCCGATCAATTTCTACTTTTCTCCTAACAATTCAAGCCTAAAATATACTATGCCCAACAGATGCCAAACCATGCTCTGATACCACCTAAATGTAGCGCCCCCTTACTGTAGGGTACGCACCGGGGCGCCCGTGGGTCATTCCAATACATATCCTACAATAAGGGTGCACTACGAGCAAACCCAACTATAATCCACATGGCATCAATATAATAAAACCGAAATATCAAAATCACTAAATTTTTAAAACCGAAAGATTTCCATTTCAAAACCTCAAAACATAATTTACAAGCTAATCATTTTCCACAATCTATACACATTGCTCCAAAAAGGAACTGATACAAAACTAACTAGGTCATCCACACAAAAAAACCATCTCAGCTGACCGACCTGTGTGCCATAACTTCTCGTGCCAACTAGATCCACACGGCAGGAAAAGTCTAACCCTGGAGCTAGGAGTCTACTATCACTGTCCTGAAAAATATTTGCAATGTTGGGTGAGTTTGCGAACTCAACGAGAAACCATCATCGATGGTTCACTCAACTCATGCATATACACATAATTCGCAGAATATCCCATATTAGCACATTCAGAAATATCACAGGCGTTCTATTTTACAAATATAAGGCGTTTCGCCTTTCATACAATTCATATTTAATCATTCATATACCGAATGCACATATGACACTTTTCATTTAATTACGGTGTTGTGACCGTACGCCTAATTATGGTGGGCTTGAGGCCTTGATACGTTGAGCCTGTGGCTCTGAATAACGTTGGGCTCGGGGCCCTGTTGCGTTGAGATTAAAGCTCTGAAATACGTTGGCTGCATCGGTCACAACTGTCATTATCTGTATATGCCTTTATGCATGAATGCATATGTTTCGATTTACTATGTCAATAAGTAATTTCCCAATTTCACAGTTACACATAAATAACACTTCGATATCACATTCCAAATATTTCAGACACCGATGGTCCGAAATCAATCAAAATCAAACACATAATCCCTCCATTATCTCCATATGGAATAAACACATAATATTTAACACATAAAGGTTGAGGAACCAACTAGGTTACTCACCTGCAACTTCCGAGCTACTGCCTGAAAGTCCCAGCAATATCCGTGAAATACAGATCCAACGATGCCTCTATAACAGTCAAATAGTTTCTCATTACCAAATGCATAATCAAAACAATTCAATGACGCACATGTCTTTATTAACAAATGTACGATGCATGTTCATGACTTTCCGGCGCTATCTCCCAAATTTCACTATCTTTTGCCTCAAAGCCAACTTTTCATTCTATAAGTACCACAACATTTATACCATATCCTTATCCTCAAGAAAGATCTTAAAACCACATTACTATTCATTTGATCAATATCATCCATTGAAGGCTCCAAAAGCATGCCATTTATTCCATAAGTCTCCTAATTTATATTCCAATATCATAAAACAATTCTTAAGTCACAATAAAAACCTATTCTTAGCTTTCTTTCAATAATTAAGAACCTACTAATTTTAAATTCAAACTTTCATTCTTTACTTCAATTGTAGACCTCTCTCTCTAGTTTATAATGAATCAAGGATCATCTCAATTGGAGGTCTACACCATAAGTTATGCCCCATAAACTAAAATTCATCCATTCAGAAAATTGGAGCTCGCCGCGGCGTACAAAGGGTCGCTCGCCGCGACGTCCCATACGCTCGTCGTGGCGAGGTTCGACTGGCTAGTCGCGACGTGCCGCCATGCTCGTCGTGACGAGGACTTATCCGTTCGTCGCGGCGCGTACCTATTTACTCGTCGCGACGAGGGCCCTCTCAGACGTCGCGACGTGTGGGGCTCCTCCATCTTCTCCGATCGATTTTTCGCTATTTCTCTCTCTAAAATCAGTAATAACTCACTCTCAACTACCCAGTCTTTCACAATAAACACCATAAATGCATTCTAACAACAATAAACAACATTAAAGCCATTATACTTACCAATCGAGCCCTAAATCCTTAAATCTCATAAAATCACCTCCAACGCCTAACACCCACGGTTATCTCTCATATCCACGCAAAACATCATCATCTCCAAGGTTTCTAGCTGGTCTTTAACAACAACGAGGGAGTAAACAACAATCTTGAAGAGGGATTGAAATCACAAACGAAGAAGAGAAGGAAAAACCCTAAGATGAAGGAAGGTGTTTAAGGCCAAATTTAAAACTTAAGGTTTTTAAAGGTTGGTTTTAACCTAGAGCTCAAAAGACATAAGTCCTCAAATTCCTTTGATTTCAGTCTCTAAATTCCAATGGCTCAATATTTTTATTCCTAAAATCAAGGATCTAATTTCCCATTACCATTGGACAATTATTTCAGTATCATTTAGTCAACCAGTCTGTCACTCGAAAAATTTCGGTCCGAACAATTTCCTCCAAATTTTCCAGAAAATTTTCCTATAGGTCAATATCAACTGGCAATCACTCATAAGAAATTCTAATTCCACTATTCCAATCCAATTATTCCAAAATTACCAATAAACCATAATCAAACATAATTATCTCAAAAATTCACAAACCAAATCATATTTACAATTAAATGCCGAAAAATGTCATGAATGCATGTATCTATAAGTGCATGTGCAGAATGACTTATTCCTCTTCATTAGAGGCCTGAAAAATGCACAATCAATAATATGCCAAATAAAATCCTAACCCGTCCCAATTTACCAATATAACCCTCCCATCGGTGATGGGATGTTACACTCCCTAATTCATTCTTGTGTTTTCCATCTGAGATTAGAAAACTGGTCCTCTCCTTTCTATCAATATCTCCTACCCCCATTCCTTCTACACCTACTTCATTTTGCAGTTGTTGTTCTCCTTCCTTTTCAAGATTTTCACCCTGAGCATCCTCAGCATAGTTACCTGATTATACTTGTCTATCTTCCCCTTTCTCCAAGTTAGGCTGATTTAGATCACTGTCATGTTTAACCAGTTCAGTGTCACCTATATTAGTAATCTCCTTCATCTGCTTCTTCTTGATTTTCCCTTTACACTCAAAGGGCTTGTGGCCAAATTTCCTACAGTGACAACAGTAACTTGGAAAGGTCTTAAATGTCACCATTTGAGTATATCTATTGCCCTTAGGAAGTTTTACCTTAAAACTTGTCACAAGACTTTTGGACACATCAACTTCCAACAATAATCTTACATATCCAATTCTTGAATTTATGCTAAAGTGCTTTGTAAGGGATAGCCATAGGTGTGACTTGTAATTGGGGAGTCGTGGGTGTGACTTTGTGACTGAGAGTGAGAGTCACACCAGTGACTCCCTAGTCAAAATTGTTAATAGGGGAGTTGATGTCTCAAGGTCAGGTAAAGTAGATGAAAGTGATGCTAGCTATCAGTAGTTCTCAATATCTATCTTCACGTGTGTTGACTAGTTTTGAAGCTTTTGTTGTTTTATCTATGTGTAATACTAGTTTTATTTTATGGTGCTATTTATTGTTCCCAATTTGGAAAGATGCTGATGGATTTCAATGAAAAAACCTCAATTTATATATGACATGCTTCACATTTAATACGTGAACATTGGCTATATGAGTTGTAAACCAAATTCAGTTTTGTTTAGAAAGATGTCATTAGTCATGGATGTTGATTGTAATTACTTCAATTTTTGTGTAATAAATCACTAAAGGATCACAAGAGTTAGTTGTGTTAATTAGTTTGGAAGCCTGGAAAGAGTTTGTTTAGTTGATTTGAGTTTATGTGAAAATTTTAGAGTATCCAAGAAATGATAAATCATTCTTTCATCCACATATATATACAGCTTTTCTTGTAGGAAAAAGTAATCTTTCTGTTCAAGAACGCATGTAGAAGGTCATGCAGTTAGTGCAGAATGTTAAGAAAACAACAGATTATATGTTCTTGTGTTTATTAGTATTTTGGGTTTTTGAGGGTTTAATGAAAGAACGAGTCTTTCTTAGTTGTTAATATAACCATAATAGAAATGATATACGATTGTTTCACTATATGTTTCAATGATTCAAAGTTCCCATAATGCCACTTTTCTAATTCTATTGTCCATGATCTTCTCGTCCCTATTCTGTTCAAGCAATTACTACATGTCTTCTTCGTGTAAAGTTACTTCATAAAAGGGGTGCGTAAGTCATGATCATGACTCACACATGCATGATCGTGCATGGAAGGCACGATTGTGCATGAAGGATAATTTAGATCAGAATCATCACCTTCAGTGACCTTCCGCCAAGGAGAATGAAGCCCATATTGACTAGTATGAGGGCAAAGAATTGAGCTACCCATATTAGACAATAGCATTGCTTCCCTATACAGAAAAACAAACCTAATTATCTATTTTCCTTGCATCTCCAAAGGTCAATGGTACCTGAGTGTCCAATAAACTATACTGCGTACACAACACTATGAGAATTTATCTATTTTTATATCACAAATAGTAAAAATATATTTTAAAAAGAATTTTTAAAATAGGAATGCCAATAAAGCTCATCAATTATTAGTTATATAATTGGTTTCAAGCATTTTTTGCATATTTGCTGTAGGCATAGGGTTTTTTTTGCAATAATAATAATCTTACAAACGCAAATAAAAGTACTTAAATTTTAAGTTCCTTTTCTAATTGTACAACTTGATCGAGTCAGGAAATTGAACTCAAGTTTATCTGCTTAAGAGTTGGGTACTGGAGTTGTCAGCAATATATGAGAAACTCTCCTAAATCATAATCCACAAGATCCTTGTATCTGATGAATCGTTTACCGTCAATGAAATGAAACGAAGCCGAGAGCCAATTTGCATAGGCTTAGTAGAGTCCAAATCCTTCTAGGCTTATAACACCCCATGTCCAAGCGAAAGGAAACTCAATATGAACCCATAGTTGAACGTTGTCGCCATCATGGTCCCTACTTGTAGCCATGAATCTGCGAGTTTATCCTGTAAGACTATTTTATGTCCCATGTAATTTATCGTATTGAGTCCTATGAAATGCACTCAAGATAATGGTTATTGGGTATTACCGAATGGGTCTCAAATGGGTCACAGACCCTTTTCCTCTCTCTTCCACTTACCAAAGGATGTGTCCTTTGATAATGGTATATAAGTTGCAAAACTTATGAAATGAAATTATTCTGAACCATTAAGGAATTTGCTAACGGGAGAAGACGAGAGGAAATCAATATCATTTATATCAACATCACGACAAACGATATGGATACGGGTACGCAAAACAAATCGATTCTATAATTGTTTTACATATCCATCATATAAGATACACGTTATAGCATATCTTGAGGAAGAGACTTCAACACATTATTTACTCCAGATCATAAAAACCCCGATGCAGGTAGACTACAACTGATGCATGGAAGATTTATGGGTAAAGACTTTGAAGAAAGTTTTGCATAGAACAGCTTACACGTTTTGCAGTTGCTCTGCAATCTTTTCGTCGTTTCTTATATTTCAACTTTCTCTCCAAAAACCAAAAAAAGATATGAAATGCACATAACTGACCCCTCTGCCAGGATTTTGGATCGTCGCCTGGTTGGAATGTGCTATATTTTCTTTAACGACCACGACATCCACTTGAAGAGTTGTGTTTTCTGTGCCTAAATACTCTCCCATTTGTTTGGAAGCAGCTGAGAAAATAACTGCAAGGGAACATTCTATTTAATTTGTTTAAATGAGATTCAAACGAGATAATGATTATCATATAAAGAAAATCCTAGTCTCCCAAGATATCAAGTTCTCTCACAGATTGGCCATCGATGTGTGTAAGATTTAAGGTGTGATATTTACGGTGAATCTAATAGCCACTGAGGAGACGGTGTTCATGAGTCTGGGATTACGTGGGTAGAAGGCAACATAAAGATTAAAACGCTTTCGCATCAAGGTTAGTGATCTAACCTGAATTAATCCTACAATGGTATCAGAGCGAGGGTATGTTTTAAATTCTGCCTCGTTTTTCTATTAACAATCAGTTTGTTATTATGCTATTAACAATTAGTTTGTTAATTGAATTAAGATTATGTAATCAGGTATATGATCCGTTTAAAACCACATGAACTTTTTTTTTTAAATTTTCTGAGACAACCGCATCTAGTCATATTATTTACATTAGGAGACCTATTCAAACATACCTCACTCCATCTGAAGCACTTCTCCACCGATTGTGAAGAGCATTGGCTCCGTGGATGACACCGTCGGTCATTTCTTCTGCCGATCTACGTGATACAGCAAAAATTGTCATGGAAAAAGTCACGCATGGCAGCGCGTGTGAGTCACGCGCCACTTGTTGAGTGGCATTGACAGCTTGGTGGATATCGTTCGCCTCTCTTTCAACCGATCTATGAGATGACGGTGTGAAATCGAAAAGCCTGTGAAGACTCCTCTGTGGAGTTGTGTTTTTCCTTTTGGCATCGAGCTTGGTGGCTGGGCATTGGTCCGTCTTCGTCCTCGACTCCCAGCGGTAACACAGATAGGTGGGGAAGGGTGGAGTACGGCAAAGAGAAGAGTGGATGTTGTGTTTCTCTGGTTTTTTTTTTTGTTTGACAGAACCCATAATAGCGTTTTAAGAGAAGTGAAAACGTCTATGTCTTGTGTTTATTAAAGAGAACTGCGTAGGAAGACAAAAGGTTTTAAAGGTTTTAAAGACAAGAGATAGGTTTTAAAGGCTTATAGGCTTTAAAGGCTTTAAATAAAAGCAAAGTGCGCAGGAAGGCTATGGCTAGGTCATGTCAGTGTGTGCTTTTATATGTATATGTGTACACGTTTTGAAGAGATAAAGATAAGCTTTAAATAAAAGCAAAGTGCGCAGGAAGGTTACGGCTAGGTCATGTGTGTGCTTTTATATATATATATATATGTGTACACGTTTTGCTTCTTTGAAGACCTTGTATACGGTTTTTCTTTCAATCCTAAAGCCATGGTCATGTATGACTTTTTTATATATATATTTGTATATATATTTATGGCATAAAAATTAACCTTGTATATGGTTTTTCTTTCAATCCTAAAGCCATGGTCATGTGTGACTTTTATATATATATTTGTATATATATTTATGGCTTAGAAATTAACTTTGTGGCATAAAAGGTTAATTTTAAAATTTAGTAAATTTGTTTTTGCTAAATTAATTTGATGTGAAATATTTTTAAACGGTATGTCCATTTATTCATTTATTTAATTTTCACTTCAAATTATGTATATTATTATTATTTTTATTTTTACATTCATTTAATCCATTAATGATATGTGAATGTGTTTTACATAAAAATGAATTATAATTTGTTATATAAATTTGTTTTATGTAAAGTAAATAATAATAATAATAATATGTTTTTTCATTGCAATTGGTTATGTTAATTGGTTCAACACATGATATGTATCTGTGTGAATATATATTTGGAATATGTTTCATGTGAATAATTATAAATTATAAAATTTTCTAATTTATGTCATAAGTGATGATTATGAGCTTAGCAAAATTTTCGATCTTATGATATGGATGGTGTTTCTTTTATAATTTAATTATTCGTATATGTGCCCTAATGTCCTTATTTTTTAATATATACTTCAAGATATGGCAACGAAAAGTATGGTTGGTGATTTGTCCACCAACGAGAAGTTGGATGGCACTAATTACGACATCTGGCATAGGAAGGTTCAGTATCTTCTTAATGAGCGTGAGGTTTTAGAAACCTTGACCAATGACATGACTGAGCCTAAAGAGACTATTGATATTGATAACGACCAGTATCAAATAAATTTGACCGCATACAAGGAATGGTTCAAACGGGATCGTAAGGCACGCTATACTATGTTGTATTGCATGCATGATGATCTCATTGGAGAATTTGAGTCCTACAAAACTGCTAAAGAAATGTGGGAAAAGCTCAAGATCACGTACAGTCAAACATCCGCTACAAGGCTTCGTACCTTGTATTAAAAATTGATCAATTTGTTTATTAATCGGTCAATTTTTGTAGATTAATAAATTCTTATAAATTAAAATAAATCAATTAATTTTTATTTAACAGTTTTAATTTTAGTTAAATTTTAATTTTTTATACATATAGGCAATCTCTTTCAATTATATTTTAAATTCTTTAATTTTATTTAATTTTTAGCTAATTTAACATGGTATAATACCTATTAAACTTTTAAAACCTTAAATTTTTTTTTTTGCATCGGTTTAACTTTCGGTCTAAATTATAAAACATTATTTTAAGTATGATAGCTTAAAGAAAAAGATGATTGATTAAATTAGTGAAAAATCAAGCAGATGTGTATATAATTTACAGAGGCTATTCTGGGATTAATATTTCATATATCACTCTTCTTTCTCATTTGCTTATTTATTTACTTTTTATTTTTATTTATTTATTAGATATTTATTTATTATTTTTGTTGTTGTCCTTTTTTATTTTGATTATTTTTAGATTTTTTATTTTTATTTTTATTTTGAATTATTCATTTTTCCTATTTTATTTAATTATTTTTAATTTTATATGCAATCATGTGTTTACGGATTCTTTTAACAATTCTCAATTTTTTCTTTTATTCTTTTCTCCGTTTTACGTGGATCTGTTGAAAATAATCTTTTATTAATTAAGAATAAAGTCATGTACTTGTAAACCTTCTCAAATTTCGCATATCAGGTCTTTACGAAGATGTTGTTGTATTGTCTTTTATAAATAGATCATATATTATTTTAGTTTTAAAAAAGTTTTAAACTAATTAATAAGAATGATTTGAATTCCAGAAGTCTTAAAAATGTTATAAATACCATATTAGACTTAATATTAAATTAGTTTTAGTATGATACTATATCGGTATTAGTTAATACTAGGTACTGTTTCGAGTAATTTTTTAAATTTATGAAATAGCCCTTGAATTTTTTAAAATTACAAAATAGTCTATTGTTATATTCTATAGTTGTACAGTCTATTTTCAACCCTGTCTCTAAAATCATAATAATTACAATTTTAATTTAATTTATAAATTATTAATAAATATAATTAAATTTAAAATATAATTTTAAAATATGTGAATTTCAAATACATTTTTATTTAATAATTAAATATATATATATAATAAATATTA
>JANZLF010000007.1:27268337-27286429 GCA_026546835.1 Erythroxylum foetidum | reverse complement strand
AGAATATTCGGCCTGGGCTCATATGCAAACACCTGTTATTCGCGCTCTTCCCTTTCTAGTACAGCAGCATCTGCTCGACCATCGCAATCTCATGATGTATCGGAGCTCTGGGCTACAGTGGACTCATTGAGGGAGCAGCTAGTTAATCAAAGTGAGCAGCTGGTTACTCAACATCACCAGCATATGGAGGACATAGCTAAGGTGAGGGAGGAGATTAGTCTGCAGATGAGAGAACAGCTGAGAGCAGAGATGAGTTAGCAGTTGAGGCAGGAGATGAGGACGGAGCTGGAGTAGGTTTCAAAGATCAGAGAGTCGCTAGAGCAGATGGAGCAGGCAGCCAAGATGAGAGAGGAAATGGAGCGGCTTACTAAGATGAGAGCAGAGATGGAGCAGATGACAAAGGAGAAACAGCACGCGGAGGAGATGGCTAAGCTTAGGCAGGAGATGAAAATGTTAAAGAGGGGGGACACGGTTCAGAGCATCCATGATCACTACGACATTAGCATAACATTGTCATTTCTTTTCAATTAAAAAACATAAGAGATATGTTCTTTCTTATTTTTTAATTATTAAATTAAATTCTTTATATGTTTTTATTATTTATTAATTTTCTCATTATTCATTAATATAATGCAACACAAATAAATAAAGTATACATATCATATAATCATTATTACAACAACAAAACAGCTAAAAAAATCCTTTATTAACGACGGTCAATAGTCCGTCGAAAACTTAGGTATTTACCGATGGTAAAATATTCCGTCGAAAAAAGTTGTTGAAGATACCTATGCGTCACCGACGAACCAAATGACCATAGAAAACTTTCTCCGACGGAATCTTACTTTCTATTTCGTCGTTAAATAAATACCGACAACAAACTTTTCGTCGTTAATTCCGTCATAAAATTGCAACGGACTATTTAGGTCGGTATTTTTAGCGGTGGGCAGTTCACCGACCGATTTCTGCGCCACCAAATTTCGTTGGTGATTAATGTTACCGACGGAAATATGTTATTTACCGACGGTAATTTTCGTCGGTAAAATAGTGATTTCTTGTAGTGATAGCCTGTTGCACTCACACATTGACTTAAAATTTGAATCACAAACCTTTTCAATTTTAAAATATCATTTCTAAATTGATCCTACCAAGAAACTGTAAGTTATAAGATAACAAAAGTAGTATTATAAACAAAATAAAGTGATAATAAATTTTCAACAAATAAGAAAAAGGAAATAACTAATAACTAATAACTAGAAAAAGGTTTCCTCTTTGTCGAAGAGTAATCGACATTCTAAAATCTCCATAGGACTATTTGTAAAGCTTTATTTGCGAGCTTAAAAGATCCTGCATCGTGTTAACTCTAAAAATTGTTGTAATTGTTAAAAACATTCCTCTATTAACTTCAGCTTGCTTTATAAGATCTAGTCTAAAATACACACTAGGATTCAAAAATGCTCTAGCTGCAAACAATGAAGAAGAAAGTTGTCTTTCCCTTTAGCTTGCTTTCGTCACTCACTCCATGACATCAAAAATATAACCCATAGTTGGCTTTTTTTCACTATCAGCCAAGCAAAGCATCCTAACCAAAGGCTCACAAACTCGAATAAAAATTGACATTGAGACCAAAATTCTCTATCTTCCAGTATAATATTACAAACCTCTACTCCAGCATTAGACCTAGTCTGCTGAGATGCAACCCACTTGTTACTTATAAATATTTGTCTTAACTCCTTCATCGAAACAAAAGGCTGAAGTGATAAAAAATTTTTGGCAAATCTTGTCACAACAGATGATACAAATTCTTACCATTGGTAAATTCCTTTCTTATCAAATTCAATACCAATGCATGATTATAAATAAACTTTGTCACATTTTTAGCTTTCTACATAGTCTCATCAATAACAGGAAAATACCTAAGATCCCTTATATTCTCTAGCATTAGATCAATGCAATATGCAACACAAGGAGTCTAAAAAAATTAATTATACATTTTCTACAATCTTTTTCTTGTCGTTTTATAAGTGAAATCATTGTCAGTAATAAATCGAACAATATTTTTCGGCCCTACTTCATTCATAATTTCATCAAATATCCCAAACAAAGTCTCAATATTTCTAATAAGGTCAAATGTATCAATAGATTTCAAAAACATAAGGTCATTTGAAGAATAAACCAAAAAATTTATAATAGGCTCTTGTCTCCTATTTATCTAACCATCACACATAATTAAACATCCATAAGTACCCCAATTCATTTTTCTTTTAGCCAAATAATTTCTAATTTTAGAAGCAGTACAACTCACAAGTTTACCTCTTAAGTCATCAATTGAAGGGCCTTTATATCCTGGACTATAAAAAGCTATTGCATCCATCTTAGGTTGATAATAATGATGTTAAGAAGCATTGAATGATGAATCTGAATCATACCACCATCTAGCTACTGCTATATCGACATTGTGAGCCGCATCTCTTGATTGCATTACACTACGAATTGAAGGTTGGCTCTAGGAATTGTTCGTGATGTAAAGAATTTAGTCACATGCTTTCTTCTCTTCCTTAAATCAGATTCTTCATGAGCCTGAGATGGAACACTACCAATATCACTACCACTTCCACCTTCAACATTTCCATAATCACCACGGAAACTAGAAAACGAACTTCCACTACTAATTTCAAAATTCAATCTTTCCCTTCCATCCATCTCACATTGATATTCCTCAAGCAATGTTTTCATTTGTTACTTCACATCATGACTTATTTTTTTACACACTTCCACATTTCCTTTAACCCCAGCTAAAGGTTTTTTTTAATCAGGTGATTCCTTCGCCTTTCAAATGCTTGTTACAAAACAAGTAAATGTTATGGTTCTTCATACCAGAAACTATACCAGCATAAGCTCAAGCTGGATCATCGTATCTTCCTGAAGTGGGTTGATCAGGAGCACTTGAACTTTTTTTCCATTTATTTGTACACATAAAAATAAATAACACATAATTTTAGTACACAATATGCATATCCATCTTATATAATATAACTCATTTTGTATGATTATATTACGTACAATTCAATTTTATGGAACATAATTCATTATAAGTCAAAAGCTAATAATTTAAAACATTCAACATATATACTAACACAAAACATACTCCAACAATTTCCAATTCTAACAATTACAAAACATTTATAATTTTATTTCCATTCATAACAATTTCCAATTCCAACAATCACAAAACATTCATAATTATATTTCCATTCCTAACAATTTCCAACAATTTCTAATTCTAACAATTACAAAACATTTATAATTCCATTTCCATTTCTAATAATTTCCAATTTCAACAATCACAAAACATTCATAATTTCATTTCCATTATTAACAATTTTCAACAATTTCCAATTCCAACAATTACAAAACATTCGTAATTCCATTTCCATTTCTAATAATTTCTAATTTCAACAATTACAAAACAATCATAATTCCATTCTCATTTCCTTTCATTTACAACAATTTCCAATTCCAACAATCACAAAACAATCATAATTTTATTTCCATTTCCTTCTATTTACAACAATGTCCAATTCCAACAATCACAAGTTGAAGGATATAACTTATTTGGAAATATTTTTTCTTATTTAAAGCTTTGAATCTTCTTTTTATTTCTAACAAATCATAATATTATATACACTATTTTATATTTCGTTCTTAAATATATATGTTGTTTTTGCAATTCTTAATTGACATTAATAACTACAAGTATAAATGATTGGAATTTTCAAGTCTAAAACATATTCACAATTTGACAACAAAAAGTATTTTTGGATACATTTATTATATCACTACTTTGTACTTGCACATATTACCAATTATATATATTTATGACACCCTACACATATGTATTACCAAATAATTAAAGTTCAACATCTTTTATACTCAATTAATTATTTACCCAAAACTAATACCCAAATAGACAAATGCTATTATTAACTATAATCGAATTATTATTAATTTCCAATTGCATAATTTTATACTCAACTAATTATTTACCCAAATTCAATACCCAAATATTAAAAATAAATTATCATTTCACAAATATTAAGAATGTGTCATTTAATGATTTAAGCTTTTACAATTTTACCAATTTTGATTATCAATTTTACAATTTCACATTTGATTATCAATTTCATATTTGATTATCAATTTTACATTTAGGTTTAAATGTTGATTATCAACTTTTAATTTTAATAATTAATTAATCAATATTGTTAGAGCCTCACCACCACCCTATTTTACAATTAGAATAACCAAACACAATTACAATACATCAACAACTCATTCATTAGTATCACCGTAACTATTCAGATCATAAACACTATAGACTATACATTCCATTTCCAATTTCAATTCCAAATTTCATAAATGACAAAACCCACCATATTCAACTTCAACAATTCAATTTCATTTCCAAATCCAACATTTCCAATTCCAATTAAGATAAACGTAAGATGCAACCTGTGAGCATTCAACAATTCAAATCCTAAATCTAACATCTAACATACACAAATCCATTATCCAACACAATAAAAAATGTAGTAAAGTGGGAAAAAATCGTAAACAGATAAACACACACCAAAAAACAAATCACGAGGATCGGGTCTTCGGGTTATGGTTCGGGTTGGTGCGGTTTGCCTGAGCTGTGATGAATGGTGCGATGGTGCAGTCTGCCTGAGTTATGATGGCAACGACGTGCTGTGGTGTACTAGGCGGTGGCGTTTTCGGGTGCTGCGGAGATGGCGTGAGTGAATAAGAGATGAGTGAGAGTCGAGAGAGATAGGCAGGGGGTAGTTTTAGGGTTAAATTTTAAAAATTTACAATCAAGTCCTTCAATTTTTTGAAACTCATGATACCGATCGGTACTAAATGGTAAACGCCGATACCGACCGATATTTACGATTGGTACCGACGTCAAGAGTATCATTCCATTTTTTGGCCGGTACAATACGTATCGGTTGGTATCACCCGGTACGGAATGGTACTCATAACCGTGATTTATTGGTTAAATATAAATGGATTCCTATATGTTTAAATTTAAAATTTTAATTTTATATTTAAAAATATTAATATATAAATTATTTCACATATTTCATTTATTATTTAATTATTTTAACTAAACTAATGTGTTTTTGATTTTTAAGTTCTTATACAATAGAATTTTAGTTATAAATAAATAAAAATTAATGAAATATGATAAAAAGAATTGTTAAAAACTATTAAAAACTATAAGTAATAAAAAAAGGTTTAAAAATAAAATAGATCAAATTACAAAAGATTTAATAAAATTATGTTATGAATCACAAGTCAGGATACATGATTGCTTGTTTGACGATTTTCCCAGCATTTAGATGCTAACGTTAAGAAGGAACTAAGAAACGTGACATACCCAGTTCTTACAGAAGAAACAAATTATCAATGCAAGGAAAATAAAACAATACGTCCAATACGTGTAACATGTTTGAACTTCAATACGTGTAACATGTTTGAACTTCAATAGTTTATATGTTCCTTTTTGTTTGACAGCCCTTTGTCCATTATATAATTAAATGAGTCAAACACATTCATTTTCCTTACACCCATGCACACCTCAGGCAACTACATCTTCATGTTTTCTTAAGAAATAATAAATTATTGTATTGTATAAATTACTTGTTTCTATTTTTATTTTCAAATTAAAAACTATTTGTTAGAGTTTTTTTTTATTTTTAATTGTAATTTCTTTTGGTTTTCGAAAATTATAAAAACCGCAAAAGGTGATTTATTTTTATTTTTGTTTTTTCATAATCTGATTTATCATCAACTAAATATATATTAATTATTTAATATATTAATTTTAATAAGCATTAAGGATAATTTAATTGAATATTTTATTTATTTAATTAAAATTAATTATTAATAAGAATTATGAATTATTTAATTTTACTAAATAATTTTATTTGATTTTCGTAATTAAATATAATTAATTAATTAATGTAATTCAATTTAAAATATCATCAAAACATATACATTTTAAATAAAAATTGATTTATTAATTAAAATATATTTAAAAATAAAATTTAATTTTAAATAAGATTTAAATTATTTATTTTAATAAAATAAAATAATTTTGTTAATAACTATCATATAAGAGATCAAAATAAATTTATTTAAAAATTTTGTTTTTAAACATTAATCACTAAACAAATTTTGTTTTTATTTAAAAGAAAAGAAAAAATATACAACAGTTCCGACAATAACATTTGACAAAAAAGACTTAGAAATAGAACGTTAGAAACATGTCCCTTCACGTGCGCTCGAAGAAATTTGGCACTAGAAAGTTACGTTCACCGTCTGCGTAAAGCTTGGGTTGGGGACAGTTTGTTGATGCGTACGTGGACTAGACTTTTGAATTTCTCTGTTTGTGTTGGAAAGGGGGCGCTTGAAGATATTCAACTAGAATATTCGATTGTACTAGTTATGAGCTGATTTTATTAGCATTTAATTGACAGTTAATTATGCCAACTAATTTGATTAACAGACAATATTAATTATTTATTAAATATATTTGATAAAATTGGTTGTTAATATATAGAAAAAACTTATGAAGGCATGATTTGTCATGATGTGACGCACATGTACTAATACTCTGTGATGTATCAATATTCATCATATTAAAAATTTTCGTAATAGAAGTATTCATCTCCGTTGTTGTACTCTGCCTCTTTTGAATCAATTGCATTATATCGTTAAGTCTCTTATACATTGGTGCAGATCTTTCTACTCTTTTAGTTGGAATCAGTTCTTGCACTTTTGTTGCTTCGTGAACTATCATTCTCCAAAATCCTTTAACATCATGATGTGACGCACATGCACTAGTACTCTGTGATGCATCAATATTCATCGTGTTCAAAATTTTCGTAATAGAAGTGTTCATCTCCATTGTTGCACTCTATCACTTTTGAATCAATTACATTATATCGTTAAGTCTCTCATACATTGGTGCAGATCTTCCTACCCTTTTAGTGAAATCAGTTCTTGCACTTTTGTTGCTTTGTGAACTATCATTCTCCAAAACCCTTTGACATCTTCTTCTCTCAATTCCTTCATCATGTGAAGCTTGAAGGGTAGCAACAGGAGTAGATGTAGGGGACATGGTAGTTTCTTTCCATACCTCTTCCCAATCACCAGTTATACGATAATTGTTTATATCACTAGTCTCATTTATATTCTCATGATCATGATAGTCTGACAATTGATGATGAACATTATAATTATCAGGTAGAGAAAGAACATATACTTCCTCAACTTCTTGATGTTCTTGTGGAGAGTCAAACATAGGACAAAATGTAATCTCTCCTATGACGAAACATCCAAAAATTTGGTCCAACTCACATTCAGGCTCAGGTTCAAGCCTTACTTCTTTAAATGTTTTAAAATTGTTGTTCTCTTAAAAAAGTAATTAACTCATATTTAACTAACTATTTAATATTAAAGTAAAGGAAAATATCTTAAAATGAGCTAACCTTAATTTTCAAAGTCCACCATTCCTCACTAGCAGCAATTGTTCCTTTGTCATAGTCCCATCCTAATCTCGTTTCTTTCCCTTTCAACTGTTTCCAAAGACTCCATATCGTTCTCATCCAATTAAATTTATTTTTAAACGTAGTTTTATCTCATTATAAGTTGGTCACTTTTATGAAACTCTTCTTCCACCTTCTTCCATGGTATCTTTTGACAAATAATTTCACAATGTTTTCCCTTACCCCTTTGAATATATTGGTTACAAATGTCATAAAAGATAAGAAGTGTTTCTTTTGGCTACCGAACCCTACCTATATCATTCCCCGTTGACTTTCTCATTTGTTTCTTTTTTGGGATGATGTCATCTAATCATACAAGATGAGAGAAGATTATATATTAGTTAAGCAATTTGCAATTGGTTTCACCATTGAGTTACTTAAATTGGTTACAATTAGACTATTCCAACATAATAATATATAAATACTTTTTTTTATCATCGATATATTTTATTAATTACTTTATTTAAAATTATTAAAAAATTATATAAAATTTTAATGTAATATATTTTTACTTAAAATATTATATTATAAAATATTTTCTATTAAATTACTGTTTGTTTATATATAATAATTTAAGAAAATATTACTTCTTTTGGTAACCAAAGAACTATTAAATAATTAAATAATATTATAAAAAGATAAATATAAAATTGTAAATATTAAATAATCAAGTTTTAATGCATGATTACGAAGCCATCTTAACAAGGTTAAGAGAAGAATAAAAAATCTAGAGAAAACCATCTTAAACATGAAAATAAAAACGTTAGTGTGCGTCAAAAAAGAAAAGTGCAAATGTGTCCTTTTAGGATTGCATATTTACTGTGAATAAGAAATTTATTAAATTTTTTTGTATTAAATTATTGTTTGTCTATATATAATAATCTAAGAAAAAATGATTTCATTTTGGTAACAAAAGAACTATTAAATAATTAAATAATAATAGAAAAGATAAATACAACTTTGTAAATATTAAATAATCAAGTTTTAATCCATGATTACGAAACCATCTTAATAAGATTCGGAGAATAAAATAAACACACTTTTTAGGATTGCATATTTACTGTAAATAAGAAATTTGTATAGAAGTTTGATACAACATTTCAGAAACATGAGTGTTTGTCAAATAAAACAAAATATTTATGCACTTTGTTGGACAATATGAATATTTGGAAGACTATTCTATATAAATAGGAATATCAAAACTATTAAAACACAATGGTTATGATTACATACATTATAAAACTATTAAACTCAACACATAAGCACTTTTTTCTTCTTTGTTTTTTATTTTTTCTTTCGATCTCCTGTAGCAACTATCAAAATCACAATTCTCCGACTTAATCTGTTCATCTTTATTTATTCTATTTTTACAACATATCAAATAACATAAACCACACAACCTAATGAAAGCTGTTGGCAGGAATTAACAATAATGAAGGAGAACAACTAACAATGGTGACTAACAAGTGTTAAAGGAAGAAGAGAGAGAATCAACTTACTAAAGAAGACGTCATTGGTTAGAATCCGATCAACAAACTGTTGTAACATTCTTTACTTTGCATATGAATGAAATATAAGGAGAGTTTTGCGTATAAGTGTGTTGTAATGTAAGATTATGTTGAGCTTTTACATTTTAAAGGTGAAAAGAGATCATGGGGCAGTTGTGAGTAATCAATGGAGTTATAAATGAAGTTAAATTCAATAAATACAAAGAGTAGCTACAACCTCTACAAAATTGATGCAACTTTGTACAACAGATAATGACATCTACAATATACTTCGGTTGGTATAGTAAAAACTGCAACAAATCCATATTTATCTCAACTATTGTCAGACTTCATTTCATGAAACTAAATCTATCCCAGATTCATTCATTAAATCTCAAATTGTAGTCATTAAATCTCATATTTTAGGCACTGATGTTCTATTAAATTAGTTACAACTAGAATCCTAATCTACTGAAGGAACATCGAGTTAAATAATTATCTTGACAAAAGCTTCTATTAGCAAAATCAAATTACCTATTAGGTTGAGGTAAGTGGTCATGCAGATGTCTTTACTTTTACTGAACTTTCTGGAAGATTGAGTCCTTAGATGCTGTACCATGTAAAAGAAGGTATGAAGAAGAATTTACTAGTTACGCACCTAAGATTGAGTGAATCTCAAAATCTCCATTTATATAGTGAAAGCCATACCGAATTTGGAGTTGCAATTTTTTTTTGAATATTTCCTCCTCAAGAGAAAAAGTTACTAAACAATAAATTCCACTATCTAACATAGATTCCTTGTAAAACATATAAAAAACTTTAATGCAGTAGTAACTATGTAATCTTTTTCTTTAGTGTGACCAAGATGTTGGTAATCTGGACTTCTAAATGCATAGAAGATGACACTAACATTTTGACTAAGATGTTGCTAATGTAGACTTCTAATGCAAAGGTGGACATTCATAAATAAAAACAGACCTATGTTATTAGCTTTAAATATTTCATTTTCATTGAAAAAATCCATTGATCACTTTTATAAATGGAAAAAAATTTAAAAAATGCAATAGTAGCACTCAGTGTTCAGTTTTCTAAAAGTTGGATAACTATATAAAGCAAGCATCAAGGTTAGTTGATAAAAAGAACACTATCTAAATGACGTCAAGTCTTATTAACGTTTGATGATTCCAACTAAAAAAAAGGTGTCAAACAATGTCTCTAAGCAATGTCTGTTAAATAGACATACACTAGTCATTTAAAAAATGCTCACTTTTGACCCTTTAGTCGATGGAATCTCTCTTTGAAGTCTCATGAAAGTTGTAAAACTCGGAGTCCTCTTCGAAAGCATCCTTGAATGACCTTAATCCAACATCTGTAGTAAAAGTTATGCCTTTTACCCCTGATCTATCCATTTGTACCTATCAAGCAATAAAGTTGAAATGTGTGAGAACTAACCAAATAAAGCTTCAAATTCATATAGAGATAAGTCAAATTGGTTCCAATTCATCCCAAATCATATAACAATAATTTAACTTATCAGATTCTCCCACATTTAAACTGTTGCTTGTCCCTAAGCAAAACAAAAGAAAACTAACTACTAGATCCTTAACCAAGTTATTGATTCCACTTTTGTAGGTGTACGATGGCATTTAACATATGCCACAAGCCTTTAAACGACTATGTGTCCATAATGGAGGAGTTATAGTCTCCTGAGGGTTTACTTATGATGAATAGTACCCACAAATATTTCCTTTCCATCATTTCACACCTAATCATCATCATAACTCAATCCAATAAGTTGAATGCATTATAGGTAGGAATTGAAACATAGATACAAGGTCACATAATACTTCATAAATTAGATCACAAATAACCAACAATAAGACCTCATAATGCTTCAATAAATCAAAATCACCTGCCATGAATGAAGACTCACATAAAGCATTCACTTTTACACACAAGTGTTTAAGGGTTACTCTCAATCATCTTCTCATGCATGTCTCTTACCATAAGCTTGCATTTTATCTACTTCTCCATTACTCCCATCTATGGCATATCCATGAATAAAAAAGGTCTTTATTCCTTTGATTGTAATGAAGCCAATGGGTGAAGTAGGCTATGAAAGAAAGGATAGGAATTCAAAAATTTTATAATTAGTAGAGCAGAAATCACAAATCTTACAATTATTTTTGGCAAACTTTGCTGAAAAATTGCCTTACAGTCATAATGCTTATGAAACTCCACCAACTCTATTGCCACAATTTCCATCATTCTTTCACCTTGAAATCTGAAGTGAACACGCTTTATTTATTATTATCAATTTTTTTCTTTTTTCTTGCTTTTTGTTTTTGACAACATGTTTCTTAAATTACCATAAAAACACCCTCACACTTCTTCCTTTGTATACATATCAATAAAAATATTAAATACACAACATTAATAGCTCTACTAACCATTGAACAAGGGTGAATTAATTTTTCTCGGTTCAAGGTTCTTTGGAATAGGCTTACAAAGAAAAAAAAGGCTCAAATACAATCACTAGGCACAAAGGGTTCACTAGGGGATTGATGTATAAAAAGGGTTAGCTATTTAGCTCAAGCTCAATCCTAGTGCCTTTTATCACTTTCATGAACATACTATAACATGATTATGTAACCTCAAAGAGAGGCAATGCAAGTTCTAGAAGTAAACATACATGGAAGAGAAAATTATATCGCTCATAAGAAAAGTAGGATTGAGTGCAATCCTTTAGGCTGCAAATAGCTCACTTAGTGATGTTTACTCATTCAATAGCATGCTCATTCAATCAATTTAACATTATATCATCCTATTGTGACAAGGTATGTAATCCATTTAATCATATTATGCATCTTATTCAATATCAATCTTATCCATAATGTAATTAACTAATTAAATTGAATTATAATGACAATTAGAACGTGAAAGATGTCAAATTAACCACCCCCCCTTTTAACAAAGTAAGCACTATCATCAATTTATCCTCCCCCACACTTAAATTCCACATTGTCCTTAATGCTAGGAAAGGTAAAGAAAAAGCAATGCAATTAACGAAAAGCATAGTAAGGGTAAAGAAACCCCCTGAAAGAGTTGATTGCCCAAGGTCCGTACCCTGAAAGTTCATATCTCCCATCAAATAAATAAAATATAGAGATACCGTAAAATAAAATTAAAGTTAGTTCTACAATGTGCCAACACAAAAAAAAAGCTAGATCAAGATTAAAATTAAAATGCACTTTTACATGCATGTGAGTTTAGACACAAATGTAATCTTACAACCATATGCTCTCATGGTCCTGGAGGTGGTGGTAGTTGCTGCATCATGAAAGCCTTCAACATTTCTTCCATTCTTGCTTGCAAAGTTGCGAGGTTGTCCATTCCTGCTCGAAGATCTCTTATTTCTACCTGCATATAAACCAAAGTCAAAGTATCTCCTGAAGCTGGAGGGACTCTTGGTTGCCATGCAGTATGGGAATTCAGATTGCAACTTGCCCAATGTGGATTGATCCACCTATGAGAGGCATTGTCCTCGTATTCAAATTCCCACATCTTGTCAGCATCGATGACATCCGCCTCAGTGGTATAAGCCACTGCTTCATCTCTTTTAAGGACCTTGAGATGATGAAACAATTGGCTTAATAAGACTGGAAATATGAATGCCTTTGTCTCTACCTTGTGGTAGACCATTTGCCACATTAAGGTCATCATCATCCTCCATTTCTGCTTGTGAAGTTGCGAGGTTCTCCATTCCTGCTCAAAGATCCCTTATGTCTACCTGCATCTGAACCAAAGTCAGAGTATCTCCTGAAGCTGAAGGGGCTCTTGGTTGCCATGCAGCAGGGGCATTCAGATTGAACCTTGCTCGATGTGGATTGATCCACCCATGAGGGGCATTGTCCTCGTATTTGAATTCCCGCATCTTGTCAGCATCGATGACATTTGCCTCAGTGCCCTAAGCCACTGCTTCATCTCTTTTAAGGACCTTGAGATGATGAAACAATTGGCTTAATAAAACTGGAAATATGAATGCCTTTATCTCTGCCTTGTGGTGGACCACTTGCCACATTGAGGTCATCATCATCTTGTCAACAACAATGCCTTGGAATTGATCATCATAGAAGAACATCTTATCTAAAATGAATAAGTCTTCATTTCGAAGGTATCTGGAGTTGCTAGCCTTTGGTATTACATTATATGCCAACAAGAAAGCTACCAATCTCGGGGCTATATCCAGGTATTTGCAGTGCATAAAGAACCATTGATATGTAGGTCACCATATAGCTCTAAATCCAAATCAATCCATAGCATCTTGCTTATCCCACGTGATATCACATGAACATCTGACCCTTTTGTCAAAGGATGAGACATTGCCTCCCATCGGTAGCTCTAAATGGCTACAAATCAGCTGCTCAGTTATCACCGCCGTTTCCCCATTGACTTTTGAGGAGAGCACGGGTGGCTGTTTCCTAGCTTCTGCACTAAAATTGGCATAGAATTGCTTGACAGCCTCCGAATTATAGGCACTCTTGAGGATCAACAACTTGCCCTAATGGAACTTGTCTAAGTTCGCCCTCACATGGCACTTTTCATCAATAATCTCTGCCATGGATACCTCAATCACAAACTTATTGTTCTTGTTCTTATTGTACCACTCTTCGCATTGCACATTGATAAACATTGGTTGTTCAAGGGTAGGTTCATTTCGGACCAGATTTTTCCCTATCTTAGATCAAGAGGATTGGTCGGTGTTCTTCCTTGTGGATTGCTTAAGATGGCCTTACAATCCATAATGTCTTTTCAATCTCAATTGCATAATTCAAACACCCAATCTTTTAACTTCACAACACAACCAACAATTCAGCCCAATCAACCCCCTTTCAAATGTAATAACAAGATCAATTTCAATCTACACTTGAATTCAACTCAAACCCCTTTCAAATGTAATAACATAATCAATCTCAATCCACACTTCAATTCAACTCAAACCTCTTTCAAATGTACTAACATAATCAAAATGTCAACCCAATCTCAATCCACACTTTAATTTAATCTCAATCTATAATCAGTTTAACTCAACTTAAACAAAATTTGAAATTAATCTTCAATCTCAGCCAAAAATTTCAACACCTTATACTTACCCAAACCACACTGAAGTAGAAATTTCAAAAATTTTGCCCTCAACCTCCAGAAACTCCTTCGAATTCCTTAGAGAGAGAGGTAACTTGGCAGATGAGGGTTCGGTTAAAAAACTTCACCTGGAATGGAGTTTTTAAGGGTAATGGGTTCTGGGAAAGCAGAGGAAGGGAGAAGACGAAATGGCTGAGGATCTTGTGATAGGAGATGGCTGGCATGGACAAAGGTGGGAGAGAAAGAAGGAGTGATAAGCGACGGGGGGTGAGTAGAGAGAAAGGCACAGGAAAAGAAGAGGAAAGAATGGTTTTAAATCTGGAAATAAACAATGTCCTCTTGACGGACCTTCACGGGTCTGTGTAGGTGTTTGGAAAACACATATCCATTAAGCGGATATGGTTTCTACTAAACGGATTGCCTTGAAACTATAGGTCTGTTAAGCAGATATCAAGGTCCATTTAACAAACCTTTACGGGTCTATTTGCACTTTATTGAGACTAATGTCCATTAAAAAAACATTATATCCATTAAACGGACATTCTCGGCTTCTTCTGAGCTTTTCTCACCTTGTCCACTCTTTTTTTGTTCCTTATGACCATTCAATGATATCCCAGGACTACAAGCATGATGTATGAGTGCTAAAAATGAAAAACGTTAAAATAAAACAAAGAGACATAACCACTTACCTCCTCCACACTTAACATGAGTCTCACCTCTAGGTTTGAAGAGTCTTGATTATGCCATTCCCCATATTTTTGGAATATGTCCTTGGGATGTCTCACAAACACTATCCCTATGCACACAACAAATGAGAATAAGAAGATGTGACAAAAAGTGAAAATTTTAAAATTAACAAAGGAGTTAGAAACATTGGATTGCCTCCCAACAAGCACTAATTTTAGTGTCCTTAACTAGACTTGGCCATCTCAATGTCAATTTTGGATTATAATAGTGGAAAAACATCCAACCATTTCTCCCTCGAAATAATGCTTAAGTCTTTTCCCATTGACCACAAAGGGCTCTTGACCATCCCTTCTAATCTCCACAACTCCATGTGGGTATACTTTTATCACCATAAAAGGTCCCGACCATCTTGATCGCAATTCCCCTGAAAATAATTTCAAATGAGAGTTAAATAATAAAATCTTTTGTCCAGGTTTAAATTATCGCCTAAGGATATGCTTGTCGTCGAAGGCCTTAGTTCTTTCCTTGTATATGCTAGCATTCTCAAAAGCATCGAGGAAAAATTCATCTAGCTCATTCAATTCCATTAGTATCCTTTGTCCAGCTTCCCTGAGATCAAAGTTTAACTTCTGGATTGCCCATAATGCCTTATGCTCAATTTCAACTGGAAGATGGCAAGATTTCCCAAAGACCAACCTATAAGGAGACATCCCTAAATGTTGGCCCCCGAAATTTTTCTTGATGAATAAAGCATGATTTAAATAAATTATGAGGTTTGATGGATAAAGTTTTGGTACTACTTGTTATGTAAATTTTAGTAGAATTTAGTATATGGTTTGGTTGTATTAAAAGTGGTAAGAATGCATAAGGGCATTTTAGGCAAGTCACTTAAGCATATAAGGCTATAAGGTTTAATGGAAGGGCAATTTGGGAATTTCACACTTATTAAGGGTATAAAAAGAAGAAGAAATGGTTGTCTTGTTTGGAAATTAAAGAAGAAGTCGTGGAAGAAAAAGAAAAGAAGAGGAAAACTAGGGTTTTTAGAGATCTTAAAGAATTTGACGAATCTTGGAGCTAAACAAGTAAGTACAAGACTCAACCCTTCTTGAGTTGTTGAATGAATCATATTAGTGATAGTTAGAAGTGAAAATGAAGAGGATTATGTGTGAGAAGTTGTACAATGGGTAAAAGCATATGTTTGGTTCTAGGGTTAATGATTCTGTTGTGTTTCTGAATGATTTTGAGTTGGAATGAGTTTAGAAATGAAGTAGGAATGATGATTTAGGGTTAAGATGAGTGATTTGTGAAAAATGGGAAGTATGTCGATGAAAAATGTCGAAAACAAGTTTTCAGGAGGTTTTTGGTCACGCACATCGCGACGCGCTTAGGCATCCACGTCCCGACGCGCACGAGCACCCAGGTCGCCGCGTGCGCGAGCACCCTTGCTGCAGCGAGCTCAACTTTCCTACACAAATATTTTTTGGTATTTTGGACATAACTTTTGATGTAGATGTCCAAATGAGGTTATTTTGATTCGTTGTAAAATAGAGACAAAGGTCTACAAGTTTTATGAAGAAAAGAAGTTTTAATTCAGTCTTTAAATATCTCAATTGTTGGATTGAAGTTGAGTATAGATTCTTGATTCAACATAAGAATAGTCCCAATATGTTTGGAGTATACCTTTTGGATTTCTGAAACAAATTGAATGATTTTGGAGTCATTAGAAACTTAAGACAATGGGGAACATTTTCTAGAAGAGAATATTATCAGATTTTGTCATTTATGTGATCAGAGTGATAATGGAAAATTGACTCGAATGTTTGGACTTTTGGAAGATTTTGAGTTTTTAGAATTTATCTTAGTGAATATGCAATATATGAGTCCTCAAATTTGTATTCCTATTGAATGGGAGTTCTGAATTTGATAAAGGGAATCAATCAAGGCAAGAGGATTAAGAGGAGAGGCATCTTTTTAGCATGTATCCAAGCAAGGAATTCATGTGGGTTTCATGTTCATAATTTAGAAATTAGCTAATAGTGTTTTCTTCCAAATCAAGAATGATTTCAATTACTTCATAATTGTTGTTTTTGTTTCTTTTGAATGATTTGCAAAATTTGTACATGTTTCGGTATATGAACTTTGTTGATGAATTTCAAAATAAAGATGGGAATGCATTGAAACATTTTGTGTTATGCCTTGGAAAATTCATGGCATTTTGTATATTCGGAAAAGAAGAAAGAGCATGAAAAGTATGAAAGCAATTGATAAAATAATTTGAGCATGAAATGAATATGTGCTTTATTTAGGCAAGAGAGGAACATTTCATTAGTCACATGAATGTCGACATATAGTCTTCTCCCAGCTGCCTGCTTGAGGCCACGAGATCCTGAGAAATCGGACTCGTTTTGTTCATGGTATAAGCTTGGGTTTATTCATTTTGTTTCACGGAACTCTCGAGCCATTTGTTTATGCATTGCATCTTCGAATGGTCAAGTATGTTGCATAAATTTAGTGTTTTGTATTGATGGTTAAATGGATATGTTGTGTTGATGTGATGACATTTTTAACTATGAGTTTTGAATTCAAATTTTGAATTTGAATGAGAATTTGGGAAAAAAGAATTTTATGAATTCATTATGAGTTTTATATGACAAATGAACACTTCAACGGTTTTGCTTATTCTTTGTTATAAATTTGTTACCCACGAGCTTTAGCTCACCCCCTTTCTATCGCCACCTTCAGGTGTTGAGCAAGAGATGGAGTAAAAGAGAGTCAAGGCATCCCTCCCAATTTGCTTATGTTGTAATTTGATTTATTTATGTAAAATAAAAGGATTTGTCACTTTTCAAGGATTTCTAGTTCATGTAACTTTTGTCTTTTGAGATATTGGATTTTTTTTGTAATTGTGGCTTGGTATACCTTTAGAGCTTGTAAAACTCTATTATGTTGATGTTAAGGAATTATGAATTAGGTATCGATGATGTTGAGTCGAAGTATGCATTCACGTATATGGATCAGGTTGAGTGGAAATTCGGTATACTTGAGGAAGTTATCGATTTGATATGAATATTTTTGTTTGTGAATTATTGTTACATACATATATATATAAGTGAGATGTGTTATGGAAAAAGGAACATAGAAATGGTATGAGACTTTAAGCTTC
>JANZLF010000007.1:27193961-27207270 GCA_026546835.1 Erythroxylum foetidum | reverse complement strand
TTTATTATAATTTTTTAATAAATTGAATTATTAATTAGTATATATAAGTGATTTCGCTTAAGATAATTTAAGAATGTGTTAAAATATAATATTTAAACTATAAATATTAGAAAAAGTTAAAATAAAGATAAAGTCTTTTGTATTGACTTTCTTTAAACATATTTTAACTTTTATTAGTTTTTAAATAAATAATAATATAAAAATATATTTTTTGTTTTTGTTATTATTAAATTATTAGTTTATTAGATTTTAATAGATATTATTAATGTATTTTTATGTCATTAAAGTATTTTATTTTATATTATATTTTCCTTTTTCTTATAATTTTTATTTCTTATTTATCATAAACCAGTTTTATAATGGTTTAATACCGGTTGAACGTTTAAACGTTAAATCTTTTATTTTTCCGATTTGATATCCGGTCCAGTTTTTAAAGCATTAAAATTTTTCGTTTAGTTTTTTAACTTTTAATTCGATTTATTTTAATAACTTTTATTGTTAAAGATTGATCTATTTATCAATTAATTGATAAAATTTTGTAAATTAATAAGTTCTTATAAATTAAAAAATTAAATTAATTAATTTTTATTTAACAATATCTTTTTTAATTTAACTTTAAATTCTTGGCTATTTCAGTTGAATTTTTTAAAGTTTAATTTTCGATCTGAATTTTCAAATATTAGTATTAACTATCCAGATATTTGATTGGATTATGAAGGATCAAATCTTTTATTTTGGTTGAATTTGTAAAAAATTAGATTTTTTATCTTACTAATTTAATTTTAGATCTGAATTTTTAATTTTAGATCTGAATTTTCAAATATTAGTATTAACTATCGAGTTACTGTGGATAGTTGATTGGATTATGAAGGATGAAACCCCGTTTAGTTCGGCTGTGAGTTGAGCATTAGCTTGTGCCGCTTTTGGTAGTGATTTCGTATAGATTCGGATATGTTTAAAGTTGTAATAATTTTATATAATAAAAATTTATTCTTTCATTATAAAATTTATTTTTTAAAAATATAATTAATGCAAAGTTTACGGGTACCTTAGTATGAACAATATTTTTAATAATTAAGATAAAAGTATATATTTGTGTTATATAAATTATTGAAGCATCATAATAATTATCCTTTTATTTTTATCATTCAAACAACACTAATCAATAATGTAATTCATTCTTTTCACATATTACTCGTACAAATAAATATTACTTACGTAAAGTTTTTAACAAAAATTATAATTAATATAAAAAGAAGTTCAACTCTTACGCGTTTACAAAATTAAATTAGTTGAAATGTTATAATTTTTATCAATAAAGCATCACATAATAAGATTAGTATTATACCCTCAAATTTTGAAACACTTCTCAGCGACCTTTGAGGTGGTTCCTAGGAGGAAATTTAGCTGGATTAATGCATAAAGGAGGCATGTTAAAACACTACGGCAAACATAGGGAATGAGATCGAACTTGATGCAAATTTTGATAGAGTCTCGAATCTTGTAGAGATTGACTCAACCTAGGGCCTAGGCTAAGAACTTGATGGACTTGGCCCAGTTCGGATGAATGAACCACGACTAGCGAACTTGTTGTGAGAAACATTGGATCAAGCCAGTATACTATGTGGGCTTCAGCGAGATCACACTACATCATCAACGGATAAAGATCGTGAGAAGATCTTAGATGATATAGCGACAACTGAGAGTTAAAGTTATAGTGAAACTTAACATCTGAAGATAATAGAGATCTTCGAGAATAAAGATGCTAATTTCCTAATCGAATGTAAATTCTATCTTTTTGTCACGTTATATAATTTAATAAAGATAGACGTGAACTTCAACGATCTTAGGGAGTTCAATTTTAGTGAAATTCTAAATGTAAGTTAACTTCTAAATTAGAAAGCCTATATACAGTTCATTCGAACTTTACTCCTCTTACAATCAGAGAAAACATTCCTCGTATTTTTTTAAGAGAAAGTAATATAAAAGTTGGCTTAACTATATCCTTGTGTTTTCTTTTGTACCTTTATTTCTTATTGCTTTTGTAGCTTAGTTTCTTCAAGTGTGCGAGGTAAATACTCCAAAGGTCGTTGAAGGCTGAGTTTTACTTAAACAGACCTGAGTAAGACTGCCTGCAAAGAGTAGTGGTGGTCAACTTTGGTGAAAGTTCAAATCCCAAAGGTTACCTTCGTATCAATGGGGTAGGATGGGTTTTGAGAGAGATGGATGGTGGGTGGTCTCTGCTGAGATGAGCTGTTGTTATGGCTACTAGTTTCTAATGCAACAACACCTCAAACCAATTTCTCAGGTAATTTCTTGGTTCAAACTTGATATGTATATGCGGATGCCAATGAGTGGCTCAACCAAAAATGGAACAATAACGTGCACGTCAGGTGGTTATTGGTTTGTCCAGACGGTACAAGAAATACAATTGCATACCATTAAAGACTTCCTCGCAAAGAACAGAAAGAAAAAGAGACTCACCAAGTTCCGTACCATAATTTATGATCTACTACCTACAAGTGCGAATTGGAGAGTACTTGTACCTATTTTCCCGAGAACTACCTAATAAAGAAAACAAAAAAAAAATCCCAGAAAAGACAGAGATAGAGAGAGGGAAGCTATAAGCAGAAGAAGTGTATTAACCATAGCTTCAAAATGACCGCCTTGGTCTTTCCTCAGCAACATTCACTCTGATTGCCCTGCCATCCAGATTCTGCAACAAAGCCAGATGCTGATATTTCATATCGGGAAGGAGATGTAAATGAGAGAAAATAAACAGTACAATCTATAGATGGAAACTCTCTACAATCTATAGATGGAAACTCTCACGCAATACCTGTCCATCAAGTGCAGAGATCGCATCATTCATCTCTGTCTCAGACGACATTGTCACAAATCCAAAACCTCGAGAACGGCCAGACTCTCTTTCGTAAAGTACCCTAGCACTCAACACCTTACCATGCTCACTAAAAACTTGCTCCAGGCGAGCATTATCAACACTCCAAGGCAGATTGCCCACATAGATCCTACAAGCAGTTTCATACAATGGAGGAGGACGGTCTGGCCTTGATCCTCTAGGAGCAGCCTTATTTACCGTTAAAAGCCTTCCACCTAATTCCTATTCAAATAAACAAATTGAAACATATCAACGGCAGGGCAAGACGTCCAATGCCAATAACAGGGCTTTCTCCAAAGCACGTTAGCTATGTTCATACATCATAACTCATTGCGTGTATTGAATTTTAACATGGGTAAAGAAAAAGAAATGGGCACACACTACATGGCTTAAGTCAGCAACTGCAATGAATGAACTTTCCAAACTCCAATATAAAGAAAATGAGTTACTGAATCATGCCAAGATTGACAATTGACCACTAATGTCATAAAAGACCGCTCTCTTACTTCAAATGAAGAATACATAAGCTATCTTTACCATAATCAACAAGTACTTGACACTCTAAGCACTTTTATAGAAGCAATTGCGAGATCCAATTTGAATATCATTTAGCTAAAACACGAAGTTACACCATCATCTTCTGAGAAGAGTTTATCCAAAACTAGATGTATCACAGCATCAACGATTAAGAACTGCATGTAGACTGAATCTAAGAGAACTCGGTATGATGAAATCACGAAGTACTCATTGCAATTTACTTTTCCACTATATTAAAGAAAAGTAGAACATAAAGCCTCCACTTAAAATATACAACTGAAAGTCTTCAACTTTAAGTATGTAGGAGGAATTGTCTTTACTTTATACTGTAAACTTGTAGCAAGAAGAAGACAGCTTCCTAATAACAATTGCACATTTATCAATGCAACCATCAAACTATAAGGAATATAAAAAAAACCCTCAATGAAAAGCCAAAGGGAAGCTTACATAGCGGTGAAACAATTCTACAGCTTTCTCCGCTTCTTCAACAGTACTCATAGTCACGAACCCAAAACCTCGACTTGTATCTGTTTCTCTATTATAAATAACCTGCAATCCGGGCAACATCGAATAAGAACATGCATTGAACGAGAAACATCACAAACCCACGAGTTTAGAAGTCCGTAAAACCCTGAAACACCATCAACCATCAGTATAACACATAATGACAGGGAGAACAAGTACCTCAGCAATCTCAACAGTACCAGCTTTCTCAAACAACATAGCCAAATTCTGACTGTCAACATCATAAGGCAAATTCCCAATAAAAATCTTGGCATCCTCTGACGGCGGTTCCAAAGCGCTGTCTCCGCCTTCCTCGCTATCTCCTTCACCTCCAATAGCCCCCATAGCTGAATCCTCACCCCCACCGTCCCAATCCAATGCTGTAGCTTCGACATCACCACTTTCTTGTTCTTGTTCCAAGTCTGGTAATGTTATGGTGGTGGTGTCATCTTCCTCTTGTTTAGCCCAATCCGAGGTCTGGGCAACCAAGGGGACGATAGAAGAGAGGTGGATTTTGGGTTTGAGAGAGAGAGGTGAAGAGGAGTAGGAAAGGTATAGCTTTAATGAGGTGGCTTTGGGTGGGATAGAAATGAACCGTTGACGACGTTTAACAGCAAAAAGAGAAGGTAAAGAGAGTAAAGAAGAGTCTACCATTGATAAGGGATTGAAAGTAGGTATGACGGAGGAAGAAGCCATAGAAAACGTGAAAGGTTTAGCGGAGGGTTAAAGATAAGGGTCTAGAGTAGACCTCAGGTAGGAGAAGGAGGGGTGATGAAAAAGATAAGAACCCAAATATTTAAATAGTAAAGAAAATATTTATGTAATAGAGGCCGCTTTAGTTTGTTTGCCTCATATATTTATTAGATGGCTGAACTTGGATTATGAATTTTCATATAATTTTAAGTTTTATAAAATTAATTCACAATTTAAAATTTTAAAAATTAAAAATATTCATACAACCTATAATAGTTTAAATAGGGAATTTATTGAATTTAATTGAGTTAAATATGTTATTTACTTTAAATTATCTTTTGATCAAATATTTGAAATATCGTATTTTAAAATTTTCAAAATTATTAAGTAAATTCTAAGACTTACTTTTCATCAAAAACATTAAAAACATCTTACCTTTTAGACTAAAAGTGTATATATAACAAAATATAAAATAGACCATAATATTTCGAAGCGTTCAAAATGCTTCAAAACGTTAAAATTCAATTTTAATGCTTCGAAAATGTTATGGTTCAAGTTATATTGTATTGTAAACGTTGATGTTCAAAATGCTACGTAAAAGTCACTTTAAAAAATCATCTAATGTGAAGTTTATCAAAAAGTGTGTTAAATGCTTCTCTACAGCATCGGATTGGGAGGGTGAGGGTTTCTCTAAAGTTGGATTATTGTATCTTCCTGAAACGGTTAAATATTTATGAACATTTAAATTCCTTTCCATTCATCTGTAAAAATAAATGAAGACATATATCAAAATAAGGAATAAATAATTTCTTTGCACAATATGCATGTCCATCTTATATAATATAAATTATTTTGTATGATTATATCATACATAATTCAATTTCATCCAATACAATTCAATTTTATCCGAGACAATTCATCAATAAGTCAAAAATCAACAAATCAACATACACAATACTCATGTCCATTTTATCTAATATAACTTATTTTGTATAATTATATCATACACAATTCAATTTTCTCCAACACAAATCACTAATAAGTCAAAAACTAACAATTCAATTATTCAACATATACAATCATACAATACATACGTTTATCTTATATAATATAACTCATTTTATATTATTACATCATATATAATTCAATTTCATCCAACGCAATTCACCAATAAGTGAAAAACTAACAATTCAAATATTCAACATATTGACCATCAAAACATGAAAAAGTTGGCTATACAAAACTTTTAGAGTCCCATATGAAGAGAAACAATTTTGTTCCTTATATCTTAGTTTTTAAATGTTTTCTATTACTTATATAAATAGCACTGTAACATTATTAATATTAAAAATGAGAGTTAAAACAATATCTACTTTAATACGAATAACTAAAAGTAACATAAGTAATTAAACCTAACAAATAAATAAAAGAGGTTGGAGAAATAAATATAAAAAATTGCTAACATGTAAAACTATAAGGAAAAGTTTAAAAAAAGGTTAAATACTCAATTAGAAAGGAATTTTTTTCAATTTATCATTTATGTGTAAGATTGAGATGCTTTAAACCACCAAGCCAAATTTAGTTTCATTCAATCCCAAATTCCAATCTAAATTCCAAGCCACCAGATAAAACAACACCTATGCATTTCATTCACTTCCAAATTACAATCCAACCATTCACAAATCACAAATGCAATTCACATTTCAATTCCAAGTTCAAACCATTCACAATCACAAATGCAATTTAGGAGTAGAAAAAACCAATTGAAAACACACTAAAAAATATCATAATGTATTTCCTTCGGGATTTTAGGTTGGGGTGGGTTTGGATCTAGATCTATTCCATATTTGGCAATTTTGGACGTGATTAGCGATTGGAAATGTTGTCGGAGATTAATGACGACAACAGTGGACTGTTGGAAGCTGGAAGGTGACGATGTGCCGCGTGGAGGAGAGTGGGGTGGTGCGGTCGTGTCACTAAGTGGAGGAGAGTGGTACGGTGGAGGTGTGGAGGAGAATGGAGAGTGGTGTGGTGGTTCTGTAGTCGTTAGAGAGGGAGAGGGAGAGACGACTGCCAGAGAGGAGGACGAGAGAGAGGGAATGGAGAATGTGTGAGTGAGAGAAACCAAACAAAGAAAGAAAGAGAGAGGAAGCAGATGAGGGTAGGGGGCATGGATATGGATACCATACTGTTCCGACCAGTATCGGCAGGAAGGTACCGTGCCGGTCGGTAACCGAAACGGTACGACTAACCATCGGTATCAACCAAAAATATTGGTCGATACTGGTGGTTTTCGGCCGGTATCGATAGTGTCAGTTCAGATCGACTGATATTGTAAAATTTTTAATACTTAAGGACCTAAATGCAAATTTAAAAAACTTTTAACCCTAAAAATCCCTAACCCCTGGGGCCCCGACTTTCACCACACGACTCCTCCTCTCCCTCTTCTCTCATCTCTGTGTCGCGCCGCCGCCTCCTCGTCGCGGCCAGTTGCCTTTGCTCTTCTCATCGTCACTGTCGCTCGCCTCCTCCTCCACGCTCGCCTCCTTTGCTCTTCGGCTCTTCCAGGTCTTCCTCCCTTGGTCATTCTCCTTTCTGTTTGAAGCTTCGTCGTTCCTCCACGTCCACGCAAACCCGATGCCACCACCTTCTCTGCTTCTTGCCCAGCACCATGACACCGCAGGGAAGCCACCAGAGACACATCTGAAGCCATCGGAGACAGGTCGACCCTCTGACCCATGACAAACCCCGAAGACCCGCCAAGACCCAAAGTTGGTTTTATGAATTTTTCTGATTTTTGAAAATTTCATGCTTAATTAAATTTTTGTTGTGTTGGATACTTGGATAATTGGGTTGTGAATTTGTGATGGATTTGGTTGGATCGGTGTTGGAGACTTGGATGGTGTTTTTTGTGTTGTTGATTTCTTGCATGATCTGGGTTTTAGAATTTTGGTTGGATCATGGATGATGCACGGTGTTGGTTGGATGATGCTCTGTGTATTAAGTTATTTGGTTGGAGACTTGGAGTTGGAAATGTGATCTAAAATTTTGAATCTAAATTAAATTAGTTGTGTTTTGTTGTGTATCTAAATTTTGAAATATGAAATAAATGTCATTTGTGTTGTTTTGGTTCATAGATGTTTGGTTTGCAATTTGGTTTGATTATATGAAGTTGCAAATTATAAATTAAGGGCATAAATTTATAACATAATGAAAAATCCTTTTTAAATCAACAAATATAGAAATTGAACTTGCATTGGTTCAGTACTTCGGTTGGCAATACAAAAGGGCTATTGTTAAGAGTTAAGATCCTTAGAATCAAATTGAAAATTTTGTAACTCTTAATTTGAAAATTATGATACTATAAATAACATATATCTAATTTTTGTACTCTCACATGATTTTTATCAAATTAAATATTGGTTTTATAATAAAATAAAATTGTTGATGATGTATGTTTTGTAATTATACATGAACAATTTTTATCAAATTGTTGACGTATGTTTTATGATAATTGAAAATTAGAAATTATTAGAAATTGATAAAAATAGAAATTGTTGATGTATGTTTTGTGATTGTGGAAAATTGGAACTTGTTGGAAATGGAATTTGTTGATGTATGTTTTGGGATTGTTGGAAATTGGAAATTGTTAGAAATTGATAAAAATGGAAATTATTAATGTATGTTTTGTGATTGTTGGAAATTGGAAATTGATAAAAATGAAAATTGTTGATGTATGTTTTGTGATTGTTGAAAATTAGAAATTGTTAGAAATTGATAAAAACGGAAGTTGTTATAAAAACGGAAGTTGTTAATGTATGTATTATGATAAGTGATTTGAAAACCGGGCCGAACCGACTGGTCAGACCGATGAACCATTAAACCGGAGCATGAAACGATCTGGTTTAGCCCTTATTTTTTGTGAGTGATTGACCCGTTTATTTTATGTTCGGACCGATAAAAACCGCTGAATCAGTTAAAGAATGAACCGGCCAATTCATTTAAAAAAGATTTTTCATTTAAATTTTAAAATTAAAAACCAAACGATTTAAAAGTTAAAACTTTGGAAAATAAGGAGACAAAACGTTGCCTCTGCCACTGTTCACCGCCTCTGCACTGTTCACTTCACTCTTCAACGACAAGTTTTTTCATCTCTCTTTCATGTCTCTCTCTCTCTATCTCTCTTAATAAGTCTGTTGCTTCTCTTGAGAATTTGCAGGTTGTGTCTGTACTTTGTAGCTTTTCGTTATTTTCTAGGTGGAAGTCTTGGCCTCTTGGGTATGTTTCTACCTTTTTAGATGTGGACGTTGTATCTCTTCGGTGTTTCTTAAGGCATGTGATTAGAGAGAAAAAAACATAAAATATTGGGAAGAAAAAAAGCAAAGTTAGAAGATGACCTAGCAATCCCTTTTTCTTTATCCTTTTCTTGAATAAACAAATGATTAACTAGGTATACATTCATCTTTTGCAGCTACTGGAAAGCTTCTCCTTTGGTGTGTTGCGTTTTGTAACAAAAATTCTAAGTTTTTAAAATATTTTTAATAACAAGATATTTTTATGTTATATTATACTTTACATTAGCAGCAACTTTTTAAGTTAAACCATTGTAAACTATGTTAGATTTAAAGAATTAATTAATAACCTTTAGTATATTTTTAATTAAAAGAAAAATTTAGAGCATGTTTTGTTTTATTTTTACTTTTAGTTTTTTGTTTAAAAATGTTTATTTGAGTTTTTTGGGTTTTTGATTTTAGTTTAGTTTCTTTATGTTTTCAAAAATTATGAAAACTATAAAAATTGGTTTTTGATTTTTTTACTATTAACTAAATATATATTATTAAATTATTTAATATATATTAATAAAAAGTATGAATAATTTAATTTAATATTACGTGTTTAATTAACTAAAATTAATTATTAATATGAATTATGAACTATGGTACTATCTAAAGTTCTATGTAAATTTAGCAAATTTTGTTGCTTTATATCTTTATCTAATAACTTTTTTTTTCAAAGAATGGTCCAAGTTTTAGTCATTCTTTCCTTAATTCTAATTAACGAATTTGTTTAATTCTAATTATGGACAAGTTTTTTTTAAAATCACATATTTTTTCTTTTTTGGTATCTTCTAGTTATGTCTTAATTAGATTATTAGATGTAATAATTTACTTGTTATAATTTGTATCACCTAATAGCTTTCGTGTGAGTAACTTACCTATATAAAAGCAAGTTTGGTACATAATCTATTATCTAGTTAGTGATCTTTCTAAAAAATTTGTGATTAGAGAGATTTAATGCTATATATGAATACGGCATTATAAAATTTTGTGTAATTTTTGTAGGAAGTTTAGAATTTAGAAATGTGGATATTCTTAATGAGGTTAGTACTCCAAATGATTCGAGTACTTCTAATCCCATCACACAATCATTCGGGCAACAATTTACAGCGAACTCAGTTAATCCACATCGTTGAAAAACCGATCCTGCATGGGAACATTTTGCATTGCATAAAGAGGGCGCTACTAATATATTTACTTGTTTGCATTGCTCATTAGTTTTTAGAGGAGGTGGCATAAATAGGATGAAACAACATCTTGCTAGTGTACCTGGTCAAATAAGTTCTTGTAAAAAGGTTAGTCATGATGTTCGTCAAAAAATGTTAGAGTCATTAAGACAAGTGCAACGAAAGAAGCAAAATGAGGATTTGAATGAAGCATATGGTGATCAACCTGAATTTCAAGAGGAAATTCAAGAACTACAACAAACGTGTTCAACTAAGAGACAAGCACTTGGTAATTGCAAAGAGAAAAGGAAAGCTGTTGATATGGAAATAAATTTATATTTTTCTCCATTGACAACTCCAAGATCTCAACCGAGTTTGAGAAGTGTGTTATCTAGTAAGAAAGCAATTTACAAGGTACATATTGCAATTGCTAGATGGATTTTTTATGCTTGTATTCGTTTCAATGCAATTCAGTCTCCTTACTTCCAAGAAGTTTTGGATGCAATTGCAGTTATTGGGCCTGGGATTAAAGGTCCATCATATTATGATTTGAGCGTTAATTTGTTAGGAGATTATAAGAGAGAATGCCAGCTACTTATTGATAAAAATCAACAAAATTGGGCTAAAATAGGTTGAACAATCATGGCAGATGGGTGGAGTGATCAAAGACAAAGAACTTTGATAAACTTTATAGTTTATTGTCCAGCAGGTATAATATTATGAATTTGGCTTGTTATTATATAGGTTAAGCTTTTTAACTTTATTTATTTTTTTACAGGTATAATATTTGTGAAATCTGGTGATGCTTCAGATATGTTAAAAGATGCGATATCATTATTTAATTTATTTTCTGAAGTTATTGAGTGGGTTGAAGCAAATAATGTTGTTCACGTAGTGACAGATAATGCAGCAAATTATGTAGCAGCTGGAAAATTGGTACATGAACGCTACGAGCATATTTTTTGGTCACCTTGTGCTACATATTGTTTGAATCTCCTTCTAAAGGATATTTGTAACATGCCTCACGTTGTAGAATTTGTTTCAAAGGCTTCAAAGGTAACTTCTTTTGTGTACAATCATATAATCTTCTTAACTTGGTTAAGAAAAAGGGATGGTTGGAGAGAGATTATGCGTCCAGGGGTAACTCGGTTTTCCACTACTTTCATTACTTTGAAAAGTATTTATGATCATAAGCATGACTTACAAGCTTTGGTTATTGATAAGCACACGAGCTTGAAGAGTTCCATTTGGATGCTTATAACAATTCGAAGTTGTATAAGGAGTGAGTGAAGAAGTGGAATCATAAAAAGATCCTCTACCGAGACTTTAAAGAAGGTGACCGGATATTGATCTACAAGTCCCGCCTTCGTCTTTTCCCATGGAAGCTTAAGTCAAGGTGGTTTAGCCCATTTAAAAGATCCAAGTCCTTCCTTTTAGGGTCCTTAAGTTAAAACAAGAAAATGAAAACTCGTTTAAGGTAAATGGACAACGTGCTAAATTGTATATGCCCAAGTTTGTGGGTAATTCTGAGGAGTGATTGTCTCTTTATGACACTTCGCCTCCTTGATCGCAGTGCATGCCTTTCAGTAGGACTGTAGTTTTCTTTCTTTTCTTTTCTTATTGTTTCCTTTGCGTTTCTTTCTAGTTTATTACATTTCTTTGAGTTATTTTAAGTTTTCTTTAGGGTTTGTGTAGTTGGTGACAAAGAGTTCTTGGTCGATTCTTTACAGGAAAGTTTCTTCTTCCTCTTTCCTCTCTTTGTGTTTGATTGTTGGCTACTTGAACATTAGGGATAATGTTCATATTAAGTGTGGGGGGATTGAGATTGTGTGCATACTGATGTTTACGATATTGATGTTGATGTTGGGAGATATACACTTAAATGGTTGCAGCTCTTTTGGTAGCTAACTTAGGTCCCATTTTTTATGAATTTGACCATACGATTCTGTCAAAGTAGTTGGATGGAGGATTGAGTTGCATTCATGAATTTGGACTAGGCAACTTGAGAGGATAGTGAACCATGCGGATTGATTGAAGTAGTTGATTGCATAAACTTAGTAATAACTGATGCTGAGTGATGAGGCAATGCATGGAGTTTTGATGGATTTTCATTTAAACAAATGTAAGGTCTTGAGCTATATGACTGCATCTTATAGTCATCTATTTTCTTTGTTGTATGTGATGTTTTCTTACGTAGATTACCTTCAGAACTTGCTATGAACCTGTTTGATACTGCTAGTTACATGCGTTATGGACATGATAAAGGCCTTCTTTGCTTTTAACCTTAAGCTTAAATGACCCGCCAAGTCATTTTTGCCTTGTTATCCACTTTGAACCTTTGACCTTGTTTGTTTTCATATTAACCATATTGCATTGAAACATGAAAATCTTTTAGCCTGACCCTTTCACAAGTTGAATGAAGTACTAAGTGTTTGATGTCCTTGACTTAGGGACTTTTGTTTTACATGCTATTTTGAGATGTTTTAAAAGTACATCTACTCAATTGTTGTTGATTTGTGTTACTACTATATATTTTTATGTTTATTGTTATAAAAAAACAAGAAAACAAAAAATAAAAAAAAAAGAAAAAAAGAAAAGAAAACAAGGAAAAAAAAGATCAAACAGGGACATTGGAGAGTGATGAGTAGTTGTAATCATGTGTTTCTATTTGCACAGCTCAAAATTTCTTTTTAATTGTCCCACGTCACTTAGTGCTTTGTGAATGCTTGTGAGTAGCCTTTTTTTTTACTTTACCTTAACCTAAGCCCCATTACAACCCTTAGTAAAAGCCCTTTTAATCTATGATGGCATGTACTTTATGTAGTGGAAAATAGGTAAATTTGCAAGCCTATGGTAGTGCAATCTGTTAGAGGAAGTTTTGAGTGAAACACAACCCTTATACACTTGAGTGACATGAGTGAATATCGTGACGAAGGTCCATTTTAATTTTATGCTTGCTTTTGATATAAGATATCTATCTTTGATTTTGTTTATGTGCGTTGATGAAAAGATTATGATATATGTAGTGGCTTGATACTTGAGTTGTCAAAGTTTAAGGGATTGTAAGTGACCGCGCGTCGTAACGCTAGTCAAAACTAATTAACTAGACTACTACTGTAGCAGTGGCGAGTCTAGGTCGATCCCACAGAGAGTGTGTGTAAAGTTTAAGAAAT
>JANZLF010000007.1:27183050-27193861 GCA_026546835.1 Erythroxylum foetidum | reverse complement strand
GCTAGTCAACTCACCCCGTTATCACAGAGTTCTACGGTAGCGCGCTCCGTTCATATCTTAGTGTAGAAAATCCATTACGCTCCTCGGGGGCTCCTAGATAAAATGAAGCCTGGCCTTGATACAAAAGCTAAATTAGCCAGACTATCAGCACACTGGTTCCTTTTTCGATAGATATCTTGAAGGTGCACCTCTCAAGTTCGGTACAGTGTAAAGGAATATGGTTAGTCATTACTCTGTTGGAAGGAGAAAGAATGTTAATAACCTCCAGAGAATCTAATTTGATGACCACACAACGATAACCAAGCGCCCATGCGAACTTGAGTCCTAAATGAACTCCCCAGAGTTTTGCCACCAAAGGCGAGCCTGCTCCAATATTTTGTAGGACCACCACACTAGCGACTTTGGCAGTTCCTAATTAAGCCTCTAGTTGTAGCAAGGCTGGATTCTTGTTTCACTGCACCATCAATATTTAGTTTGACTCAACCCTTTATTGGTTTGGTTCAACCCACTAAAGCACTCAACGGCAGACCTTGTGTCTGAAACACACGTCTTTCTACAGCTCGAGCCCGTACAATCCAAACAACGTAATCCATGACGATTCTATTGCCTTCTAACGGCCAAACAAAATCGATTTCAAAAACATTGTTGTTCCTCCATTTTAATAAAAAATCAGTAAGCGACTCCAAAAATTATTATCTACTCTACCTGCTAAAGCTGTAAGTGTTATCTAAGGTTGAAATGAACCCATGACCCCTCGTCCAATTGAAAGAAATCCCTAGCCACCAATTCAGAAGGGAATTGGCACCATAAGGATTTTACTCTAGGCCAATCTGTATTGCATGAAGAGTTGACTCTTCCTGTCCACAGTAGTGACAACTACTATTCATTGAGATATGTCGCGTCGCCCACTGTTGATTGATCAGCAATTTCCTCTTAACCACCAGTCAAAGGAAAGACCTAATTTGCTGTAGCCTTGTCCATTGCTAGATGGACTCCCAAAGACTCCGAGACCCGTCTATGTTGCTATTCTCGATTAGGTCGTATGCAGACGCTACTGTGAACCACTGGTGGTTTGTTTGCCCCCACACCAATTTGTCTACCAATCGATCATTAGTGGTCAGACAGATTGATGCAATAAGCATACACACGACGGATGGGAGATATTGTTGAAATAAATTCCAATGCCAAGTACCAAGATCATTAATAAAGTAAAAAATTGTAGCGTTGAGGATGCTATCAGGGATGTGAGTCGTTGCCAATAAAATTATCGGTCCCTAGCCATCTACCCCCAATCATCTAGCTAGAAATAAATGCGTCTTCCATTACCCAGAGACCAGTTAGCACCTTGGCATACAAAATGTCATGTCGCAGATATCCCCCTCCAAACCATCGATGCCCCATTCCCATGTAGTATTATTTAATGACCAATAACATGGAAGTCGTCGAAAAGTTAAAGAAAGTGTAATGCATTATATCACAATCATTACATTTATTTAGGGGTAATAATGAGTCGAGTCTGTTCAGGTCTAAGCCTGAGTCAAGTCCAACAGTTTATACTAAATCTAGATTTAGCTCAAGATCCTATCAAGTTCGAGGCAATTGATCATAAGTCTATTTAAGTCTGAACAACCCAAAGTTTGACTTGACTTAATTTGATTTGATATTTATATTTTTTAAAAATATATAAAATTATGTGGTTTTTGTTATTTTTTGTGAAATGACATTACTTTTTTTATAACAACGTCAACAATGACGAAAATAATCAATCATACAAAGACCAAGGAAAATCAAGAGGAAGAGAAAAATGAGGTTACAATTTTAGACAAAATGAGAGGAGTTATGATAATTCTAAAGTTGAATACTATAATTGTCATAAATTTGGACATTTTTCTTAGGAATGTTATGCTATGCCTAATCAAGTCTAAAGTTGAATGTTATAATTGTCATAAATTGAGACATTTTTCTTAGGAATATTATGCTATGCCTAATTAAGTTTAGGAGCAAGTCAATATTGTTGATAATAAGTAAGGAGACTAAGAGCCTACTTTATTGCTAGCACTCAAAGATAATACAAGTAAGGATGAAAGTACATGGTTCTTAGATAATGGAGCAAGCAATCATATGTGTGGAGATAAAGGCAAAATTGTGGAATTTGATGAAAAAGTATAAGGCAACGTTTCTTGTAGAGATTCGTCAAAGATTCAAATTTGTGGAAAAGGTACCATTCTAATTTCTTCAAGAAATGGAAGCCATAAACTTATTAATGATGTATTTTATGTACCTAAACTGAAAAGTAATATTTTAAGTTTGAGGCAACTTCTTTAAAAAGGATATGAAATCCACATGAAAGATTGTTGTCTTTGGCTTAGAAATCAACATGCTCAATTGATTGCTAAGGTGTTTATGTCAAAAAATAGAAAGTTTATGTTGAATATCAAGACAATCGAAGCAACATGTTTAAAGGTGGATGTGAAAGATGAAGCATGGCGTTGGCATATGAGATTTGGATACTTGAATTTTGGCGCACTCAATGCATTGGAAGATAAATACATGATGAAAGGAATGTCCTCTGTCAACCACCCACACCATTTATGTGAAGTATGTTTACTTGGCAAGCATTTAAGAAGAAGTTTTCCAAAAAAAGCTGTGAAAAAAGCAATTGCATCACTTCAACTTATTCATACTGACGTGTGTAGACCAATCAAGCCATTATCAATGGGTAAAAGTAGATCCTTCTTACTTTTCATTGATGATTATAGTAGAAAAACATGAGTTTATTTCTTAAAGCTAAAATCAGAAGCATTTGAAGTATTTAAGAAGTTCAAAGCACTTGTAGAGAATGAAAGTGGCTATACAATTAAAGTCATAAGGTCCGATAGAGGAGGCGAGTTCACATTTAAGGAGTTTCTTGATTTCTGTGAAATACATGGAATCCGTCGTCCATTAACAGTCTCAAGATCGCCCTAACAAAATGGAGTTATCGAAAGGAAGAATAGAAAAATTCTTAACTTGGCTCGATGTATGTTGAAGGCAAAAAATATTCCTAAAGAATTTTGAGTCGAAGCTGTTTCTTATGCAGTTTATTTGTCAAATTGGTCTCCATGGAGAAATTTCAAAGATCAAACTCCACAACAAGCGTGGAAGGGAATGAAGCCTAGTGTTGCTCACCTAAGAGTTTTTGGAAGCATAATATATACTCATATGCCGCAACAAGAAAGATCCAAGCTCGATGATCGAAGTGTTAAGTATTTATTCATTGGTTATGACCAAAATTCAAAAGGCTACTGATTTTACAATCCAAGCAATGGAAGAATTGCTGTGAGCGGAGATGTTGAATTTGATTGAGAAGCAACATAGGATTGAGAGACACAAGAAGAATGCACTTATGATTTTTTCTCATACTTGAAGATGAAGAGCAAGAAACCACAACAAATATTCAAGAGACAACTCCACCTGCTTCTTCAAATGCTCCTCATTCTTCTTCGTCCACACATGGAGAAAGTTCAAGTGATGGAGTACGGAAAATAAAGAATATTTATGATATTTATGAACAAACAAAAGAAATTAATGATATTGACGTACGTAAATTCTTTTATCTTCTTGTAGATAGTGAACCTTTAAATTTTAGGGAGACCATGAAGGACAAAAGATGGAGACAAGCTATGGAAGAGGAGATCAAGGCAATAGAGAAAAACAATATGGGAATTATCAACTCTTCCTAAAGGTCACAAAGAGTCAAATAGGTCTACAAGATAAAAAAGAATGCTAATGGAGATGTAGAGAAATATAAAGCAAGGCTCGTTGTTAAAGGCTACAAGCAAAAGCATGGAGTGGATTATGATGAAGTATTTGCACTTGTTGCTCATATGGAGACTATTCGTTTGTTGATCTCTTTTGCAACTCAAATGAAGTGAAAGATCTATAAACTAGATGTAAAGTCAAGTTTTCTAAATGGCGATCTTCAAGAAGAAGTCTTTATTAAGCAACCAATTGGCTTTACAATCAAAGGTCACGAAGATAAGGTCTTGAGATTGAAAAAGGCATTGTATAGGTTAAAGCAAACACCAAGGGCATGGAATACTGGCATCAACAAGTACTTTCAAGATAATGGGTTTGTTCGTTGTTCTCATGAATATGGTCTTTACATTAAATCATATGGAAATGGAGATATTCTACTCATTTGTCTTTATGTTGATGATCTTATTTTTATCGGTAATAACCCAAGATTGTTTCAAGAGTTCAAGAAAGCTATGTCTTTGGAGTTTGAGATGACATATATTGAATTGATGTCATACTATTTGGGCTTGGAGGTGAAGCAAATGAAAGACGGAATTTTTATTTCACAAGAAGGGTATGCAAAAGAAATATTGAAGAAGTTCCAAATGCTTGATTGCAATCCAGTGACTACACCCATGAAATGTGGAATTAAATTGACAAAGTTTGATGATGGAGCTAAGGAAGATTCTTCTGTATTGAAAAGCCTTGTTGGATGCTTGACATGCACAAGACCAAATATTCTCTTTGCTGTTGGATTGATAAATTGTTTCATGGAAACACCTACTTGTACTCATATGAAGGCGGCTAAAAGGATTCTCCGATATATCAAAGATACAATTGACTATGGATTACTCTATACATCATCTGTAGATTTCAAGCTTGTTGGGTTTTGTGATAGTAATTTTGAGGGAGATATTAATGATAGAAAAATCACAACTGGTTTCGTGTTTTTTATGGGTGATTATGCTATTACATGGAGTTCAAAGAAACAACCTATTGTGACTTTGTCAATATGTGAATCTAAATATATGGCTGCAACTTCATGCACTTGCATATTATTTGGCTTAGAAGGCTATTGAATGAATTTCACTTTCCACAAAAAGAAAGCAACTGAAATATGTATTGATAACAAGTTTACACAAGCATTGGCCAAGAATCCAATTTTTCATGATCAAAGCAAACATATAGATACATGGAATCACTTTATTAGAGAATGTATCGCAGAGAATGAAGTGGAGCTCAAGCAAGTGAGGATTAATGATCAAGTTGCGGATGTTTTTACAAAATCACTCAAATTTGAAGTTTTTCAACATTTGAGGACAAGACTTAGAGTTCGAAAAGAAATTTCAAATTAAGAGGGAGTGTTAAAGAGTAATTTGAAAGTTGATCTAGATACATGCATGTTTAAAGTCTAGACATAGGGATGTTTAAGTTCATTTTTAGGATTTTAATTATGTTCATGTATTAGTTACATAATTAAATATTGGTCAATGTATAATTTTGAATTCATGTATGGTTTTTTTTATCTAGGTTCATTAATGGGTTCTGTTATTAAATATAAAGAGTCATTTTTATACCTATAAATACCTCTTTGTACTTGAACTAAAATCATTCAAGTGAAATACAATCTCTTCTTCTAAACAATTCTCTCCGATTTAAACTTCGTCACTTCTTAACAAGGTTGAAGAGATGGAGATTAGGAATATGACGTGGATATCTGAATGTGTGGCCCAAAATCAGAAGTCAGGAGTTCATGACAGTGTTGTTTTCATATTTTAGTTCCAGGACACAAGCTGTAACGGAGAATCATACGGTCTTCTGCATAAACTTTTGTAAATCGGATCGTTCTTTCAAGCCTCCAGTGGATCATTTGCTAAGTTGCAAAGATTGCCTTGGCCGTGTATGTTTGAAACTTATCCTTGTTGAGAATAAGATCTATCTGTTATTCTTATGTTCCTTAGTTTGGCTAGCCTTGTAGTTCACAGGCCCAACGTACGAACTTCTTCCCAGGATTTAGTGTTGGTTAGTTTAGATTGCCTAAACTTATCTTACAGCTGTTGTAAATATAGGCAGGCCAAGCGGGTACACCTCTTTGAAGGTTCAACTGGCACACCACTCTACAAGTGGGTCAAGCAAACACATCTCATCATTGAGGGCCCAACTAATTCTCCATCTATAGATAAAATCTCGGCTGCCCCAGACTCTTACAAGAGAGACTAACATGGAATTGAACCTGGGATCTTACCAAAGTCAAGTCTCACTCTCAACCATCAAGCCACACCCCTTAAGGGTCACTCTGAATAAATGTCAAATGGTAAGAGATGAACCAAAGAAGTAACAAAATGTTAAGAAAATTAACACTTCTCATTATTCGGTTAGATTGACTTAAGGATAGCAATAAATTTGGTCGGGTTCGAGTTTGTTTGGAACGAGACAATGTGAAATTCAATCAACTACTTAGAAATGTGATTGAATTTTGATTTAATATGATCTTAGACGACAATTCCCGAATTTTAAGTTCAATTTTATTTCTTTCATTTATATTTAATTGCGTCTAAAGCATTTCATTTTATACGAATAAAATTGTCTTATTATATATATAATGATCTTTTTTTTTTCAAAATGTCATTTATATATACAAAAAGTTTACAGTTAAATTTCAAATTGAACCAAAACTCATAAAAAATTAAATTAAATCCATTCTAAAATTTTAAAATATTTAAATTTAACATGAATTTTAATTTTTTTAAAATTTTGATTTAAAATATAATTAACTTAAATTTAATTTGTTAATTTTAAATAGAGATAAATTAAATTCGAGTCTTTTTAGCAATGTTTTAAAAACCGGACTGGTGACTAAACTGGAGAAGCAACTGATTCAAGGGTCAATGTTTCAACCGAAATTCAACCGTGATTGAACCTGTAACTAATAAATATATAAAATTTTATTTTATATTATATATATATAAGATAATTTTCAAACATATTATTTAATTATTTATCTAATTGTAAACCTAACTTAAACATTCAAACTTCAAAATATATGAGTATTTTTTTAAATTAATTAGCATAACACAAAATAAGATAATAACATTTACTATTCATATTTCATTAAAAAAATAAAAAGATCACTAATCATAATATTCATTTAAGTTGAAATAATAAAAATTAAAGTATTTTAAATAGATCGATCGGTTCTTTCTTTTACCAATTTAACAGTTTTTATCAGTTTGACCTTAAAATAAACGAACCATTAACTAAAAAAAATACAAACTAAATCGAACCGTTTCATACTTCAATTCATCCAATTTTCGATCCGACCAATCAATTAGGTCGTTTTCAAAAGACTTCGTTTTTTACAATGACTCGTTACTCTACTCGATGGCCAAGGTTTAGTCATTTAAAGTGAAGAATTTAGGGGTTTGTGCTTTTAAAGTAAAGAATTTTGCTTGCATTCTTGTTTCTAACTCTCATGAACAGAACCGGAAATGGGCATTGGAAATGGAAGAGACGGATCGTTGACTAAAGCTTCAATCTTTATCGACTAGATCCAAGCAACAATCTTCTCCGACCAAAATCCATTTCTTATCCCTTCAATCACTCCACGAAACCCCCAAATTACAAACCCTAGCCACCCTCAATATGCCCATCACCACCCCACTCTTCCTCTTCCTCCTTGCACTAGCCACCACCACTTTCTCCGCTCCGATCCCAGGCCTTGACACCTTCCTTTCACACCAATCCCATTTTGACCCACATGCCACCAACGACACATTTGATTCCCTCCCATCATCTCTCAAGAAATCGCTCTCTCGCTCCACTGCTCCTCACCTCCAAGTCTCTTCTCTCATCTCCTCTCTTCTCTCCATCTCCGTCCCGCTCTCTGTTCACGTCCGTCTGGTGGGCTCTGGATTTCCTGGCGACTCCTCCAATACCCTCGACCATTTCCTCTCCGCTACTCATACCTCCGATCACTTCCACGTCATCACCCCCGACCCTCCCGCCCAGCAGAGCTCCCACCGTCTCGCCGTCAAGCATTCCCCCCACTTCGATATAGTCCACTCGAGTCCGGCGCTTTCTTCTCGCATCTCCGACGCACTCAAGTCGTCGATCTCGGAAACGCCGTCTTCGCTCCGCTCGCCGTTAGTATCCGTTCCGTTCGACGCCGTTGATCGAATCATTAAACAAGACTTTGAAAAAGAGAAGACTGTTCAAGGGGTTTATGTATACTTGCTTTATTTGGGTTCTCAGTCCAAGAACTATGCGTATTCTTATTCCTCTGGCGATTCATCACCAGGGTTTACTAAGTGTTTGGGGACTGTTTGGACTGGAAAAGAGAGATACTTGTGGATTGATCTGTCTGCCGGGCCTGTGGACTACGGGCCGGCGTTGTCCGGCGATGGGGTTTTGCCCAGAGGCGAGTTTCATCCTCTGGCTACTATGCATGGACGACCCAAGTCGCAAAAGGCTCGATTGATGGACTTGGCTTCGTTAATTTGGAATGCTTATCAGGTACTGCTTGTGCCCTCTTTGAGAATTCCGGTTCACTATGAGAGTTCATTAATTGTTGAGTTTATTCATGTTTATGGTGAGAGTGGGAAGGATTCCAGTGGTTTGGATTTTGAAGAGATTAAGAGGGCGTTTAAGGAGGAGCTTGATGCTGGTGGTTTGTTGTTGGGAGATCAGTCTTTGAGTTTTAGGAATTATAAAGTGAGCTATGCTGAGTGTCCCATTTGTTCTTTTGCAATTTCTAGGTCGATTAATTCGTATACTTCGAGGTTCTTGTTTGATAATTATACATTGATTGTGAGCGAATATTTGGACTCCAAGAGATTGCACCAGATATTGTCCGAGTCTGCTGAGGAGTTTAGGAGGATGGCTGGTGTTCCTGAGGAGGATTTTGGTAGAGTGCTCCCTGTTTATGTGTTTGATTTGGACTACAATACATTGTTGTTGCTTGATCGGTACCATCAGTCTGTTGCATTTAGGGATATGGTTATTGCTGTGAGGACTAAGACTACACAAACTGTGAGTGATTATAGCTGCAATAGTCGTCATGTGTTTACTCGCACAAGGGAGCTTGAGCGACCACTGGTTGGTTCAATTCTGCAGAGCATGTGGGGAGTTTCACCAACCCATTTGTTATGGAGTGCAAGGCATAATAACACTTTGGTGGATTATACTTGGAGTGTTGGGCATACACCATTCGGTCCTTTCTCAGAGACCTCATCGCTATCATTTGTGCAGAAGGATGCAGCTCAGAGAAATGTGCTTCTCACATCGTTAAATTACAGCATAACAAGTGCTATTGATGTTCTTGAATCGATAATCGCACATGGTGGAGACAGGAATCTTCTTAAACGGAATCGACATGTTGAGTTCATACAGAGATGGAACTTTTTCAAGTACAAATTGGATAAAGCAGTTTCTGCAATGTCACACTTGGACTTTCAGATGGCTTTGTATTACTTGAAGTCCTCAGATCATGATCTTTACCGTATTCACTCTCTTGTCTATATTGCAACTCAGGAGTTGGAGGCATCTCTTACCTGTTTCAAGGACCCCCCATTTCCATGGGGCACGGTGTTTATGTCGGGACTCGTTCTGTTTGCTCTGTTTTTTACTTATGCCAAGCGAGACAAACTTTTCAGAAGTAAAAGAAAACAATTTTGAGACTTTACTGGAAGGATCTCTGTAATATTTGGACACCATACAATGACACATCATGAATTTCTTGAGAGGTCTTTGTTCATTTTTCTTGAAATGCTTTCGGCAAAGACGATGAGTATTGGTCCAACTTCCCTTGTAATTGCAGGTTTATGCTAAACATTGATTTTTATTAGTGTAGATGGAATACAGGGTAGTGAAAATCCTTGGCGTAATCTACAATTTTCGCTGCACTTGCAACTCTCAAGTTCTATCATCTTTTTTGTTCTGGAAAATCGTTAATGGCAGGGAAGGAGAAACCATTTGAATATGCTGCATGCTGGATTCTAAGGTACTAACAAAAAGATTAGAGCTTTACTGATTCGTGATCCTTATGAAGTTATGTGGATCAGAAGATGAATTTCAGCTCTCTTCCCGACTATTCTATGCTTTCTTCTTTGGAAGAGAAGATTTGCCGAATTGAACATAACTATTGGATGATGTATTAAAATGATCTTATGTAACATAGCCTAAGGATGATCTCTTGAATATTTGTCATCAAAAGATAAAAATAGTGAGAGTTGTAGGCTTAGTAATGGGTCGAATTGGACTTGGATCCGACTTCAATTAAGTTTGAATTTTCGGTTTTAACTTAAATTTGAATTCGATCAAATTAATTTGGTTTGTTGATTTTTTACTGTAACATTTTGAACTTAGATTAATTTATCATAATTCTTAAGTTTCGAAAATTACTAACTTCAAGGTCGAATGAATTTGATTTTTTTTAAATATGAAAGCTACCGAAATATATTACATAACTAGTCTAGGGAAAACAATTCCCGACATATCCTCGATAAGAAGCAAGTGACAAGCAATAAGTGAAATATCAAAATAAGTAATCCCAATATCAAAACTATTATATATCTCTACGTTCTCGATTTCAGCTGATTTTTCACTCTCACAATAGTGCTTGTGCACGATCGTGCGTTTCTCGATATCTCATCAATGTCACAATTGTACTTGTGCACGATCGTGCAAATTCTCCAAGGGTTACTTTGTCATGATCGTGCAACTCTTCTGAAGATTTTTACGAAATAACATTTTTCATTATTTCTTTCTCTCTTTTGCTTTATCTACGATTTCTAGCTTATTTCTTCACTATTTTCTCTTCATTTTTACTTCCATTTCATTTCAACTCATTCAAATATAAATCAAAATTTATATCTGATTTAATTTTAAATTAATCTCAATTTCATAAAAATTATTGCAGTTAGTGATTAATAATTACGAGATAAATAATATTTTTTTATTTTGAACCAGATAAATAAGATTTTATTAAATCTAATTTATTTATTTATTAACTTATAATTAATAGATTGATTACTTAT
>JANZLF010000007.1:27102320-27126088 GCA_026546835.1 Erythroxylum foetidum | reverse complement strand
TAATCACCCAGTTAACACCACCAAGTAAATCAGTTGGCGATATGTTAATTAACTAATTCTACAATCGGGCCCTAATCACAGAATCAATTAATAAACAATGACAGTAAAACAGAAACAGTACGAATATTATAAACCAAATAATCAAAACAATAGGTCTCACGAGTCAAAGCATAACAGTTGGAATTCTCCGACTAAAACAGTTTAGCTACTCATAACGGAATTAAATAAAACAAGATTCTTGTTTAGCATAGTCTAAATAATAAAGGAAAGAAGGAAAACTAGAAAATCTCTCCAGGTCACGCTGCTGTCGTTTCTGCCTATCTTGCTCCCCACGTATGACTCTTCATCTCCAAGTCATGATGCTATTTATCTCTTTCCTTTCCTTCTATCGTCACTATTGTAAAATCCCAGAATCTTGTGCTGCGTGTGTTTCTTTCTTCCAAGTGCCGCTGCTTCCTCTTGTTTCTTCTTCTTGTGGCTGTTCAATGACAAGACCATTAAAGGTCACTTGTCAATGTAAAACTCTCTTAATTCCTCTCTGCTAGCATGCTTCACGTGTTGCCTCCCTTGCTGCCTTGTTCCCGCCGCTGCTATTTTCAGTCTTGTGTGTGAGTGTTGTCAATTAAGAGCCCTCCTTTTCTTTTCCCACGTCAGCCCTCCACCTTCCATAGTTGCGTTAATTTTTGGGCCCATTAATTGCCCTTTTGTCTCTAGTGATGATGTGACCATTAAGTTAGCAAAACCCTCCTTAAAATCCTTGCACTCTTTGGTTCACGCTACTTCTCCATACACGGCTGCTCCACCTATGCGTTGTTTGCTAATAAAATGCCAGCTTCTGTTCTCTTGCTCTCCTACTGTTGTGTGATTTCCTTTAATTCTCCACATCATGCAAAAATTATAATTCCCTACAAGGAAATATTAAATCAAATTAAGTCCCAATAATTGCATCAACAAGAGGAATTAAAAGGAATAATTAAAACATAAATATTAGACAAATATGCACTTATCAAGTGCTGAGCAGATTCTTCGAGATTTCTATGACACTCTTGTTATCGTACATAATTATCAATATATTTTGATCAATCTCGTAATCTTCTAACATCTGCTTTATCTAAAGAAGTTGTGAACAACAACTATCTACAGTGATATATTCAACCTCTACAGTCGATAGTGAAATTGAGTTCTGCTTCCTATTGTATCTCGAGATCAGATTGTTACCTAAAAAGAAGCATCCTCCTAAAGTGCTTTTCCAATTATTTAAGTTTCTGCTTAATCCGCATCACTATATCTAGCTAGATAAAATGTAGAGTCAGATGTATACCATATTCCAAATAAGATGTTTTGTTTACATATCTGATAATCCTCTTTACAACTATCATATGTGTTTCTTTCGAGTTGGCTTGATAGTGAGCACATATGCCGACACTACAATAGATATTTGACCTACTTATAATCAAATATATTAAACTTCTGATCATGCTCCGATACAGACTGACATCAATGCTTTTATCATTCTCATCTTTGTTTAGCTTCATTGAGATACTCATAGATGTTCTCACATGTCTAGCATTCTCAAGACTAAACTTCTTTATTAAACTATTGGCATATTTAGTTTGTGATATAAAAATTCCATCCTCCACTTGTTTAATTTGCAAACCCAAAAAGAAATTCAGCTCACTTACCATACTCATTTCAAATTTGGATGTCATTAATTCAACAAATTCATCTACCATCTTCAGATGTGTGGAGCCAAACACAATGCCATCAACATAGATATGAGGAATCACTAAATCATATTTAAACTTTTTAATAAACAGAGTTTTGTCAACGCTTCCTCGTTTATATCCTTATTTGATGAGATATTATGTGAGATTTTCGTACCAAGCTCTTAGTGCTTGTTTGAGATCATACACAGCTTTCTTCAGCTTAAAAATGTGATCTACATGGGTTGAATCAATAAATCCTTTCGATTGCTCAACATATACCTCTTCTTATATAAACTCATTCAGAAACACACTCTCCGCATCCATCTAATAGAGCTTGAAGCCTTTTATACATACAATACCTAATAGTAATCTAATAGACTAAAGTCGTGCCACTGGTGCAAAGGTTTGGTCAAAGCGTATTCCTTTAACTTGTGAATATCCTGGAGTTACTAACCTTGCTTTATTTCTAGTTACATTGCCCTTTTCATTTGTTTTATTTCGAAACACCTGTTTTTCTCTAATCACATTGACATCCAATGGTCTTGGCACCAATTCCCATACGTCATTCTGTGCAAATTGAATCAATTCATCTTGCACAGCTACTTCCCAGAACTCATATTATAGAGCTTCTTTAATGTTCTTTGGCTAGAATGAAGATGTGTAGCACAAGTATCCTGCATGTTCTTGATAATCTACCCTTTTTCTTTCCCTTGTTTTTCTTCTTTCATTGAAATCTCCAATGATATTCTCTACTAGATGATTTCTTCTGATTTGAGAAGGAGAATCCTGGTTCAAATCAACTTATCCTGAGTTTTAAACATTTAAAGAAACAATTTCCACTTCAAGCGTTTTGGTTGATTCATCATCTGAAGTAACTGACAGTTCTTCAATTGGCTCAGTTACTTCCTTAACAGCAACTAAATGCAAATCTGGGTAATTTTTCAATGTCTCGTTGCTTATTTGAGCTAGTTCAGAGGGTCACTTATGTAGATTTTCTTTTGCCACTTGATCGTTCAATAGAGGTACATCATCTATTACAACATTTTTGGACTTTAGTAATTTCTTGGTTCTTTGATTATACACTCGATAAGCTTTACTTTGAGTTGAATAACTAATGAAGATTCCTTCATTACTTTTCCCCTCAAATTTTTCAAGCTATTCCTGATCTCTAAAAGTGTAGCACTTACTGCCAAAAATATGAAAGTAACTCATATATGATTTCTTTCCTTCTAGAGGTCATAGGATTTCTTATTCAAGATGCTTCGAAGATATACTCTGTTACGTATATAACTTGTTGTATTAACTGCTTCAGCCCAAAGGTGTATAGACAATTTCTTCCATTCAATATAGATCTGGCCATTTCTTGAAGTGTCCTATTTTTCCTTTTGGCAACTCTATTTTTTTGTGGAGTTTTAGGTACTGAAAACTCTTATATGTTGTCATACTCATCATAAAACTCATTAAAGCTTGTATTCTCAAATTTCCTTCTGTATCCGATCGAATTCTCAATAGAATTATATTTTTCAAATTTATGACTTGCATACATAGGCTTCTAAAACCCTTGAAAGCATATGATTTTTCTTTCAAAAACGATACCCAAGTATATCTCAAATAATCATCAACACAAGTTAAAAATATCTCATTCCACCAATGCTATCATATTGTGTTGGACCAACTAAGTCCATGTGAATTAATTCAAGTATGTGTGATAAGGTAACGTTTCTTACCTTTTTATCTGACACTCTTATCTATTTACCCATTTGGCATGCACTATAAATGAATTTCCCTTCTTTGTTCATTATGGGTAGACCCTTCACAGATTCCAATTTCGTCAACTTGCTAATAAGATCAAAGTTTACGTGTCCAAGCTTTCAATGCCATAGATCAATGTTATTGTCGTGAGTGGCTGATTTACAAGTGGTCATGACCTATAACATGTATCAATTGTCTGTTGATCGCTTATTGCTCACAAGACATTCTCCTTGTTCAGTTGGCACCCTGCATTCATCACTTGCAAATGTAATTAACAAACCATCATCACAAAGTTGGCTTATACTCACCAAATTTGTTTTTTGTCCATCGACATAGAGCACATTCTTAAGGGGAGGCAATGCATCCATGCATAATGTTCCTCTACCAATCACCGAAACCTTCTTTCCATCTCCAAAGGTCACATAACCATCCATACAACTCTGATAATCGGTTAAGTAATTCTTTTCCTTGTTATGTGGTGTGAACATCCACTATTAAAATGCTAACCATTTTGTATTCATCGATTTAAGAACCACGAGAGCTTGCAATTGATCTGTTTAATCTAAGTAGATTTTGGCACTAAGGGATGATGTTGAGATTTTTGTGAGGGATGTAGAATTCTTCAACTTTGGCTTCTTTCAAACAACATCTGTAATAACTGGTAATATCTTGGCCTTATATACCTGATAACTCCACAAAAAAGACATGTGGGTACGAATCTTCAATTCTTTCTCGATTTTTCTTCTTCTCGGATAGATCTGGACACATCATTTTTCTCCTCATTCACCTTAACCCACCCACCCTTATAGCCAATGCCTTAAAGATCCCCTTTAACTTTACCAATTTTTATTAACTTTTCTAACTTTTTTGTGCCTCCATTCAACGTTATTAATCTCTTTTCAGTACTTACTAATCTCAATCTAGCTTCACCAAGCTCATCTAGTGCTAACATTAATGTATTCTCTAACTCTTAGATGGTATTCTTCATGGAGAGATTCTCTTCCTTCAACCTTTTATTCTTTCTACACATTTTTACCCATTTTTCATACATAGCTTTGTAAGCCTCATAAATATTCTCCTTTTTATCATCTAGGCCACTTTCATCACTGTCATAATTTGATATTAGTCCTTGAGTTGAGTTTTATGCGTTTTTCTTGAAATTTTCTATTTTTCCCTTTTTCGTGTTCAGTGTTTCCTTCTCAGTTACTGTTAAGCAAGTAACCGAACTTTTACTGTATAAAGCAACTATCGTAGCACCATTAGTGATTTCTTCTTTACTACCATATTCACTTTCAGATTCATTCTCACTCCAAGTACTTGTAAAGGATTTCCCTTTTCTCTTCTTCAAAGTATTAATATATTTGACTTGAACGTGTCCGAAGTCTTAACACTCATAACATTGGATTCTCTTCACCTTCCTTTCACTCTTTTAAGTTTTGGCTTATTGTTTAAAGTTGTTATTCGATGAACTCCCACCATGTTATCTAAACTAGGGTCCTTTTTCATTCTTTTCAGCCATTTACCAAAATTTCGTGTGAGTAGCACCAAACCCTTATTCTCATCATATTCATCTTCCACATCATTGACACCTTTTTCCAATTTCAACCTGTAATGTCAATCATTTGCTTCTTTCTGGCTTACCCCTTAAAAGATTCATTTCGAAATTTATAAGAATTCTAATTACCTTCTCCAATGACAGATCATTAAGGTCGTGGGCCTCTTCTATTGCTACAATCTTCGGAATAAATCTCGAAGGTAGTGATTTCAACATCTTCTTGACTAGTTTTAGATTGGAATATTTCCTTCCGATTGATGTGTTTGATTCACTATATCGCACAATTTTTCATGAAAGTCTCCAATAGTCTCATTTTCATCCATCTTCAGTTCTTCAAACCTCACAGATAACATCTATAGTTTGACGCTATCACAAATTTAAACCCTTCATAAATAGTCTACAAAGCATCTCACGCTTCTTTAGCCGATTCACAAGCTGATATCATTGAGAAGCGTTCTTCATCAACAACACTAAAGCTTGCAATCATTGCATGTGAGTTTCCAAATGCACTTTTTTCTTTGGCTCTTATCCATTCAGATGAGTCTTTTTAAATGACCTCTCCTTTATCGTCAATAATCATCGGATGCGTCCACCCATGTACTGCCGTCTGTCAAGCTTTTGTACCTTGAGCTTGGATGAAGACTCTCATCCATGATTTCCATGCAGGATAGTTAAAGTTATCCAACAGTGGTGGTCTGGTGATATATGCACCATCTCTTGTAGCCATGTTCGCGAAACTCGGATCTGCACCAACTTGCTACCAAATTCTGATTTGATGACCCTTTTTGATACCAAATGAAAAATAGTATACGTGATTGTTTTGTAAACTTTCTAATCTGTTTATGACAAACACAAATAACAGAAAAATTAAAAGTATCAAATTAAATGATACTGAGATCTGTTAACGCAGTTCGGCACACCTTATCTACGTCTGCGGGGCCCTCACTCAACATAATCCATTTCATAAAAGTGCAATAGATTACATAAGGCCTCACTGAGCTAACACCACTCAATCCTTATAACTATCTCTCAACCTCACTGCCCGTGAAAGATTTTTCCACCTAATAATATGACCAACTCGTGTTAACCTTGGTAGAGTATTTTTCTAAACAACTTTTAATAGAAGACAATAAAGCAAACAACTCAAGTGATCAATCAACTAAGAACATAACAATAATATACTTAAGATAAAAAAGAAGGACAACTTCCCTAAAGGTTCAACTCCAATGAAATAAATCTGGAAGTTGTCGCAACAACAATGGGCTAATTCACACAAAAATCTGAACCAAGTCACGGCTGCACACACAACACACAATCCACAGCAGTAATTGCACGCAACATATAAAACAATCCACCCAAGAGCTGCTCTATAAATATGAATGTCTAATTTAATCAACACCCCACAAAATCAATGCAAAGTTGTGGATCTCTTGGCCATAAAACACACACGCAATGCACTAGAACTACCCAGCTGTGAGCAATTCCAGAAGGTAAATAAAAACGCAGCAGAAGGATGGATTTTTCAATAACATAAAATCATCACGTTAATCTTTTCTAACCAACAAAAATGTCACCCACACACCTTCAATTGTTCACCAAATTCAATCAATGCATGGTCATACATAACTTCCAGCTCTACCCCCAAGCTTTACACCCATGTGACGCACTACACACCCTCTTAAGACAGACTTCGATCTAAGAGGAGATTCTTTCACAACTAGAAGATTATCTGTATGGCTTTTGAATCCAAGTTAAACAAGGAATATTAATTAGCTATGATTTTCCGATTAATAAAAATATCTCATAAGTCCAATTTATAAAATTATGCCAAAAAACATAAGCAGACATATATACCATATATCCAACATTTTTTATTAAAAAATAATACACTAGTCTGAAAAACAAACAAAAGATAGATGAAGAACCATTTGTATTCACTTGAATACATGAATTAAAAGCGATTTGACTTGGACCTATATAAGTTAAATAACAATGTTATAAAATAAGATACGGTGAGGACGAGTGCTTTTTGTTTTTGCCTAATTATGATATATTGGCCTTCTTTTATTTTGGGATTAAATTTATTAGATCTATTGAAGTTTAATATATAATTAATGTATTTTTAACTTTTAAAAATTATTGATATTTCTCTATAATTTTGAATTTATAACATTCATCCCTCCATCATTAATTTCTATTAAAATTTTAATTATAGATTTCAAAATAACATTGTTTTAAATACGTGATATTACAAGCGTATTATTTTATAAAATATCATATATAAAACTAAAATAGCATACAAATATAAGGACAATTACTATTTTATATACAGAACTTGTTTGATAAATGACTGATAACTATTTTTTAACAAATTAAAAGATATTTAATTATTTAATCATATCATAATAGTAAAAAATTTATAATAATCAACAGTTAATTTTATCAAATACTTTTAAATAAATAAACTGATATTCCGTAAAATAAAATAACTATTGTGTATGTGCAATAAATCGCAATAAAAATACATTTTTCCTCTGTATATGTAAGGAGTACAAGATCAGGTTAGTTTTGGTTACATGATTGGTGCCTCAAAACGACGTCTTGCCGAAAACTTTGGATCGTTTTTTTGGATTACGCAAAACCCCACAAGAATCAGCGCGAGAAACAAGCAGATAAAGCGAGTTCTGACTTCAGCTACTCCTCCATCCCGTGTCTTCGACTCTTCACTCTCTGGAAGAGCTCCTCAAGTTCTAAAATGGAGTCTCTGAGACTTTCCTCCCTCAACGTGTTCACCCCTACACATTCTAACTTTGGACGACAAAGGAAGGCAATGTTGTTACGCAGAAGCCATTTCTTAAACCCTTCTATGCCACTACCTCTGCCACCGCGTTCGAGTTCCGGTTCTCGAACTAAACGTTCTGTAGGTCAATTTCACTTTTCTGTGAGCTTCCATTTCTGGGTTCCTATCTTTGGCATATTCTTTTCATGTTTTTCCTACAGGACTATCGTTTGTCATTTTCCTACTTTTCTGTTTTACTAGCGTGGGAATGTTGTGAAAATGCAAGCTGCTGACGAAGACTATGATTTGAAGCAAATAAGAGATATGTCTGCTGCAAAGAAGAGATGGGATGCGATGGTACTCGTGTTAATCCTTTAAACATATTGGATTTTGGTGTTTCCTCCAGTTCTTGCTTCTCCAGTGTCATCATTGACAATACCGAGGACAAGTTCGAATCTTGCTATCAAAATTTCTGTTTGATAACAAAATGAAACTGCCATTTTGCTTTCTTTCTAACCAAAACCAAGTTTAGTTTGTTTACGCGGGCAATTTCTGGAGTATGACAATTAAAAATTGGGATTGTTTGCGTAGAACAATTGTCAGTTGGTGAACGTCACTGTTTTTATATTTGTAGATCAGGGAAGGGAAAGTCAAAGTTCTTTTGCCCAGGGAAGCAGGTTACGCAATTCAACTGTCTAACAAAACTCTACTTGACGTTCGCCCCTTTACTGAGCGCAAGAAGGTGAATTCTCTACCTGTACATGGACTCTGACTAAGCTATGTTTTCAACTTCTTTACTTCATTAAGTCTTTAGTTCCTAAGTCTAAATTAACATACTTTGACATTTCATTTATGATGCTTCAAGAACATTTATAGCTTCAATCAACATATTTCGCATTTCATTTTTTATGCTTAGAGAACATCTGCAGACTTAAATAATTTAATCTTATCATGGACCTGCAATATCTTTTAATATCTTGAAATTCTTATTCTGGAATAATGCAGTATAAAGGATGATATCTTTAATTTCATTTGAAAGTACTATATTGGAGAGTTGATGTATATACTAGGCTGCTTGGTTTTGTTCACATTCTGGTAACTGACTTAGATTTCCCTTTTATTCCTTTGTTATATTCTGGTCATCCATGGGTCCTGTGATTTTATTTTCCAATTAATTAATAGTTTTTTTTTCAGGCATGGGTTAAAGGCTCAACTTGGATTCCAGTTTTTGAAGTGGATGATAGATTTGAAGCTGGAAACATTTCAAGAAAAATCACAAGCTTTATGATGGGTATTCCAAGATTTGTTATCTTGTTTGTGCGGGTATTTTGATTAATATTATTGCTTTCATAAGATGAAAATAAAGAATCGTAGGAAGAAAATACAAATCATCCTTCATCTTCTGACACCATTGAATAGATCTACTAATGAAGCAATCCCTCATGGCTACTAGTTGACTTGACATGGCAATCTTTAACTTCGAGCTTAAAAACATTTTTGTGCTCTTTGGGCTTGCAATTTATCAGACCTCGTTCATTTCCGGCTTGCCTTATTAAAACTATCACTTTACTTGGCTTGTGCTCTGTAGGAGGTTGGTGGAGTGGGGTGCCTACATTATCTTTCAACAAGTATGCTCTATATAATGGAAATTGTCCTCCTGTTTATTCATTTATGCTAAAAAATGATTTTTATACTTATAAGTTACCTTCTTTGCCAGCCAATTCTTGTCGCAGGTTGAGGAGAAGTTTCCAAAAGACACAGACCTTATTGTTGCATGCCAGAAAGGATTAAGGTGTACTTTTAATGAAATCTGATCATAATTCAAAAAATCACTGTGTTGATATGTTTGTTAGTGTAGTTTAGCATCTTTGTTGTTGGCATGCATTTAATGTTTCTGGATATACCGATCATTAACTGCTTCTGACATAATGTTTATGTTTATTCTTATGTACGTGGCAAATTATCATTATCTACTAGTCTGAGAAAGTCTTAATTCAGGATTATGTTATGGTGTTGCGACATGAATACGTAATCAGATCTACATCTTGTGCTCAAACTTATGTTATTGGCTGAACTCCATTTGCGCCTTTCATTTAAAATTTGTTCATTTGGATCAAATAGTTCTTCACTTGGGATTTCCAAGAAGCATGAATACGGTAAGCTGTGAAGGCTTGTAAAGTAGCTACCAAAACTACTACATAATATGATTGCGAATGCTCACAGATACAGAAACTTTATGGGTTTTCTGTAGAGATAGATGTGAAGTGGGTGAATTGCTATGCTAGATGAATGAAATCTATTTTCTTTGATTTTTTTGCCCTTCATTGTAACTTCAATTTGCTGGCAGATCTCTAGCTGCTTGTGAACTCCTGTTAAATGCTGGCTACAAAAACCTTTTCTGGGTCCAGGGTGGTCTAGAATCTGCTGAAGAAGAGGTGCATGCATTTTTCATTGCAAAGCATGAATCCTATTTACATTTCACGATTCCCATTTTCCTTATTTCTTTTCTTTTCCATACTTTCTTTGGTAACTGAATGAGAACGATAACTGATTTAGTGTCTTATGTGGACTAGGAGCTTGTAAGAGAAGGACCTCAGCCTCTTAAGTTTGCAGGAATCGGAGGGGTTTCTGAATTCCTTGGGTAATGCTCCTGATCTTTGCTGCATTTCAGCATTCAGCTTGCTTATGAAAATGGAAATTTTACTATTATACTTTTCCATCTTAACTAAAATCATGGATACAGCACAGAACATATTTTCGTGCTGACATGTTAGGGACTAGCATAAGTTATCCGGAAAAATATTTTCTACAAGCTAGGATGAGAAACACTTGTCAATTTGGAGCTAGTCATGTCAAACCGAACCTAGGGTCATCTGTTCGAATATATGTTGGAGTCTGCTTTAAAATCTCGAAGTGTGCATTGTGTCTTGGCAAATGCTTTAGACAGTTTGCTCCAGGAGTGTGATACTGAACTAGTTGCTATATAGTTATTTGTAATACATGCAAGCTTAATTTCCCTTTCCTTCTAACCTTTTTCCCTTCAGGCACTGATAACCAATAACTTATTTCACCATATATCAAACGATTGAGATTCGACATGTTATGGGCATTAAATCTTTTGTCATTTCCTGTATTACTTGCAGTTGGACTGACCAACAACGAGCTGTTGCTGCCAAGGAAGGTTGGGGTTATTCATTGGTATTCTCTGCCCGGCTGGTAACCTACTTTTCCTATTTCTATGAGATGTTGTAGTCTGTAGTCTGTAAGTCATGTCACTGTTTCTTCATTCGATAACAACTTGTTTACAAAACAGGTCGGTGTCTTCCTTGTCGCTGATGCCTTGTTTATCGGTGCTCAGCAAATTGGTCGATATATTCAAGAGATAAGGTCGCATTGATTTGGCTCAGAGGTTTGATTAATGCACCTGAATGATCTTTTTTAATTGTAAATAAGTGTCGAGGCCTGAGGTTCGGTGCGGAATCGCAGTTTTGGAGCCAACAATACCATGAAATAGAAGTGTTTCTAGGAATATCATTTGTTTCTCCTTGTGAGTGCAATCTGATATCCCTGACAGGTGAATGACATCCTAACTATGTAGTCAGGCTGGAACTAAACAATATTTCAAATTGTTTCCACTCAAGAAGTTTAACAGTTGTGACTTTGGCCATCTCTGAAACGAGGTTAATCCGCTAAGATTAGTAATCTGAGTTTATCGTCAATGTTAAGGTTAAAATGATGATAATGCGATGAAGTTAAAAAGCATAGCTTTAAAAAACTCTTGCAGAAAGAGTTACATACCTGATGTTAACCGAATGTAGTATCAACCAACTTATAACATTTGAAAAAACATGATCAAGCCGAGTTCTTTGCATGCCAAATGGTAAATTTTGATCTTTTCCTTGATTTAAAACGAGTCCTAATTCAGACAAGACTCAAACTTTATAAAATTTACCATAAAAAATAATATTATATAGATATTAATTTACTTTTCTACCTTAATGGATTAACTTTACATGTTTTCACGTTTGATAATTTATAAACTTTTCTTCAGTAATATTTCATCATTTAAGTTTTCTTAATTGAGCATATGATGCAATGTCTCAATTTCATAAATAGGATAGTGGCTTGCACCATAGACGTGCTCTTGTTAGAAAATGCAACTATGAAGAAGAAACTTTTGTTATACAATAAAATGGAACTTATTATGTTTACAGATGAAGGTTGGAAGCAACATAACTGTGAATCATTTTCCAAAATAATAATAATAATAACTGCGAATCCAGAGGTATATATACCTATGACAGGCTCCACTACAAGAGTATAGTCATGAAAAAATCTATGAAATGAAGGCATCTATGTTTCGAGCAGTCTCACCTTTGCTGCAAATGTTATTTCCATATCTTATAATAAGTTTAAGAATCTGTATCTGATCCTGAGTTTGAATCTTCATCCATTAGCAAGTCCGCTGGCCTAGTTCGATTCATATTGGCTTCCAATGGAGGGAGCCCATCATCATCCTCATCATCATCATCATCGCCATCATTCAAGTCAAGCTTCTTATCTTCTTGCTGGGATGTGCTTTTGTTTGGACTTCCTTTAGAATCTGATAATGCTGCAGACTTAAAAATTTCTGGCCTGTGATTGAAATTGCATGAAAATTTCAAAATGACCATATGTTGGCAATAACATGAGGGGAAAAAAAAAAGAATGTATGAGCTAGAAGTAAGCATGTATGGCTCTGGAAGTATAATGCCACTGCTAATTCATAAAGGCACTTAAAATCACTTGGTAAGTTAGCTTTCACATCCTAAATTAGGAGACACTTAATCATTGACTTTATTAAACTGGATTATGACAAATATTTTAATAGAATTACTGGATCCAAAGCTGCATGCCCAATCAATCACATGCAGAAGGACACCCCAACAATGCAAATTGAGATTAAAAAAAGGCCTAATTTTAGTTTCAAAATTCAACTTTTTATTGCTTCTTAAGCTAGCAAAACCAATGATATAAAATAAATTCTGTAATGGAAAGATTTTAGAGGGACTTCTACTTTTAAGATGTGACATGAACAAACCATTCAGTAGACTTCTGAAGCATCCGGACTTGTTCATAAAAGAGTACTTGAGAAACAATACATGCCACCTTGCTACCAGATTCTAAAGCCTTTTCCTTTCCACTTTCATCAACCACAACAAAACTGCCTGCACATTTTGACAATGTAATGTAAACAACCTAATGCTCTTCCAATGCATGCAAGCATAGTAAGAATGAAGCGACCAAAATTAGATGGGTTACACTTAAGAGCCATCTGATAGAGAAGCCAATTCACCACAATAACCAATATATAGCAAGAAAAGGTGTTAAATCTCAATTCGGCCAAACCTCGTTTAATCCACATGCTCTTTTGAAACTTAGCTGGAAACAATGCCAATGATTTCTCACCTTTTCGATCCATTACCTAGAATAAGAATCTCATTAACAAGGTATTAACAGACAAATGATTACAATCACTAAATCTCCCTACAGAGGCAATTGAAGGATAAAGAGTGAACGACTAAAATCGAAAGGAGCCAACAAAGAACGTGTATTCTTCCTAATCCTAGTTACAGAGTTCAAATCGATCAAAGCTGTAGGCAATATACACTCGAATATGTCACCATAAACACATATTTTGTGACAAAAATGGGAAACATCAAGCTTTGAAAGATTATGTATAAAAAGATCAAGGACTAAATGTCGTGAGAAAATATACCTCAATGAGATTGCTACCTCTAAGAGAGACAACTTGCATGATACTTTGACCATCTTCTAGTATCAAATTACCTTCCTCAGCTGCCTTCTTTAGATTCTTCCTTCCTCCTTTCATTGTCACTCAATTGATTATGATCTGCCAAAACCCAACATTCCTCTTTGAAATTAATTTAAATTAACAAAGGACACCTCAAAAGCATGTCAGCCGCCATAATGCAAATTCCTATAATGTATTATTCAACACATTCATGCTTGTGTGTCCAAAATTCGAACTTCTCTCCGAGCTCCACTTTTTTTTTTATAAAAAAAATCAAGTTTTCCATAAAAAAGAAAGGAACTTCAGAGCCTTTTGGAAGCTATAAAACAAATAACTCCAATAAACAAGTAAAGGGGAGGAAACCCCACAAATGATAAGTTAAAGACATTACATACCCAAAGGGAGTCCCCGTTTGAACGCTGTTTTTTAGTTCTTAAGTTTTCATTCGAGTTCTTGCACTATGGTTCAGATTTGCCTTCAAGCTTCAAACTTCAATTGCAGAACTCTGCCAATGTTGACTGAAGTTTGCAGCGAACGGAGATCCTATATAAGTCGAAGGAGCAGTAAATCGTCGGCGGAGTTTTCTGGCTATCGGCTCTCGGAAATTGTTTTCGTTTCTACGGTTTTTAATTTTTATCCTCGACTATGTGTAATGTGTGCCCCTGTACAACAATTAGTCTTGACCTACGTATCTTTTTTCACATTCTGCCTCTATGCTATCGGGTCTCGGTCATGGACTTATTTCACTTAATATAAACTAAGCCTCTTTGCTGCGGCGGTCCAAGCAAGTTCTTTCCAAATTGTAACTAGATTAAAAAAATTTTGATTATTAAAATAAATTGAGACATAAACATTGAAGATATTGAAATTTAGTTAGAGGCCAATTACTTCAAAACTTTTAAATTTTAATAATTTTATTTTATTTATCATATTTTGAATTATTAAGATATTGAAATTTAGTTAGAGGCTAATTACTTCAAACCTTTTAAATTTTAATATTTTATTTTATTTTCATATTTTGAATTATTATTTATTTTGTTTGGTTTGGTTTAACTATTTTTCTATTTTATGTTACTATAAAATTAAAAATATTAAAAGTATTAAAATTAAGAAACTATATTTATTTTATCACTTTTGTCAATTATTCACTAGTAAAAATGAGATAACAAATTTAATAGTGCAATTTTTTAATTTAATTTCAAATTTATTGTTGCTTAACTTTTAAATAACTCAAATTAAAAGGTTATTTTAATTAATATGACATCTTTATTAAATATTGCGTGTATGTCCATCCATTAATCACATATTTTGATTAGAATTATTTGAAAGATTAGTTATTAAATTAATGTACTGAATTAAAAAAATCTTAAAAGGTTAAAGACTTTCTAATATGTTGTATTAATAAAGATTGATGTTGATAACTATACTATTTGGTAGAAATGAATAACAAATTAAATTGAAAAATATATTATAAAGAAATTCAACATGCTTAACTCTTTAATTAATAAAAATGAATTAAATAAAACTATTTAAAATTGTATAACAAATGAGAAATATTTGGATACCTTTTAATTTAATAACCACTTAATGGTAGCAATTATTAACGTTCAACTACGGTCCATTAATATTCAATGTTTATAATAATTTTTAGGGATTTCTATGTTAGTTTAATTTTAAGTAATTATTCTTATTTGAGATTTCGCAAATCGGAACTAAGAGGGATCCTAAGTCCTAACCTCAACATTATATGTTGGTTCTCGTATAAAGGCGACGTAGACATCTAAATAAGCAATGTTTTAAAAATCGGACCGGATATCGAACCGGTCTAATAAAAGGTTTAAGGTTTAGAGGTTTAACCGGTAATAAACCGCTATCAAACCGAAATATAATAAATAAGATAAAAATTTTATAAGAATAAATAAAAATAAATTTTTTTTGAACCTCTAAAAATGTACCAATGTTTATTATTATTAATGAACTAAAAATAAATCCTGGGCCTATTGCTGTTGTAGCATCAATTACTTCTAAAAAATACGGTGAATTATTTTTTATTTGAACTAATATAACATTAAAATTTAGATTATTAACATGAATTTATAAATAGATAAAAATAAAATAGTAAATATTATATAATATCTCAATTATACTAAAAATAAGTTATAACATTTAAATTAAAAAAACAAAAGGCGTTAAAGGGGACACTGTTTAATAAGAAAAGGTGGGGTCTTAAAAAAGCCTGGCAAAGATGATGTTAAGCAAAAGTCCACACTACCCCTAACAACAGATAAACTCGTAATTTTGAAAAGAATAAAAATTCAAAATTTAGGATATGCCACGTCATTAATCTAAGTGACATCCTCAAAACACATGTTCAGCCGTCCGATTATCATCCACCACATGGTTCCCAACCGTCGATTTCCTCAATCCCAAAAAAAGAAAAAGGCAAAGCCTTGTTCGGATATCCTTTTGTGCTTTTACAAGGGACAAAATTGGATCAAAATCTTGAAACAGAGGAGAGTTCCTACAGGACTTTGAAAGACAGCAAAAGTTGGTTGTGGGTGTTTGGTCTTGATGTTGGAGTCGGAGAGGTTTGGAGGTGCTGTTTCTGTGGGGACTCTTCAGTCACTTTAGAGAGTTTTTGTTGTTTGAAGTTGGTGTGTTCACTCTATCTTTCTTTCTGTCTCTCTCTCGTTGTTTGAGTGGAAATCAATGGCAACTGAAGATGTTAACAAGCCTCCCTCACTCCTTCCCTACTCTGAGGTACATACATGCATCATTATCTGATTTTCCAACTACTTCCTAATAGCAACAAAATACGAAGAAAAGTGATGGAGGCTGAGAAGAGAGAAGAGAGAAAGGTGCGATGGAGGCTGAGAAGAGAGAAGGAGAAGATGAGAAATGTGCCGGTTTTGTTGCTTTTTTACTTTTCATCCGGTTATCTCAAATAACCGGTTCTTGGATAAACCGGCCGGTTCTCTGATAAACCGGCCGGTTTTTATATTCTAAGGTTAATAACTATAACCGAACCGGACACTTGGCCGGTTCAGACTATTTCCGGTCGAACCGGCCGGTCCGGTCCGGTTTTTTAATCCTTGTAAATAAGAACACAAAAATCTTAAGATTTGAAGGTGACCATATCAAAATGAAATTAAGTAACAAAGAATGATTACCAAAATAAAATTAAAAAGTAAAAAAAAATTATTGAATTGACGTGAACCTTTCGCCAAGCAATAAAATCTATTTGAGTATATAAGGCAATGTGAATTTGTCCGATTCAAAATTACATGATCATTATTTGATAAATTTTATTCATTATTATTATGAAATAAATTTAATTTTATAACATTAATTTTTTTATATTTATAATATTAATAATTACAATTAAACGACATAACTTCATTCTCAAGTTTTGATTTTATTAATGGAACATTGCAAGCGAGCTTGCATCCAAATGGGAGATACTTGGAGCCGAATGGACATTGTTGAGAACATTCGTATGTGAGTGTCCTACATCGAAAAAAGAAAGGAAAGAAGTCTAACATATAAGTCTAGTGAGTTACTCCACTTATTATTAATTAATTTTTGAATAAAATCTCACTTGAATTTGTGCGTGGTCTAATTTTCTTCCTCGTATGAGTGTAAGTCTATTGCAAATTTAACATCATATCAAAACCAATAAAGATGTTGGCCTAGTGTTTGCCTCATAAGGGGGCTCATCATTTAAGCAATTGGAGAAGAATTTGAAGGCTGCATGATGTAAGTGGTCCAGTAGTATTGTTTGCTCCAGGAGAGGGCCTATTTCATCTCAATCAGAAGTCTAACCCTGACGAGGATTGTTTATGTACCTCTTCATATTGTCTAAGTAAAAAGGGACTCATATGTGGGGGGGAGTGTTGATACAAACATATGAGTGTCCTACATCAAAGAAAGATAGAAAAGAAGGCTAACTTATAAGCCTAGTAGATTACTCCACCTATTGTCAATTAATTTTAGGATGAAATCTCACTTAGATTTGTGTGTAATCTAACTTGTCTCCTCGTGTGAGCCTGTAAGCTCATTGCAAATTTAACATGATATTAAAGCCGTCGAAAATCTTGACCTATTGTTTACTGCAAAAGGGGGTCATCATTTAAGCAACTGAAGAAGGATTTGAAGTCTGCATGGTGTAAGTGGCCCAACAGTATTGTTTGCCTCAGGGAAAGGCCTATTTGACCTCAATCAAAAGTTCAGCCTTGATGAGGATTGTTTACGTACCTCTCTAAGTTGCCCAAGTAAAAAAGGACTCACATTTGAGGGGAAGTGTTGAGAATACCCACATGTGAGTGTCCCATTTCAAAGAAACAAAGAAAAGAAGATTAACATATAAGCCTAGTGAACTATTCTACCTATTGCCAATTAATTTTAGGATGGAACCTTATTTAAACTTGTGTAGTCTAACTTTCCTCGTTTGAGCCCTAGACCCATTGCAAATTTTACAGACATCAACGCCTTGTGGCCTTATAGATCCTTACAGACATCAAGGCCTTATAGATCCTATCTTCACACGAAACGTGGTTTGGAAATCACATTGATGTTTCTTCCTTCTAAGAGGTTGGGTATACGTCTTGGAATATTTAATATATATGTTGAAAAAAAAAAGAGAATGCATAATGGAGAAGGAAAAGACTTCTTTTCATTTTATTTTGATTATTATTGATATTGATCGGGCATCAAACCAGTCAAAGGAAAATTTTAAGATTTAAAAGTTAAACATGTATTAAACTATTATAAAATATAAACAAGAAATAAAAGTTATAAGAATAAGTAAAAATAAAATATTTTATTGAAATAATAAAATACGACAATGTTTATTATTATATAATAAACTAATTAAAGTTTATATATTATTTCTTAAAATGCTTTAAAAATATCTTAAACAAAATTCTTAACCTATACTAAATTTCTAATTAATAATTTTTTAGCATCCTTTTTAAAATATACTTCTTTAAAATCTAAATAAAATTCTATTTTATTTTGATCAACAAATACTAACATTTTTAATGTCCTAAAAAAATTGAAAATTATATTTTCTTCTGATTTTTAAATTTTACTAAAGCATAATAAATTTTAATCAGTCATAAAAAGTAATTACAATTTATTAAAATACATTCTTTATTTTCAAAATCAATGTGAAAGTTGACTTAACTTCTCTATCAAAATAAATGTTACACTTAAAAAGAAAAAATAAATAAACAAAAACTCTTTCACATCTCTCGAGTAATAGCTTGTCCTAATGCTTCAAGTTTCATTTAAAGTATTCAACAAGAAATAGTCAATCTGTACATATAGCTCATTTGGGTGTTTTGTTTGTTATGCAATAGCTCTTCTGTCTTTGACCTTGGGTGTTTTGTTTGTTTTGCAATCTGTTGGAAATTTTGAGAGGCTCATCCCTAAACATAAGTGATTCTCTTCTCCCCTTTGGTGTTTTGCTTGTTCTTTGTCTTTATACTCTTTAGGTTTGCAATTTTTCTTTATATGTTGCAAATGATCCTTGTTATATCTGCATATTAGGGAAGAGTCCAACACACTTTGATGATTTGACTGTAGTGGTTATGTAATTTCTTTGTGATTATTCAACGTAACTACCTAGTTATTCCAATGCTTTGTTTTTCTGTTTAGTTTAATGGTTCTCTAATTCTCTATTGATATTTGTTTACTGGACTAGTGAAGGGATCACTGGCTCTCTACCCAATTCATAAAGCAGATCCAAAAGTGATAAATTAGAGTAATCTTGCTCAAGCTTCCGGAGGGGAAGACCGCTTGTGTCTATCAGTGACCCATTATGAAAAAGAAGAAGAACTATATATATGGTTCTTCTTGATTTAGAGAAAATTGGCTGGTTTATTGTTTAACTGGTCGGTTTTCATTCATAACAATTAATAATAAAAACCAAACTGGAAATCAGGTTGATTCGAGCTTAATCCGATCGAAATGACTGATTTTAGAATCGTTGATTGTTATAAAGTAAATTATAATATTTATAGCTGTGTACATCATCTATTCACGAAAAAGATCATAAATATATTAAAAATTATAATTATAAGAAAACCTTTAAATTAATTCATAATATTTTCAATGCCAAATTATCTTAAGAGTCACATTATAAAAAATTTTCAAATATTATTTTCAATATCGTCCTTTTGATTTGAAAATTTTTATATGTCAAATCTTGCTCTTAATCTTAAAAAATCTTCAAACTTTAAGGTCTTTGTAAAAATATCCACAACTTGGTCTTAAGTTTTCACATACTTGAGTTCTACTTCCTTATTGGTATTACATTTTTTGATGAAATGATACCTTGTATCTATGTACTTACATTGATAATGAAATACACAAATACTTGTGTATACTTCTCATTAATTCAAATCTTATAGCTTCTTTTTACGACAAGTGAAGTTCTTTCAATAATTGTCTAAGCCAAATAGCATGATAAGTACATGAATTTGTCACCATATATTCAAATTCATATGTTGAAAATGTAACAATAAATTGCTTCTTTGAACTTCATAAGATAGCACAATTACCCATAAAAATATAAAACTAGTCATATTCTTTTTACCATCAATCTCATTATCACTAAATCTCACAAGTTCAAAATTTCTACAAGAGGAATAAAATAATCCAAAATTAAATCTACCTTTTAGGTAGCGAAGAGTCCTCTTATTAACTTTCATATAGGTGAAGGTAAGAGCTTCCATAAATTATACATACTACTCCAATTGAATAAAGGATTTCGAGTCTTGTATATGTTAAATATCTCAAACTTCTCACAAGAATTTTAAAAACAATAGGATTTTTCTTGTCTCAATCTTCATACTTTGATATCTTTAGTCCAATTTTCATACGTGTATTTATGAAATTACAATTAAACATTTTTTTCTTTAAGACCTCTTTTATATAACCTTCTTAAAAAGCAAATATTTCTTCCTCCATTTGCCTCACCCCTAGACATATGTAATATGATACAAGTTTATATCAATCATTTCAAGTTAAGTGACTTTGCCTTTTTAAATTCTTCAAATAAGCTTAAGTTATTACCAATAAAAATAACATCATCCACATAAGGACAAACAAGTAAAATGTCTCCATTATTATGAAGTTTGATATAAATAATATATTCACCGAGGTAATGAACAACCCTGTTCTCATGAAAATATTTGTTAATGTGGCTATTCCATACCCTTATTACTTCAATCTATATAAAGCTTTCTTGAATCTCAAAACTTTTTTATTCATATCCTTTGCCACTTAATCCAATGGTTGTTCAATATAGGATTTTTCAAGATAGCCATTAAAGAAGGTTGACTTTACATCTAGTTAATAAATTTTCTATTTCATTTGAGGTTCCAAAGAAATAAGTACAAATAGTCTCCATTCAAGCAACAGGTGTAAAGACATCATCATAATCAACTCCATACTTTTACTTGTATCCTTTAACAACGAGCCTTGCTTTGTATTTTTCTAACTCTCCATTAACATTATTCTTCAACTTATATACCTATTTAACTCAAATGGCTTCATAATCCTTAGGAAAAGTTGCTAATTCCCAAGTATTGATCTTTTCAATTGCTTTTATTTCCTTAACCATAGCTAATCCCCACCTTTTATCTTACATTGCTTTTTCAAAATTTAATAATTCTATCTACATGGAGATAATATAGTTCATCATTATCAAGAATAACTTCATCAAATCAATGAATAAATGTTTCCAATATCTTTCATTTTTCTTAGCCTTTCATTTGAACTTTATGCATGAGGTAATGAAAATGAAGGAGGTGGAGTTATTTTTTGTATAAGCACCATGATCTCTTGTTCTTCTTCTTCTTTTCTAAAATATAGAGAAAAATATAATCATTCTCTTCAAGGGCCTCCCAATTCCATATATCGCTTTATCAAATTCAATATTTCAACTTATTACCATTTCACCATTATTTGGATTGTAATATATGTAGCTTTTGGAATGTGAATCATATTCAATAAAGCCATGTTTAACACTTTTATCATCAAGCTTGGATCTTACTTGGTGTAACACTTCAGCAAATACAATACTTCTAAAAATTCGTAAATGATAGGTGCTAGGCTTTATTTTATTCTATACTTCTTGGTTGGTTTGATCTTTGACATTTGATGTTGGAAAGTGGTTGGGCAAATACACTACACAAGAAACAACTTCAACCTAAAACTTCTTAGGCATATTTTTGTCTTTCAATATACATCTTGACATATTAAGGATGGTTCTATTCTTTCTCTTCACTAATTCATTTTGTTATGGTGATTTAAAAACTGTTAAAGGATGAAAAATGCCATGAGTTATACAAAAATTGTTGAATTCTCTAGAAGTAAATTCACATCCTTGATCAGATTTCAAAGCTCTAATTTTATATCCATTTTCCTTTTCTATAACCATCTTAAAATTCTTGAAAGCAACACAAGCTTATGCTTTTTGCTCAAGTAAATAAACCCAAGTTTTTCTAATACAATCATCAATAAAAAGTAAGAAAATATATTTTCTTACTAAATAAAGTTGGATTGATTGGTCTACACACATTAACATATACTAGTTAAAGATGACTAGTTGTTCTTGATGTTGCTTCTTTAGGAATACTTCAAATAATTGATTAGGATGGTAAATTAAAGGTATCCCTTTTGCCAACTTCTTTTTTTCGTAGCCTTCTCCAAAATTTAAGTGGTTAAAATCTCATATTGCAATACCATGCTTCATCTTACAAATCAACTTTCACACATTTTGCTTTAATTATTTTAAAGTTCAATTTGAATATCATATTCTTTGATGTATCCATCTTAGCAATCAAATTAGACTTTTTTTTCCTCAAAGTCAAATAATTTTTTTTGTAAGAATTTTATACCCTTGCTCAAGGAGTTGTCCTAAACTTAAAATATTACTTTTTAACTTAGGTATATAATAAAGATCAATAATCAACTTGCGACTACAATCTTTGGAAGAAATGAGAATTATACCTTTTCTTTCAATTTGCATTTTTGACAAGTGTTAAAAGGCAACATTGCCTTTCATGTTCCCATCAAGCTCTAATAACTCACCTTTATATCTACATATGTGATTGTTTACACAATTATTCAAGTAACATATACAATCTACATCATTCTCTTGTTCCTTATTTGTTAGCAATAAAGTTGACTCTTCAACTTCTTGATTATCATCAATAATATTAGCTTTTTATTAAATATTATTAGTCGCACTATGATATTCCTAAGAGTAATGACTAATTTTACGAAAATTAAAACATTCAACTTTAGATTTGTTATAACTCCTTTCGTTCATATTTGAGTAGTAGCCTTGCCATTTTTCTCTTATTTTTCAATTCCCTTTTTGTGATGGTTGGCATCTCTCTTCATCTTCAAATCTTTAAAATCACTTCTTCAAAACTTCACTATTGTAAAATAATCCAAAATTGACTTGGATTCTTTCATATTCAAAACTTTAAAATCATTTCTTAGTGTTTGAAGTCCTATCTTCTTTACCATTAACACCTTGACATAATGGAACGTATTTCGTACCGTTCCGGCCGGTACCGGCCGGAAGGTACCATACTGGCCAAAAACCGGTACGGAATTCGTTAAGTAGGTACTAGGGTCAAATTCCGCCCGGTACCAGCGTTTACCGGACGGTACTGGCCAGAACCTTAAATTCTGGCCAATACCGTTAATTCCGAAAATTGCAAGGACCAATTTGCAATTTTCGAAAAATTTAACCTAAAACTACCCCACCCCACCCGAGTACCCGACTTCTCGATTCTTCTTCTTCGGCCTCCTCTCTTCGCTGGTGTCTCTCTCTGTGTCTCGCCTGGCCGTCGTTGTCTCCTCGCCGTCTCCTCATCGCAGTCGACGTCTCGTCCAGTTCTCCAGTCCTCCTTCAAGTCTTCGACGTTTCTCCCTTCGAGGCTTCGACAGATCGGTCTCCTTGTCGCTCCTCGCCGCCTTCTCCTCCTTCCTCCTCGTCGTCGACGCACTACACGACCACCGAAGAAAGACTTGACCCTCAGATGACCCTCACCGAAGATCCGATTGTTTTGGGTGTATGTTTTTAATTTTGTGTTTGATTTTTAATGGAATTTTGTTGTTGATTGCTTCTGTGATCCTAGGTGTTGTTGTTGATTTGGTGTT
>JANZLF010000007.1:26989268-27006000 GCA_026546835.1 Erythroxylum foetidum | reverse complement strand
AAAAATGGACTCGTCATGTTTACGGTAAACTTCAGTTTCCGTCGTGTTTATGGAACTCTCGAGCCAATTGTGTGCATATCATCATTTTTGAGTAGATGATGCATATTATGTGTTTTAATTGATAAAAGATCTAATGTTATGCTTTATGTGATGATTTTGGCTGATTGATGATTTATGTGATGAAGTTGAGTTATTTGTGCTTTATATGATAGATTGCAAATGTGTCGAATTCTTATGTATTGTGTGGCTCATTACTCGATGGCTATAGAGGTGTTAGTTCTTAAATTTACATGAATTAAACCCCCTCATTTGTTTTAGTTTTATACTCATATAATGTTTACCATTGAAAATTTCTCATGGGAATGATCTCCACTCTTCACTAACTACATTTTTCATTGCTAGAATTGGTATTAATTTAGTTACAAGCGACAGGGAATTTCTTGACAGTTTTTCTAGTGATGATTTATTTTTTGTTTTTGGTTTCATTGCTCTTGATTACCTTGTCTTTGGTTTATTTTAGTTTCACAACTTTTTTCTAATTTTTTGATCTTTTAGTGGCATGACTCACTATCAGTATGATTTTGATTTTGATTTTTCATAACATCCTTATTATGGTGATGAGTTTCTATCTGTTGCTACTTCTAGGTTTGACCATCAAATGGCGAATTTCACATTCATTGTCGTTCAAGTACTGAGGGATGATCAACTAGCTAAGGTATATGAGTTTTGCTCATTTTTGGGTTATCTTTTTTGTACATTTCCTATTTTGCAGGATACACAGTATAGATTCACTTCTCCATCGCAAGCTGATGAGATGCCTTTAGAGGAGATCGTAATGAGTTTGGTGACAAGCAGTCTTCAATTCCAGCAGCAAACGAGGATTAGATTGAAGACCTTGGAAGATCAATTGAACCACTTAGCAGACGTGGTAGGAAGCATGGAAACCTAAGTGTCAGAAAGCGTTCTTAGCCACTAAGAGAGTCACATGGATGAGTTGTGCATTCCTTCAGTGAGTGGAGATTATTTGGAGAACCCAAAAGTAATAAAGGAAGAGCAAGCGAAATTAGTAAAGGAAGAGGTTACAGTTTGAGAAAAGATGGAGGATGTGCAACCTCCTAAGATAAGCGATGTAGTTCATGTTATTGCTAATCGAATTTTGTTTACTTTTCCTAGTTATTTATAAGTAAAAGAAGAAGAAGAATAGGAAGAGATGCAAGAAGTGCAGTTTTTAGGAGAGCTATGGGCGAGCGAGCTGAAGACAGAAGGTGGCAAGCAAGATGTCAAGTCTCCATACCCATTGGCAATACTCTTATGAAGACCATCCTGGTGTGAGAAAGGCAATGCCCAAAAAGACGAGTGGTGAAATGATAAAGTTCCACTCCTCAGAAGCCTCAAGGCAACGTGCTAATAAAGAGTCTACTTTGAAGAAAGGTGCTCCAGGCTCCTCACAAAGTTTGATCATGCTTCCTGTTGGACTTAAGCATCCATTCAATAATGGATGATGTACGTATGCCAAGGGTCTAGCTTATGACCTTAAATAAGTGATTGATGGAAGCCACCACATCTATATCCCTTTCTTTTTTATGTTTTTCTCTTTTATGCATATCTTTTGGTTGTTTTCTTTGAGTGATTTACTTGTTTTCTTTAGTTTGTTTTGTTTGTAGACATTTGAAAAAGAAAGCTGCAATCTTTCACTTGAACAATACTGCTATCTATGTTTTCAAAGTTGCAACCATTCATTTCAAAGCTGCATATGGTGTCTTCAATCTCAGGGAGTACTTCTACTTCCATCCCTCTTTTGTGCTTTTATTGTTTTTAGACATTGAGGACAATGCCCATTCTAAGTGTGGGGGTAGGGCAAGTGTGAAATTTTTACACACTTGGATTGTTGAGTTTGATGGTGATGAAGAGAATGTAGTAACTTGAATTGATGTTGATGCTTTTGATTTGAGGAACTTTGATTGACTTTTGAAATGATGCTAACTTTAAAGTTTTTCATTTTTCTTTTTCCTTTGTATGCCTAGCACATGTTTGGTGACTCTTATGTATGATGTTTGGAATTTAAGTGCATTTTGTATAGCTTGTCATATGAATGTGGAACGAGATGCTTATAATGCAGTGTCGAAAAAGAAATAAAAAGAAGAAGAGAAAACTATCTTTGTTTTTTCATTATTGATCAAAAGTGTCTTTGTCTTTTGTTATTAAATAAGAAGCATCGTTGTTCTTTTATTTTTGAGTTGTTAAGTATTGGGTAATCAACACTCTTCTTTATTCAACTCAGTGGTGCTTTTTGTCATGTGAAATGGCGATCCAATGAAGTAGCTAGGGGTGTTCACCATAAAATGTTCACCTTCGCGTCAAAAAGTTAGATGAATTATCAAACCAGTATTGCACATATCTCTACTTGTATTGTTTCTTTTCATCTATATTTGTGTCATTCTGAGCATCCTTGACTTGTTTATATAATAACAAATGCAAAAATGGCTTAAATGCTAGATATTATGCATCTTAAGTTACTATTTTACTAACTGTGTGCTTGTATGTGAGTAACTTGTTTTTGATCATGATAGAGTTGAAATGAGTGAATTGGATTGAAAGCATTGATGGATTTGTATGCTTAATCAACTATTTAATCTTAAGCTTTATTGTTTAAGTGAAGCGTTTGAATTATTTCTTGAGAACAAACAATGGTTCAGGTGTGGGGGAATTTGAAGGATGTGGAGTAAATGTGTGTGACTATATGATCTTGCCTTTTTTTGATTCTCTTTTTTTTGTTTTTAGATGCTTATGTTGTGTGTTAAGCGATGAAGCTTTGTCATATTAGTTTGGATGAGAATGGAGTGTGTGCATGAAATTAAATTGGGCCATGTGAGTCTAAGGTGAATCATATTATTTAATTGCAATAATCGGACTTGTACACTTAGTCAAAGTTTAACATTTAAGTGATTAGGTAATATATGGAATTAAGTTAAATTCTTGAATTAAACCTGTGAGCTGATTTGGGCCTTAATGACTTCATCTTTATGTCATTCTATTTCTTTGTATTGTGTGATGCTCTTCTAATCAGGCTTGCCTTCAGAACTTACAATGAACCAGATTGAATTTGTTGACTACATGGTCTATGGAAATAATTAAGGATTCTTTGTTTTAAACCCCTTAACTTTAATGACCTACCAAATCATTTTTCCTTTACAAACCTTTAACCCTATTTGTTTTTGAATTATTCACCTTCCATTGAAACCCAAAAACTCCATTAGCCCTACCCTATCACAAGTTGAATGAAGTAAGCATTTGATTTTGGGACTTTTGTTCTATACTGTATTTTGAGATATTTTTATAGATATTTCTACTCATGTGTTTGTCAAATTATGTTGTTATTATTTTCTCTTGTTTTTATTGTTTTCCCTTGTTTTTAGCATTATTCAAGTTAATAAAAAGGAAAGAAAAAAAGTACTAATGAGTAGTTGTAGTTCCTTATATTCATGTGTTTATCTCATAATTTGAATTTGAGTATCCCTATTTCTTGGTACTTTGTGAATTCTTGTGATTAACCCTTTGCCATTTTTACCTTACTTTTGAAGCCAACCCTATTACAACCCATAGTAAAGTCCTTCTGATTTATGAGCTCATGTAATTCGAGTGAATGAGAACTAGTGAATTTGTAAGCTTATGGTAGAGCAATCTATTAGAGGGAGATTTGAGAGAAACACTTTAACCTTAAACACTTGAGCGTAAAGAGAGAACTATTTGAGAAGAAATCATTATAGTCTACTTTTTGCTTCTAGATCTCTAGCAATCTCCATGCTATTTTATACTTTTTGATCTATAGCAATGTTTTCATGAGAATCACTTGCATTACCTTTGAACTCCATACTTTTGCTCTCAATTTCATCTTTTCTCTCATTACCCATCTCCGGTGTATCAAGAATTTCTTTAAATGAGTGATTAAAATCTCTAATTAATTTGGCACTCAACCTATTCATCACTTATAGCAAAAGGAAACAATTCTTCATAAAATGAAATGTAACAAGAATAAAAGAAGTAACCCTTTTTTAGATCATAAAACTCCATCCTTTCTTTCTGTGTAGGTATCCTAAAAAGATATATCACCTACATCTAGACCCAAACTTATCATTCAGTCTTGGATTATTGTGTGGATAACATAAGTATCCAAACACCTTAACATATGTGTAGGACGACCTTACACCAAAGAAAATATCATGAGGTGATTGTTTGTTTAATTTAATAGTACTCTTTTGTATTATCCATAGCTTTACATATAGGTCATTAAAACATAAGTTTTTACCTTTTTAGGGGCCCGAAATTGCACTTTCTTTTTTACCTGATGAAATCCATATCTGTGACTAACTAGCTCATTAAGCAAGTTGCTTCCTCTCCTTTGTTCTATTTATCAGATGAACTAAAGTTAAAACACATTCACTCTAAAATTATACAATTTTTAATTTAAAGGAAATATATTAACGAAGCAGAAAATTATACATAATCCTCCTCGAGGATCCTACAACTAGTAAACACTAAACTTCACAGAATGTACATCAATTACAAATCAAAAATTAGATTAACCATAATGGTCTAATTTCTTGGCTAATGTTATCATGCTTCCCTTTGGCTATCATAATCTCTCTAATCAAGTTGACAATTACCTTGCCAAGTTCATACTTGTGTTGTTCCTCATTTTTGTAAATTCTCATATTTCTCTCCTCTAGATATAATAGATTACCATATGGAAAGAAATCTTGATGATTAATCCATCCCTCTTACCAGAGTTGGAATACCAGATGATAGAGTTCAATGTTTCATTCCAATCAAAAGAGATCCTTGGAAGTTGTTAATGGGCATTTCTGTATTAATTTTTGATACATAATTTTCTAAACTATTGTCCATTTAATATTTAAATTACACTAATTCAGAGTTATTTATTTTAATTTTAGGTACACACTAGGTATAAATAAAATCATGGAATAATTACTTTTTTCTTCTAAGAACCTTCTTTATAAACTTACCTTTTTGAAAATGATTCCATGACATCCAAAAATATCATACTGATTCGAATAGTTAACTTCAAAAATCTTGACAAAACATTCTTATTAATGTCTAAATATCAAAGATCTCAGCACAGATAATATCAGAGATTAAGCAACAGTTAGTTGAAGAAAATAGCTACTTAAGGAAGAGTTGCTACATTTGTAAGACACATAAGGCACATATATAAGACTTGCCAAATATCTTAGAGCATCACTTTTTCTTGAAAGTTATATCAATTTCTTTGTACTTTAGAAAATGATATTATTTTATTAAGAGAGACTGTAAAATCCTTTATACAATTTTTTTTCGAGAGTTTATAGAGGCTAGCAAAATAATACTACTATGGAAGGTTGAAGAACCTTGAAAAATATGTACTTATGAACTTGAAGAGTTTCGTCAAATTATTACTTAGGATTTTGGTGAAATACTAAAGTTGGATACTTAAGGATTGGACTTAGCCTTGGGTTATAAGTCAAATCAATATAAATTGACTGCGTCGCTCTTTCTCTCCTCTTAATTTTTAAATTTACGCATTGTATTGTATGTGTGTTCATTTTGCCAAGAGAATCTTTCACTTTTGTAATAGGCTCTTTCTATATTCAACTTGCTAGAGGTTCCTTTTATTTTAAAAGGTGCCTTCTATTTTAAATTGTTTTAATGGGGTCTATCATTTAATAGGCTCGTATCACCTAACAGGCTCCTGTCGTGTATTAGGCTTTATCACTAAACAGGCCCTATTGTCTAACAGGCTTCTATTATTTTTTTAATCTTTAACTGGAATCTGTTTACTATATGAATTGAAAGTACTTGTAAATTTTTTTCACACACAATTTACTCCCCTTTGTGCATGCTTTCAAAATTTACAAATTGTATTATAAATATATTTGATTGGGATTTTTTATAAGACAAGCAACCACAAGAACCTATTATAAGCAATAAACAATAAAATAGGATTTAATATTATGTTAAGATTTTATGATGGAATAGTTCACTGAAACTCAAAAAGTTAAAAAATAACAATCTCACCTTAATTCATTTAAATTGACATAGTAAAGTTCCAATTCAAAGCTGATAGAAATATACGAGAAATCAAGACAATGTTTAGATGATTGCAAATATAAGTAAGTGGTTAGAAAATATATGCAAAAATGAGATTTGATTAATTAGCATATTTATATTTTTAGGAGTAAGAGCATTTAAGTAACATTCAATAATCCCAGTCTCTTAAGCATACTAGTTGTTGTTGCTATTGTTGTTGTAATTTGACATATAAACCTTTTCTAATAAGAACTAATTATATGTAATTAACTTTACATCGTCAAAGCTCACATTTATGCAATTGGTCTTTACATTGTACACCTGATTCTTTGCTAAACAAATGATACTTTGACTATAACAGTATATTCAAACTCTATCTTGACCAATACTTACCATCTTTATAAGTTTTAATGTAATCATAGGTTAAATCATTAATTTCTAATAAATAGACCCTCTTGTAAGAATAAAAATATACTTTGTAATAGATCTTGAATACCTATATGATTTGAATCCACATATTTCACAATCAAAAGATCATCATGATGACTATTAAACATAATTTCATGGTTTATCATAAATATTTAAAAATTCATTTAATTACTTCTCAATATTGTCTTTCACATGTCATTATAAACTTAATAACTTGAATAACAACATAAGCTAAATATGGTATAGTACAAACTATTGTATATGATAAACATATCATGGGTACTAGTACATAAAATTTTAGACATATCTTTGACCTCTGCATATATCTTTAGATACTAATATAGGAAAATCCTAAAGTGATATTCTAATGGAATACTTATCGATTTACCTTTAATTATTTTGAATATGTCTAACAACTTCTTTATATAACTATATTGAGTTGACTACAATTTTTGAAACTTTTGTCCTCTAAATATCCATTCCTTTTGTTTTTACAGCACCTAAATTCATCATCTCAAATTCCTTTTTCAACAAGTTATTACTTTATTTTCATCGTGTATACTCTTTGCAATAATCACATATCATCCATATATAGTAGTAATATATATATCATTAAAGCTCTTAACATAAACATAATTATCATACCCACATCTTCTATAGCTAATTTGGATCATGTAAGGTAAAAAATTTTGTACTACTTTCATTAAGACTACCTTAACTCATAAACAAATGCTCCTTACTAGTTTGATTAAACCATTTATCCTACTCCATGTAAATTTGCTACTTTAAGTCACTATGAAAAAGATTTGCTTCATATCCATAACCAAAGTGCATTTTCAAACTAGCTATTAATGTAATCATTTTCTTAATAGAAGTGTGTTTGACCACTAAGGATAAAATCTCACTATAATTAATCTCTTTTCGTATGTGTATATGCTTTTATTACTAGTCGAGCGTTGACTTTTCAACCTTCTTTTTTCTAATATTGTTGATTTATGCTTGTATACTCAATTACACTCTGTATGTCTCTTCTCTCTAAGAAGTTGCACTAGATATTGTGTACAATTCTTGTGCAAATTCTAGCTCCACTACCATAACTCTCATCCATCTATTCTTATCTTAACTATTCACAATATCCTAAAATGTTTTTAGATCCTCGTTGTTAAGATAACTGCAAAAGATATTGAGCTTTCCTAATCATATCTATTTGGAGGTCTAATTTTACATATCACTATATTTATGGCTATACTATGATAATTGCTCTTCACCTAACATTCCTCTTCTATCTTTTGAACTAAATATTTTAGCCTCTTTAACATCTCTTCCAAGTTGTAATAGTTCTAGTTGTACTACTTTTGAACTAATAATGCTCTCTAATGACTCTGACACATCCTATCTATATGTTTTCTTTAACATACATTGCTTATTAAATAATGCATCTCTACTAATCACCAACTTGATGCTAGATTCTAAAACTTGTATCCTTTAACACCTTTTATATAACCAATAAAGATATACTTCTTCAACTTTAGATGTAGTTTAGACTTCTCATCTTTGAAAATTATTCATAAGCAAGATAACCAAAGATTTTTAAATCCTAAAGCCTTTCTTATTCCATGTTCACATTTCCTCTGTCATTTTCCCATTTAGAAAAGTCTGTGGTGATTTGTTGAAGAGGTAGCATGTTATACTTATTTGCTTTCGTCTAAAAAATTCTAGGGACCTTGCATTTAGTATTAAACAATGCCCTTTTAATTATGGATCTATTCATCCCCTCTGAAATGCCATTATATTGTGGTGTTAAATTTTATAATGCCTCTCAATGTCCTGCTCTTAAAAAAATTCTAGAATTATGAGTTTAGGTAATTATTTCATTGTTTGATCTCAAGTACTTGATCTTTTCATCTGTTTAGTTCTCTACCTATTCTTTCTATGCCTTAAAAATTGCAAAGACCTCAAACTTCTATTTCATATAATATACCCAAAATTTTCCTTAAAATTCATAAGTGAAGTAACAAAACACTAAGATCCACCTAACGATAGTTCTCTAGTAGGACCTCACAATATGCATATAGCCCAAAATTTCCTTATTTGTAGTTGCTTATCTTGGATTCCTTCTTTACATGTTTACTAAGCACACAAAACTTTTAAAAGTTAACTTATATTGTTTGATACTCTTTAATAAGTTTATCTTATGATGTTTTGTCATTTTTATTCACTTAGATGACAAGCTACTTATGGCATAACTGTGTTTCCTATTAGTCTGTATACATGTCTTACTAGTCTTGTCTCTTTCATTAGACTCAACATATCATTAACTACCTTAATGTTGTCTCTACTGAGTTTTTAGCCAAAATTGTTCATATATAAATTGCCCAAAGAGAACAAATTCTTTATTAAATCAAATATAAATTGAACATCACATAACGTCTTATTAACACCATCAAATATTTTGATCTTAAGAAATCATATTATAATGATTGCATAGTCTTTATCATCTTGTAATCAAAGAGTGCCAAAATTTATATATATATATGACACAAATCAATCATTCTTTAGTGTTATATGATGTGAGAATCTTATATGTAGAATTTATAAATCATGTAGTTAACTTGTTGAGACATAAAGTATATATCCGTTCCTATAATCTAAATTCTCACTTTGGACTATATTATTAGACCTTAACAAATCATCAGCCTTCCTTTTGTTATTTTGCTTCTTCTTGTTTGAGCAATCACTCTTAATATACCCAGTATGCTCATAATTGTAACTTCAAGATGTCTTTTCTACCCTTGAATTTATATTTAAAACTCCTCTTGAACGAGTCATCTTTACTTTTGCTTTTTTCTACGACCCTAATTTTTTCTCATGTGCAACTCTTCACCTTAAGATATTTTAGTAGTATTTTTGTCTCTATTAGTTATGAACTAAATATCACGATAGTTATGTCTTCCACATTAATTGTCTCCTTACTTAATTTAAATATGGCCACCAAATGTTCATAAGCAAGAGGTAAAAAACAAAGTAAGATCTTCATTTTATCCTCATCCATAATAATCACCTTGAGTCTTAAAAGGACATTGACTATTTGAATGAATGCATTGATATGTTGTTTTAGATATGTTCCCTCTTACATCTCAACCTATATAACATTTACTTCATATAGAACTTGTTTCTAAGTTGTATTCAACTCTTTAGTTTCTTCTATATGCCCACAAAGGACATAATATTTATGATGTGAGACATGACTTTGCCTGCCAGATATAACCAAATGATTCCAACTTCTCGTGCCTATAACTATTCCTAGTAGAGTGCATCGATGTCTTTCAACTTATTTTCACTTGGCTTCTTTAACACACCATACTACGCCAATAAATCCTTAACTCTTCTTTACACATTTTGAAATTTCTCATTCCATTAAACTTCCTTACTTCAAACTTTGTAACTAATTTATTGTCGTCTTAATTATATTGAGATACCATTTATTAATAAATTATATGCATCAAGTATATAATGGTTTATAGAAAACAAATAAGAACAAAAGAATTATTAACAAGGTTCGTCTAATTAATGTTACAACATCCTTGAAAGCAAGAAAGACTAATTTTCATTATTCAATAACAGCTAACATTACATCATGATATTTACAAATCCTACTTAATATAATTACATAAATTATCCCTATCCATACCAACATATTTTGTACATAACTTTATTAAGGTCTATAATTCTTCGAGAACTAAAATTCTACCAAAATCTATCATTTTTATGTTAGGATATTTATCTTACATTATTTAAGATATAACTATGTCTCAAACTTTATCATACACCCTTTTTTCTATAATGGAATGCAAACATAAACAAACTTGTGTTTTAAGTTATGTATTCTATTGCCATATTCCAGGTTGTGTACTCCACTGACATGTTTTAAGCCATGTTCTTTATAACAAGGAATATTAGCATAGACATACTCATGTTGAAAGTCGTGTTTTTGTCAATAACTTTTCTTCCATCTAAAATGCCTTCTAATCTAATCATGTATTAAATTGTGTCTTCATTCAACCAATCCAAAGAGATCAAACCCTAGCACACGACTGTGTATAGCAAAAAACTTTTAAGATTTGACTATATAAATGAGTTACACTTAATAATAGAACATTATCTCCATCCAAAGTATTAAAATTTTATCATATAAATTTCTTTTTATGAATTTTCCCAGTCTTAAAATATGATAAATGATATCATAAGAATGATATAGAAGGATTTTGACATATGAGTTATACTCAGGGCTAAAAGGTTTATCATCTGATGCAAAAACTTAAAAAAGTGAATCTGTCCCTAAAAAACTTTGCCAATTCTCATACAATATAGGTGTTAAGGACCAAGCTGAAACTCCAAGAGGTGCAACAGGGATGCTACATTCATCCTCATAACATTCAACTGAGTCAATAAGAAACTCAAAAACTCAAAGATTACCCAAAGACTTTGAAATTTTAGAATTCTGTTCCAAAATAAAAGGATCAAATAAACTGGTTTAGTGAGGGGGATTCAAACACAAAATTCTTCCATGTTTCTCTTCAAGCTAGAAAAAAACAAGAACAGAATCACTACACTATAGGATGAAATGGTGAGCATGATCTCATACTAGAATTCTTTATGAAACTTTGTAAGAAGATTCCTTATAAACTTAATGAGCAAGGATGAAGGTTCCAAAATGAGCTAAGCATGAAAAGATTTATTGATAACCCCTTCAATCTAGATCTCATGGATTTTTTGAATATGCCATTCACTAGTCTTGACATCAAAATAACATTGTTCGAAATGCACCCCTCAAAATCACCTGGCCCTGACGGATTTACTTCTTAGTTCTTTTATAATTATTGGGAGATAATAGGTAATTTGTCTTTTTAAGCAGTGTTGGAATGCTTAAATAATACCTAAATGTTGAAAGAGTTCAATCACACATATATTTGTTTTACTTCTAAGAAATTGAATCCCTCTTCTCTGGTCGACTTCAAACCAATTTTCTATTATATTATAATATACAAGTCATCCTTAAACCACTAGCAAGCAGATTAAAAGAAGCTTTGAAAGAAGTAATCAATCTTGCACAAGGATCCTTCATAGTTGGAAGATCATTAAGGAATAATGTATTCCTAATGCAAGAAATGCTAAAGATTATAATTGTGGTAAAAGGATTAATAGTTGCCTACAGAAAATTGACTTTTTCAAGGCCTTTGATATAATAAGGTGTAGCTTCATTCGGGCATGTTTAATAGCAATTGATTTTCTAACTCAATCCACAACTAGAGATATGGTGTACATTATATCTCCCTCAATTAGCATCCTTGTTAATGATGTCCCCACTATACCTTTTAAAAGTACTAGGGGAATTAGTAAGGGGATTCATTATCCCTTCATCTATTTACCCTAGTAATGGAAGGATTATCTATAATGCTCACTAAACTTATAAGTTGTAATGGAAGATTCTAGCTACACCACAATTGCAATGAACTTAACATCACTCATCTAATATCTACAGATGATCTCATCTTATTTATTAAAGTTGATATGCAATCCTTTGGAATACTAATTGGCATTCTACATATTTTCTCTAAATGGTTAGTTCAAAAATTAACATTGTAAAGATCTGTTTGTATTGTTCAAGAGATGTTAGAAATTCTGATGATCTTAGTAGAATAGTAGGGCTCTATCTTCAATCCTTACCCTTTAAATACCTTAGTGTTCCCATCTCTTTTGCTATGCCTAGATATTTAGATTGCATTACCTTAATTAAGAAGTGCAATGCCAAATCAATGTTTGGCAAAGTAGTTTTCTTTCACTCACCATAAGAACCATATTGATCATTTCAGTATTAACCAGCATTCATGTCCATTGGACAACTCACGTTATCTTGCCAAGGAGAGTAATCAAGGAACTTGATTGAATATTCAAAGAATTGTTATGGTATGGGAAAGCAACAAATACAAAAGGGGCTAAAGTCAAATGGAGTGAGGGAGCTATTCCAAAATATCAGGGTGGATTAGGAGTTATTCCTATCACCTAATACAAAATGTCTTTTAATTGTAAAGGGATTTAGAGGCCATTTTTTAATAAAAATGCTATATGGATTAAATACGCTCATGGCACATACCTTAGAAACCAAAATCTCTGGAAGATTTCTATCATTAGGGACATTTCTTAGAGTTTCAGTCACATGCTAAAGCTGACATACAAGGTTTATCGTTAGTTAAAACATAGATTAGGAAATGGGGATAATATATAAATCTAGTTTAACAATTGCACTGAGATTAGTCAATTGGGTTAGAGAACAGAAGTTGATCAACTGCTTAACATAATACCCCTCATTGCAAGAGCTTCCTCACTAATTTAGAATGATATGTGTTCGTTCTGGTTGCTTTAGAGGATTATTCTATCCTTCAAAAACGTATTCATAACTAAAAATAGATGGTTTGGTACATTTGATTCGATTTGTGAACTACGCAAGGAAGTAGATGGGGATAGAGATCACTTGTTTTTCCAATGCATTCCAGAACAATTTGGAGCAAAATCATGCACAACCTTGCAGATTATTTCTCAACTTATGATTGGTCTAAAGTTCTCAAATGGATCATCAGAAAAGCAAAAAATTGGAAGCACAATCACTACAAGGAAAATGTTTAATAGCAATGGAAAATTTCCGTCGGTATGAATACCATTGGAAATATCGACCAAAATAGCGTTACCGTCACCGAAAGTGGTTATGCATTAAATTGTTTGCGACCGAAAAAAATTCAGTCGTTGAATTTGGTTAAAATTCATACCGATGCCCATTTCGGTCAGTGAAGGCGTCGGTGAATACGTCCAATACGCTCCCTTCAGTAAAATAAAACGACGGCATTTTGGTTAAAACCAAAACGACGTCATTTTGGTTTTAATTTAAACGCGCCCCCAGCCTTCTTCTTCCTCCTTGCGCGACCTAACTCTCCTTTCTCTTCCTCCTATGGCGCTCTCTTCCTCCTACGGTGCGGTTTCTTCCTCGTTCGTCTTCCTCCAAGGACACCATCGGTCGCTGGTTGCTACTCAGTGGTCGTCGCTCGCCGATCGCAGATGTCGCTCCTCGTCCTCATCTCCGACAGGTTTGTTAGTTCTCCTCCCTCCCCTCTTTATTTTCGTAGATCGCCTTTTGTGTATCTTTGTTGTGGTTTTATACCCATTGAAACTGAACGAAGCCTCCTGCTGTAGAACAAATTCCAGTCATTCCATTTGGACTAAAATTTCTGTCGATTGATATTTGAGTGGTAGTAGTTGGTAGAGTCTACGATACTCACTCATTTCATAAAATTGCTAATGATAATTTACATTGGAAATTATGGATTATACTGAATTGTGAATTATTATAGATATTGTAATGACATATATCTGACTTCAATTCATTATATTAGGACCATAATTATAATGTTGGTTGATTTTTTTAAAATTTTAGTAACTATTAAAGAGTTAGTCTAGTAATATGTAAATTTTAGTTGTAATTAACATGTTTGGGGAGGAATAAATGTGCGAACACATAATTGCTTTCGCGATGATTTTCATTATTTTGTTACTACTAATTCTTGTATGCACAAATACATAGTTAATATATTTATAAGCAACCTAACATCAATTTTATTTTTAAGTTCGGCATCGATTAGATAAGTTAATTCATCTTACATGGTATCTAAAGAAGTGAAAGCATTTGAAAATTTTTATGTAAAATTAACACTAAAAATTAAATATATTATAAATTTGATTAATTCCCATGTTTGTTAACTTTGAAAGAAATTTAATGAATTTAATCATAATAATATTTTAATTTGAGGTAGTAATTTGAAACCAACTGCAAGAAGATATTAATTTCAAGTAGTTGTCATTTTTTAAAGTTGAGTTCAATTTTAGTGGCAACTGAGACACTTTTGGAAAGCAGGTATTAGTCTCTTGCACAAAGTATCATTTTGGTTTCAACTTTCAACGTTTTTACTTAATTGTAAAGGAAAATCTGGAGGAGTAAGGTGTAAAGTTCCAGAAAAGATTTATTTGTTATTTATTATTCTAATTACCCTTGTGTTATAGTTGTTAACGTAGAGTATTATGTGTTTCGAAAATGTTATATTACCAAAAATTAACAAAAAACTAAGAAAAAGATTTGTTATAACTTATCACAAAATATAAAGGCTTCCTATAAAATATGGATAAGCAGAAGGAACAATCCGCTCTTGAGGAGGAAAAGAAACTTTTAGGTATATAGTATCCACATCAATAGAAAATCAAGATCTTAAGAAACTTATAACTAACTCATAGGATCTAATCATAGATATTTTGAATGCTCCCTTATTAAATTATGAGAATGATGGCAGCAAAATGATCCAAAGAAGAGAAGGGGCTATTGGTGAAATAGAAAATATAAAACCATGCAATGAGAGTAAAAATAGTAATCCAAGTAGTCTAGGAAAGGGAGTGGAAGAGGAAACCAATTTCCAAGTAGGGAGGGGTCTCAAACCAAATCACCGCTATAAAAGAGGTATTATAATATTCAATTCTAAGAAGATTGATCTAGAATTTTTGTGTGATAGTTATTGACAAATCCACACAATGATCAGGTTCTTATTGGAAGGGAAAAAGTCTGGAAATAATATTTGTTTATGATTCAAATTTTAGGTTTGAAAGGGAGGACCTTTAGAGACATTTGATTCGAATAAAGCGCAATGTCAAAGACCCTTAGATGATTTTAGGTGATTTCAACAACATATTGTATTAATCTGGAGTGGAAGAAAAGTCATGCATAAGGGACTTCTCTAGAGATTTCAAACAATGGATAAATGAGCTAGACTTATAGACTTCAACTTGGAAAGGAGATTTTTATACTTGGATAAACAAGCTAAGAGTTATAGACTTAAGCATGGAAAGGAGATTTTTATACTTGGATAAACATGCTAAGAGTTATAGACTTAAGCTTGGAAAGGAGATTTTTATACTTGGAAAAAAAATCGAACAATTAACACTTAAGGAAGAGGTTAGATACGATGAAGCTTAGCTAATTAAGAGACTGTCTAAAATATACACAAAACACAACGTGAATGATAAGGGACATTTCTTGCGTGAAGGTTTTATACATGAATGATAAGGGAAGGTAGAAGCAAGTTGAGAGGTTGAAGACAGTTTCTTGGATGAAGAAGCTTGTATACATCAAGAAAGAGTTGAAGTTATTGAAAAAGAACATATTTTTTCCAAGTCAAGGAAGCAAAAATAATCTGAGAAAATGTTCAAAATTTGACTTACAACCATCCAAGTGATGAGTGATGGATGGAGTAAGAAAAGCCGGTATTATTTAAGAGCATTAGATGGTCATTTCTCTCTCCAAAGGAAAAGGGCAAGGATTTCCAAGCTATAGGTGGGAGACAAAGGCTCCAATCCTTTCTTCAACTTAATATTACCCGAATGGAACAATAATAAAGTCAATAAAATAACGGACCAATTAGATAATCTTATCACATCTCAGGCTTTACTAAAAGAGAAAGCACATACATTTTACAAGAATATCTTGGGGAATAAATGGGTACTGATTTAAATACACAATTCTTGAGATTCCCAAGTGAAGTAATTCAGTTCTTGGATGCTTCCTCATTGACTTGATCTAAGTGTATCAATTATGAATTATCTGCAAGTGCATGGCGTAGTTGTAGTAAATACTAGCAAGTATTGATCGATCCCATAAAGATGATGATTATTAGTAATTACCATTGTCCTATTATCCAATTTACGAATTTGGTTTTGATTTTTAATTAAAGAAAGTAAAACTTAAACAAATAAAATAAAATAGGTAGCAATACTGAATAAAGAAATAAATAGTCCTTTAAAAAGATATCGATATCAGAAATTAGTGTCTAGGTTACGAATCCCCCTAAAAATCCTTTATTAGTTGGTCTTTTATTATGCAATTATTTTTTGACTATTAGACAGTAGAAATTCCTATAATATGATAATAGCTCTCTCGAATTCTAATAATAACAAATCTTAAGGTTATTAATAGAACTACTTAGTTACATAAAGATCTTCACACAGGTAAATACCCAAAAGCATGTTACACTTTGGACAGGAGACAGAAAGAGGTTATATGTGAATGGTTGAAAAGTGTTAAGTTTCCTGATGGATATGTTTCAAACTTGGCTAGGTGTGTGGATCT
>JANZLF010000007.1:26953272-26965073 GCA_026546835.1 Erythroxylum foetidum | reverse complement strand
ATATACCATAATTGAAACCAATAAACCATCCCTTCGCCGCGACCATGCGGCCTTCGCCGCGAGAAGAAGCACGCTCGCCGCGGCGTGTAGCACGCTCGTCGCGGCGTGCGTCTTCTTGCAGCTCGTCGCGACGTTAGCCAAAGGCTCGTCGCGACGTCACCTTGTGCACCTCTCGCCGCGACGTCTCGAGTGCACGTCGCGACGAATCTAATTTTATTAAATCCAATTTATTCGTCGCGACGTAGCCCTACCGCTACAGTGCTCGTCGCGACGTACGAAGACCAGATCGTCTTCTCCGATCGGTTTTTCCGCCATTAACACACTCAAAACCTCCATTAAACACTCCCATCTACCCATATCAACCATAATAAATGCCATACATGCACTAAAACCCATTAATAACCACATTAAACACAAATACTTACCAAAATCGACGATTTCTCACAGATTTCCACCGTAAACCCTAAATCCTCCAAATCACCGATAATCCACTCCAAATCCTTCTCAATCCTTCATCAATCACAATAAACACGTTAGTCTTACACAATGAGAGGGAAACCACAAGGAAACGATCGAGAAATCTCACCAATGAAGGGGATCGACGATCACCGTAGAAGAGGAGAGAAGAAGAAACGATGAAAGCCTTAGGGTTTTGCTCCCCACAATCGCTTAGCTATTTATAGACTTAGGTCTCCATATCAGTCCAAATTTCAGTCTCTAAATTTCAATGATTCCACATATTTATTTCCTATCAGTAAAATTCTAATTTTTCCATTGCCATTGGACAGTTCTTTCAGTACTATACGGTCAATCAGTCAGTCACTCAAATGTTTCCGGTCCGAACATTTTCTCCCGAATTTCCCGAAAATCTCCTATAAGCCACTATAAAGTACCAGTCACTCGTATTCAATATTAAATCAGTCAAGTAAACCCAATTACACTAATTTCTCAATCAGTTCCTCAATCCAGTCAGTGCAGTCAGTATTCAGTTCACAATCCAGTCAATTCCAATTTACAGTTAAATACCGGAAAATCATGAATGCATATACCTATGAATATATGCATATGCAGTAGACCAATTCCTCTACGATTAGGGGCCAGTAAGATGCCCAGTCAATGAATGCAATGCAACCTATCAGTCTGTCCCAATTTACCAGAATACCCTTGCTAACAGTAACGGGATGTTACACCCTACGTCCTTCTCTTTGAACCTACATGGAGCAAATCCACCATGCTAAACATATAGCTTAGTGAGTAATAACTAATTCACTTTAAAAGAATTCTTAAATAGTAAATCGAATTTATTGCATTTTAGAATAGATATTATGGTTATCAGAATTGTATCACACAAAAGGTATAAACCTTCAGAATCAGAACATAATTTAACTTATAATAAATCAAACAGACATCAGAGTACAAAATCGGAAGACTGCTAAATCCATTTACAAAAGTGGGTAATGAGACTTATACAGAAGAGACCGAAGTCTCAACACCATAGTATCACAAAAGAGACTGAAGTCTCGACACCGAAATATCACTAATAGAAGACATCGAAGTGTCAATAATAGAAGACACCGAAGTGTCATAGAAGCAGCTGCAGATCCTTCTAGGCATGCCTATTTACCCACAACTAGGACTTAACAGATTCAAAAACAAAAATGTCTGAAATTCAATTTACATGTCAATCAATATTTCATACTATGTATTCAAGCATATCCTATACTTACAGCTTTGTAAATCATTCAACATTCCAAATCAATAGCAAATCAAATAGTCAAAGCAAAACCATCAAAACTTGCTTACAAAATTTACTGTCTAAATTACTTACAAAAATTACCGTCTAAAATTACTTATTAGATTACTTACAAAAGTTCACTTATTATTTATTGCCTCGAAGTCCCGACAATATCTGAAAATAGACGCTCTAAGAGTTCCTCTAAAACATTCAATACAAACATATATTACTATTGTGCACAATTATGAATTCAATTATGCGTACTCATGTATACTGAATATGTCTAATGCATGTTCATGTCAAAAATCCAGGTTTCTTATCCCTAATCTTATCACATTATTGTTAACATGAAACTATACTCAAACCCTCAATCCAGATTTATTTCACACTCAACTTTCGGGTCCACCTTGCTCAATTATTTTTATCAGGTATTTGAGGTAATTAGGTAATACTTCCTTCTATAAAGTTGTCCCTTTTTGTCTTAGGTTTCCAATGATACCATGTTTGTCCAATTTGGTTTAGTATATTGAAAGTTATACTCAAAAGATTTCAGGGTGTTCTTGAGCTTCATCAGAATTCTAATCTCAACTTTAAATCAGATTATGAAATTATAAGAGGCCGAATTAGAACTTAATCTCTTTATACAATTTGTAGTCTTATGTCTCTAGTTTAGTCCAAATTAAAAATCACTCCATTAGGATAACTACAGAGAAAGTTATACCTAAAATACCAAAGTATATTTAAGTTGTCAGGAAACTTCGCCATGGCGAACTTTTCAGATAGCAAAATTCTTCGAAATTTTCTTAGAAGTTTGCCACGGCGAATTCAAAAGTTAGCCACAGTGAACTTTCACAGAAATAAAATCCTTCAAGTTGGTCGTGGTGAACCAAAAAAAGTTGGCCGCAGCGAACTTTACTGCGATTAAAACATCTTCTTCTCTCGACTGTAAAATTTTTCTAGAATTTGATTCTCACTTCAATCTTATTCAATGAACACGTATAACACTTAACACAACTCTTTTACTTCCATTTCAGCTCATCACAACTCAAACAAATCAAAAATCAAAATGAAACACAAACTTCAAAACATAAATCATTTACGTATTTGATCATGTTCTGCTTTCTCCCTACTGCATCTTCTTTCTATCTTTTGTTCAATACAATCACTTCATTAACTCATCTCAGTATCAGAACCTCACTAAATTCATTTTACCTATCCTTACATTCATTTCAAATCACCTCAAAACCATGCGTATATGTATGTATTTACATCGTAAAAACATCAACAATAAACACTTACTTGTTTCAACAAAACTATAACTTTAACCTTCGAAGGAAGCAGTAACAATTCTCCAGCAGTGAGATTTCAGTGGATAAACAAGAACAAGGAACAAGTTGTGAGTGTTGAAAGCTTACGGTAAAGAACAAGCTATAGTTTTCTCCTTCTAACCAAAGACTTAACCAGCGTATCTACTTTGCATGAAATACCTGTGTCATCGACTAAAATTTCCCCATGTCTCATTACCATTAGTCCATTTTTAACATTTACCTAGTCCATAAATATCCCAAATTTAGAAATTCCTAAAATTTGCCAAAAATTCCAAAATAATTCCAATAATCCCCGAATGAGTTTTTCGCAGTTTAATCACATTTATCAGTCCATTTTACCCAAAAAAATATCATGAATGCATGCATAATAATTGCATGTGTCCATATGCTTATGCACAAATAAGCAAATATTCATATTATGCAAAGCATAAAGTGCCCTGTAATTACTCAATTTTCTAATCCTAATTTGGGACGTTACATTGTCTTAGTTGAAATAATTAGCAATTTTTTAATATTTTATCTTAAATTTTATAGGTTGGTACATCTGAAGTTTAAAGATGTTAATCTATGCACATTCCAATTATTATTTGAACCAAAGGATTTGTAATTCAAAGGACATTCTAGTATTACTTCACAACAGTTACAAGTTAAAGTAACCGTAAGGAGAACATCATCGGCACTATCATCATAACTTGACCTTTCACAGTCAGGTTAAAGTAAGGCAAACATCATCGATTAGTGATGCCTCTTAACTTTTTGATATTTTGATATTTGTCTCATTGATTTTTACTTGTACATGCTACTTATAATGGTAAAAAAATGTTTACATTGTATAAAGAAAATGTAATATAACTTTTTAATTTTTTTTAATATTTGTCATATTGACTTTTAGTTGTATTTGACATTGATAAGGGCAAACAAATGTTTGTATTGTATAAAAATAATGTAAATATTATATTTTTTTACTTGATAATATGTAACATCCCGTCACCGATGGGAAGGTTACATTGGTAAATTAGGACGGGATAGGATTTTTACCGCATATTATTGACTGAACATTCATTTGGCCTCTAATTGTAGAGGAATGAGTCTTTTATACATGCATATGTAAGTACATGCATTCATGACTTTTTTCCGGCTTTTAATTGTGATACTGATATGAATTGTGAAATTGTGAGATTTGATTATGATTTATTGGGAATTTTGGAATAATTGAGTTTGAATATTGAATTGAAAATGTTCTGGAGTAATTGCCAATTGATAGTGACTCTTCGAAAATTTTCTGGAACATTCAGGGGAAAAAGTCCGGACCGGAAAAATCCTCCAAGTGACAGACAGACTGACTACATGGTGCTAGAATAATGGGGAAATGGCAATGGAAAATTTGGATATATGATATTGGCAATTAATATGTCGAATTATTGAATTTAGAGACGATTGGGACTAGAAATGAAATTGAAAAGAGAAAGAGATTTAAATGTTTTACGAGGAAAAAGACAAGAGACTTAGGTGATTAACCTTTAAATACCTAAAGTTACAAGAGAAGAAGAAAGAAAAGTTTTCCTCCCTAGGGCAAATTTTCCTCTTCTTCGATCGACCTCCGTTTCTTCACCATGCTTGATCTTTGGCTTGATGCTTGATAGCTTCTTCTCCTTGTGTAAAGTCGAGCCTAAACCCTAAGGGAAGATGATGATTGTGAGAGTTTGAAAGCTTAATCATTGGTGTTAGGGTTTGGAAAGATTTCGGGAGTTAAAGGGGGGAAGCTTGATTTGGTAAGTAAATTGGTTTAATGTTGTTTATTTATTGGTTAAATGCATTCATGAGTTTATTTGTGGAAGATTGGGGTAGTTATGAGTGAGTTATGACTGGTTTTAGAGAGAGAAAGTAAAAAGGGAATCGGAGAAGACGAACCAGGGCCCGTACTCGCGACGAGAAAATAATTAGACGTCGCGACGAGAAAAGGGTTTGACGTCGCGACGAGGAAAGGACTATACGCCGCGACGCGCGTATGCCGCGACGTGCATAGGCGCCGCGATGAGCGCACGTCGCGACGAGCGATAAATTGGGACGTCGCGACAAGGACCAGATTTTTGAACTGATTTAGTTTGGTTTTTAAAGCATCGTTAATGATGTAGACCTCTAATTGAGGTGATGTTTGATTTGCTATGATCTAGAAAAAGAGGTCTACAATTGATGTGAAGAATGAAAGTTGAAATTAAATTAGTAGGATCGCAATTATAGAAAGAAAGTTAAAAATGTGATTGTATTTCAACCTAAGGATTGTTTTTGCTAATTGGGGAATAATTGTGAGGCTTCTAAATGTAAGGAAAGGCTGTTGGAATTTAGGATTGAGCAATTGAGTGGAAAGTTAGAAATTGACAAAAGAAAGTGGAAAATGGGAAATAGTACCGGGAAAGTCATGAATAGACATAGTACATCTTTTATTCGAGGCATGTGCATCATCAAATTATTTTGATTGTGCATTTTGTAATGGGAATTATTTGACTGTTATAAGGGCTCCGATGGATCGATATTCCACGGGTATTGCTGAGACTTCCAGGCAGGTAGCTCGGAAGTTCAGGTGAGTAACCTACTTGGTTCCTCAATTTCTGATTTGTTAAATGCTCTATGTGAAATGTTTGCCAATGTGAATTATATGAATGATTAGGATCGAAATGCATGTTTGTGCTAAATTGGATTTCACTGATATGTGATTTTGAGAAACTGTATGAAATGGGCTTTTATAGCTATATGACTGTGAACAATTAGACATGTGCATTTCATACATACATGCATGTACAGATAATGAACGTTGTGATCTGAGTCGCTACTATTACTGAAAAGAGCTTTAAGCTCTAATACTGTCACTGAACCGAGCCTCGAGCTCGAGGGGAGTTAGTGCATACCCAGAGGGCTCTCCTACTCCCTAGACGCGTCTGATTACTGATCACTGTTAAGCGCTCGGTCACAACACTGTAACAAACTGGAAAAGAGTCACATGTGCATCATATATATACGAATGATTGAATGCGAATTATGTGATATTTGGTAAATTGATTGTATATGCATGAATTGAGTGAACCATCGATGATGGTTTATTATTGAGTTTGCAAACTCACCCAACATTACAATTGTTTTTCAGGAATTGGTGAATACCCCATTAGTGAAACGGGAGTATAATTACTGCAAAAGAGTCAGAGTTTGAAGTCGGGATCAGTTTCACATCTACATTAGATTCATTCGGTATTATTGTAAATTAGTAACTCTGTAAATTCCGCAGAATCGTACCGTCTTGTTTTAGGGCCCCAATTGGATATTGTTATAATTGTAATCTGATTTCTGAAAGTGTTCAGGAATAGTCTTGGGCCCAATTGGATTACGGATTTTGTGCATGTGATTGATTAAAGACTGTTGATTGTTTTCATACGACTGAATTTGTGTTTTGATTGGAACCATTCTTAAATTAAATATGGGCTCAAATTATTTACTGATATTTACGTACTCTATTGTTTTAAAAAAAAACGAAAATGAATTATTGAATTTTTTTTTAATTGCATTGACTGCTCTAGCATACCACCCTCGTGAGGCACGGGTTCGGATATCACCCATGATATCAGGTTCGGGTCTTGCGGGAGTGGGGTGCTACAAATACACAGTCGTTTATTGTACATCAAGAGTGTCAGAACTCAAAACACTGTCATATTACATGTTTAGAAGACAATAAAAAGCAGCCTCAAATAATGCAATACGTAAACAGAAGCAGATGAAATAGTTACTTATATGGGAGGCACATGACCCTGGCCTGATACAGCCAAGTCTCATCCAAAAAGCCTCCGCATGCCTGAAACAAATATAAAAGGAAGAGGATACAAGAATCATAGGCAAGAACATACACAGACATTGTATTTCCATTTTTCATTGTATTCAATATCTAAGAGTGTAAGATTAAGAGTGAAAAAAGCTAAGAGTGTGATAGAGTACTTACGAGTGAGTACTAGGAGAGTTGAAGACTATTGTAAGTGATACTAAAAATCACTCAAACTCTTATAAACTGTTTTGCATCTTCTTCCATACTAGTTGAAACCAAAGAAAGTGGGAACCTTAGATGTAGAGAGCATTGAGACTATCAAACCAAGTAAAAATCTTGGTCTTCTTTACTTTACTGCACTTCATATTATCCACAATATTAACTTCTTTATTAGTTTTATTCGAAAAAGAACAGCAACACAAAACTAATATCCTAACAAAAGTGGTGTCAAAGCATTTGGAAAACTCCTGGGGCATTTCTTGGCCACTCAAAGCATCAAAGAATCATTAAGAATTGTCTGTAAGTAAAGGTCTGTTATTTCTTTAAACTACAGTTACAATGGTAAGAAAAGAAATTGATGTATTTACTGGAAAAAAAGACTTCACCATCTGGAAACTCCACATGCAAGCTCTTCTTTATTCTTACGATTGCTATGGGGATATTGAAGATCAGTATGATCTTGAGACTGATCCAGTAAAGAAACTTAAAATGCAAAGACTTGCACACTACAAGTTAATGCTTCACTTGTCACTAACAGTGATAAGGAAAGTGCAAAATTGTAACACTGCACAGAAGCTATGAATCAAACTTGATTAACTTTATGCAAAAAAGTGTCTTTCTATCAAGATGACACTTCTCCACAATCTTGATGAATACCTCTATCTCGTTAGATTACAACTTAGATTATTTCTTTAAGCTAGTTTAAGACTTAAAATCTACAGATGAAAAAATATCTGAGGAGCATCAAATTGTAGTGATTCCAAAGGCTTTACCTTATGAATTCAAAGCATTCAAGAAGGTAATTAAGCATGCTAGTGGAGAATTCCTCTACTATAAAGAGGGTGTTAGACTCACTAATGGAAGAAAAAGTGGATGTTAACCTATTTAAGAAAAATACAGAAGTGATGTTTGTAGAGAACAATCATGAAAAGAAATCTTATAAGAAAAATAGCAAGAAAGGAAAGTTGATGGAAGTGGAAAGGATAAACACACCAAGGAAGGTGAAGAATAGAAGAAAAAGGGAGAAGGAAAGAAGCGTTTTTACTGTGATAAAAAGGGACATTTTGCGAGAGATTGCAGAAAGAGGAAAAAGGACAAGGATGCAGAAAGGGGAGACATAGGAAATCTAGAAAAACCAAAAGACTCAAGTGGTGATGAGATTCTGGCTGTCACTAAGGACCATAAAGACTTGACTAGAGAATGAATTTTTAATCAGGCTATACAATGCATGTGACACCTCATAGAGACTAGTTCACTACATTTAAGCCAATCACTGACAAGATTAAAATGGTAGATTCTGGGGAAGCAAAGGATAGAGGTGATTGGAAGTATTTTCATTAACATGTTTGATGGAAAGAGAAGAATCCTCAATAATGTCAGATTTGTGCCTAGAATAAAGAGAAATCTGAGTTTTGAAAGCTTGTTTGATAAGCAACAGTTTCAGATTAGATCAAAAGATGAACTCAAAGAAATCCTAAGAGATGGTAGAGTCATTATTAGAGGAGTTGAAAGGGGTGAGCTATACTATGTTATAGGCTCAACAGAAGTCAATCAATTTGTGATTCTGCTGTGTGGGCTCACCCTGTGTGGTTTGAGATGTTATGAGAATGATGACTAAAGAGATTCCATGTAAATAACCCTATAAGATAATACTGTCACGCCTTATGATATTCGGTACGATAGTTGGGCTCTGGAAACAGAGTCCAACAGCTTGTGAGAAAGAATATTCTTCACTGATGAAGAACATGACTTGGACCTTATTCCCTAGACCTCCAACAACTAAACTAATTAATAACAAATAGTTGTTCAAATTAAAAGGAGTGATAGAAGTAGAACCTGGAATTTACAAGGCTAGGCTTGTAACAAAGGGGTTTAGACAGAAGGAAGGAATTGATTATAAGGAGATATTCTCTCTAGTAGTCAAATTCAAAACAATTAGGCTTGTTTTAGTTTTATCTACACTATATGATTGGGAAATCCACCAAGTAGATGTTAGGACAGCCTTCCTATACGGAAAGCTTGAGGAGACAATTTATATGAATCAACCAGTTGGATTTAAGGAAAAATATAAGCTAGATTGCTGGACCCCGATTTTGAAGTGAAATTTAGAATTATAAAAATTATGAAATAAGTATGTTAGTATATAATTTATGAAATAGATGTGTTTATGTTTCAAGAAAATTGATGAGAAAAAGAATTGATAGATTATGATGACTTTGAGATTTAAATAGATTTATATGGGTTATGAAAGTTAAAGTGAATGAGTTGATTGAAAATTAAGTTGAAAATCTAGAAATAAAGAGAAAAAGTGTGAGAATTTGAAGAATTAAGAAAGTTTGACTTTTTGGGGATAATAGTTGACTTTTTTTATTTAGGCTGAATTTGAGAAAATGATCTTTATAGAACTTGTAGCTAATGTTGAAAGCTTTCTATCTCTATGAAGTATGATATTTTTCGATGTTAGGATTGAAAGTTATGATCTTTCGAAGTTAAGTGTATTTTTCTTTGAGTTTGGAAAATGTTCATAGGGTAAGTTTGCGTGTACTTTGTTTTGAGGAAAATTCTGGACTGTTGTGGTTTAAATTAGATTAAGTGGTATAAATTTGGCATAGCTTTTAAATGGTGTAAAATGTGTTATTTATGATTGTGGAAATTAGAAGAAGACGTGAAATTTAGAAGTTTGGTTGTGGTATAGAATGACAAATTTCGAGTAGAAACTTTGATTGGAAACTTGACCTAGTTAGAGGTTGAAATTGCCTTTAAGTGCTTCATGAAAGTTGAAGATTTTGTTTTGATCTTTCCAACGCTGTAAAGCATGGAAATTTTGGGCTATGGAATAGGAAGTTATAATATTTTGAATTCTTGATGTTCTTTAGGATTGATTTTTCTAGGGCAGAAAATTTGAGCAAACTTTTGACCCTCATAGAGTTAGAAATTGCTCTTAAGGTCTTCATAAAAGTGGTATATTATGTTTTTATCTTTTCATTGATATAAAGTATAGAATTTTTTGAAATTGGAGTCAAAAGTTATGATGGTTAGAAGTTTTGTTGCTGTTCAGGTGAGTTAATCGACCAGCCATCTTTGAGTGAACTTTTGGCCCCTTTAGAGACCGAGCTTGTTTTTTAGTCCTTCATGAAAATGGTATAGCTGTCTTTTATCTTTCTATCAATACTAAGTTTGTAAAATTTGGAGTTCTGAGTCAAAAGTTATAGAAATTAGAAGTTGGGGGTCGGCTCAGCCCTTCCGCGATCGCTCATCCCTTACGTGACCGCTCAGCCCTTCCGCTATCACTCAGCTCTTCCGCGATCACTCAGCCCTTCCGCGATCGCTCGACCCTTCCGCGATCGCTCAGTCCTTCCGCGATCGCTCTGCCCTTACGCGATCGCTCAGCCCTTCCGCTATCTCTCAGCGCTTCCGCTATCGCTCAACCCTTCAGCGATCGCTCAGCCCTTCCGCGATCGCTCAGCCCTTCCGCTATTTCTCAGCTCTTCCGCGACCGTTTAGCACTCGTCCGCTCCGCACGCACGACCGATTTTCTAATTCGACCTCTCTTCATTGTTTTGGTCATAACTCTTTTGCCCTAAATTCGATCGATCTGATTCTCAAAGCGTTAGATTCCTAAGACATTCCTCTATCTCTCCGTAAAAGTTTATAATATTTGGGATTTAAATGAGGAAGAACGATCGGATCAAAGTGGGATGATCGATTAAAAGAGAACGAGCTAGTTATTTTTCCAAACATGTTTCAGTAATTTGGAGATATCTTGAGCTATAGAGCTATGATTGAGTTGATTATTATTTATAATTAAACTAGAGACATGGGGCTACAAGTTATCTGAAGGAATAGAATTTCAATTCAGTCCCTAAGATGTTCAATTTCTGGAGTGCAATTGGTGATAGTGTTCAGTCTTGGTTTAGTGTTGGTCTGAAAGTGTTTTGGCCATAACTCTTTCGTCCGACCTCCGATCGATCTGATTCTTGAAGCGTTGGATTCTTAAGACATAGAGGACCATTTCTATAGAAGAAAGTTTTGTTAAATTGCTTCATTTACCTGATTGAAATAAGGAGACAAGATGTCAGATTTTAAGGCAAAAAGGAAGGGCATTTTTGGAAGTTTACTTAAGGAATTAAGTTAGAAGGCTTAAGTGGAAGAGCAATTTGGTCATTAGTCATTCATTAAATGACATGGCACTATAAAAACAACATGGCTGTCGTTTAAGGGAGTAGAAGCACGAAAATATCCCAAAGACAAGAAAGAAAAGAAAAAGAAGAGAGCAGAATGAAGCATTCGGTGATGGGAGAAGAAGAGAAAGCTTAGGGATTTTGATTTTGGGAGACTTCAAGCATGTTTTTGAGAAGATTCAAAGGAAAAAGGAAGGAAGAAGGTGAAAGCTTCCTCTCAAATCCAATAAATCCGAAAATGGTGGAGAAATGAGGTAAGAGAAAATTTCGAGCTTTGATTTTTTAGTGAATTTTTGGTTTAGCTTCCTTGAAAATAGTATGGGTTTGTGGTATGTAAGCTCAATTTTGGGGATAGCATGGTTTAATTGGTTCAATTTTTGGATAATTGTGAATTAGGGTTTATGCCCAATTTTTGTGATTTGGGAATTTTGGATGTTTTTGATTTAGATAGCTTGAATATATGAGGGATTTGTGTTTTCTAAGCTCAATTTGAGTAATTATGCTTTTTATGATGTTGAATTTGGGTGAAT
>JANZLF010000007.1:26937559-26947644 GCA_026546835.1 Erythroxylum foetidum | reverse complement strand
TTACTACACAAATATTGCTTTTATTTTACTGCTAACTTTCACCTTAATTCTTTCTATTTCAAAAATCTCTTATCCACTGAAACACCATAGCAAATCATAAGTCTATCCACATCTCTCATTCCCTACTTTACTCTTGCCTATCATTTTTTGGTTCACGAATTTCCATCATTTGTTATTTACTTATGACTAATCTCCAAAATTTCTCTTTCAAATAGTTCTAATTTTTATGAAACGTTCGGGGTCCAACACCAAGTCTCATTCGAAAAGCCTCTGCATGCATGAAACAAATATAAAAGGAAGAGGATACAAGCATCAGAGGCAAGAGCATACACAGACATTGTATTTTCATTTTTCATTGTATTCAATATCTGAGAGTGTAAGATTAAAAGTGAAAAAAGTTTGAGAGTGTGCTAGAGTACTTATCAGTGAATACTAGGAGAGTTGAAGACTCTTGCAAGTGATACTGAAAATCACTCAAACTCTGTAAACTGTTTTTCATCTTCTTCCATACTAGTTGAAACCACAGAAAATGGGAACCTTAGATGTAGATAGCGTTGAGGCTATCGAACCAAGTAAAAATCTTGGTCTTTTTTACTTTACTACACTTCATATTATCTGCAATATTAACTTCTTTATCAGTCTTGTTTGAAAAAGAACATCATTATAGCACTCATATCCTAACAATTAATAATATTCATTTTTTATAATTTTAATTTATGCTATAAATATACGATCGATAGCTAATGTAGTTTTAGTACAACTATTAGCTCCAAACGACATTAACTAAGAGTATGTTGGCGCTTTCAATTTTACTTCTGGCTGCTCCGCGTCTTTCTGTATTTTTTAATAATGAAAATTCTCAATTGTTTCTTTCTTTAATAATAAAAAAATTTACAGTTATTACTATTTGATTGTGTTTTAACTATTTGCCTAATAATTCATAAATTAGGTACTCTAAATATGTTAATTGATAAATCAATGTAAACTAAATTTAATTTACTATTTGCAAGTTTAAATTTTCAGAATATAAAAAATTCAAACGCTTAATATCAAATAAATTTTCATATTACAAATTAATTAATTAATAAATTAAAGAAAAGACAAATTTCAAGTGGTTGTTTGAAGTCAAACACTTGATCCTTCAAAAGTTACGCAACTCAAATTCCTCTCTCGAGTTAAATCATTCTTTAGGGGTGCATCTTACCGCATGGTAAGATTCTTCTCTATTAAAATAGATGATGGTGAAGTAGCGAGCGGCGAGTCTGCGTCCAAAGCATGTCAAGTGAGCCTTCAACTATTGCACGAGAAATGCATAGAAGACAGTGAGTGCCATGTGCCGTGAGTATGAGTGCAAGTCTTTCATTATTTGTAAAATGTCCCAGTTCAAGTAATAAAATTGTGTTGCCGAAGTTCTACAGGAGTGTACCAGAGTTACGTAGTCAACGATCTTATTATGTGCAAACTTTGCTGGAGTTTCGATTTAAGAGTAATTTATAAGGAACTGCTACAATCAATAATAATAATTGCAAAACTTAAGAGTGCACACGTTATCAAAAAATTAAATAATTATTATTATTATAAGACTTTGAGCGTACTTTTCGAGTCAATTTGTTTAAACCCAATTTATCGGGTTGATAATATTAACACAACACTGCCAACAAATTCCTGTGAGTTGTCAAAATGGCAGGTAAAGGCAATGTGTCGTACTGTCCATGACAATTGAAGACAACGATCTTTGCCCGGGGTCTACACGCTTCAGGCGGCTCCGTCATTTGTCATCGTCATTATGTCTCATGATTCTCACGGTATTTTGTATCGTCGATCTATCTTCTAGTTAATTCATGTTCTCTTTTTCTTTGTATTAAAAAAAAAAGAAGACAACGTTCTTTAATTTCATAATGTGAAGGCACCAACAGGCATGGGGCATGTCGGCAGCACTTTTTTACAAGGACTAATCATGCAAAACTGTTAAAAACTGAAGAACCACCTCATGATAGTCGCAGCGAAGGACAATGACCGTGTCGGGATTGATCTGTAAAGCCCATAAAATAAAACAACCCAGCCCTTAATCTATTAGTCACATAGAAAAACCAGCAGCTGGAAAATAGGGAAAGACCAACGAAATCATCTTCCTTCTTTGTCTCTCTCTCAATTATTTCCAGCCGGTATGTGTCTTAATGTGCCATTTTTCTCCCCCCGCATGTAACACTTCTCTCATAAGTTCCTTCATTATGTTTGTTTTGCAGAAATTTGCAGGAAAAGTTATGGAGATTAACAACTCTAAAATCTCTTATCACTTAACTAAATTTTCAACTGCTTTGTTACGTCTTTTTTTTTTGTTATTTTTGATCACCCTACACTAGTTTATAGTTTGATTGCAAGTTGTGGTTGTTTGAGACAAATTGAAGTCATAGAAAGAGATGAAATAATAGAGAAAAAATGGCTGGAAAATAACAGGAAAAAAGGAGATAGGAGAAGATGAAAGGGTAAAGATGACATTTTTTAAACTTTTATGTTGTATGAAAGGACATAATAGGAAATGCAAAGAGTGAAAGGGTAAATCTAGAATTTACTTCTAAGAAGGGCATTTTTGGTATTAATTGAAATGAATGAGGGTTAAATAGGACTTTTAATTAATTAAGGGCATTGTAGTAATTAGGGTGGTTAGGTTAGTAAGGACATTACTTTTATAATTAAGAATAATATGAAAAAAGAATAATGTCGTATTATAAAGTTTACTTGGGATGGAAATTTTCTTAAATTAATCTAATAAAATTTTGTAATTTCTATGTCCAAAGGTCTGATTAAGGAATTAATTAGACTATTAATTAGTTGAGTCCGAAATTAAGATAAGGATAACTTTATATTGTACTCTTAGAATAACGTACCGTTTTGTTGTTCTTAAATTATTTTATAGTGATTGATATTTTGAATTAATCATTAATTAAATTAACGATTAATAGTTACATACATGAATTATGTTTATTTTATTTATCAAATAATTAATGTAGTATAAGGTGTTTTATTTTTATATTTTGTTACGTTTTATAAGATGCATTGCTTGTTAATTCGACAAAAAATGTGTTAATTAAATAGAGACTGGTTGATAATATGTTGTGAATAATTAGTAAAAATCGAGAATCGATGATTTGCCTAGGATAGACTAACATTCGATAGTCATAGATTCATAGGTTGTTTAGAGATGAGCAGGGGTGGCTATGTATCTGTCCATAGAGTAGATACTAGGGCATTATCTTGTGCTAATGGTTAGAGTGTGGGAGTGGTACCAAAATATCCTGAATTTTAGGTATAGGATATACCGATATCTAGGTATTGAAATAGTATCGGGGTATCAAGATAGATTAAGAAATTAAGTTACCATAGGCCGATATTTATACATTTAATTATGTTTCCACTTGGTGAGAGATTATGATGAGATGAGATGGGATGAGATGATTGCCAAATCATTGAATGTAAGCCTATTAGGTTAAGCAAAGCCTAGGTAATTTACTTAATTATAAGATAAAGCATAAATGACAGATATAAATTGATTTTTGTGTGAATCATTGTTTAGTAAAATTTTGAGAAGTTTGTTAATTGTTCAGATTAGACTAAGTAATGTTATAAATCTTCGTATGTTTAATCTCTTGACTAAGCTATATAGTTATCTATTGAGTTATTTGATTTTAAGGGTATAGTCAGTTATCCTAATTAACTAGGCTGCTCATCCCTTGCCACCATTTTTTTAGGAGAACAAGAGATTGTTAATAACCCTAATATACGGGACTGACAAAGTGGAGTTAGATATTTGTGCTATATAGAATATTTTTATATTTGACAAACATCTCTCTTTTAGAGCTAATGATGATTTTAGTAATTAACATCATGCTTTAGGAACGACTTGGATGATTGTGGCTTAAGAATTTTTTGGAGCATCATATTAGATGGCACCAAAGTGAGTTTACTTTTTTAGGGACATATTAAGTAAAAAAAACTAATGATATGTTCTTATCTTATCTAAGATGGTTTCAAACGAGGATCTTGCTGCCTAGAGTTGACTGGAGAATCGGGTAATTTGATTCTTGCTCCAAATGCGCCTAAGTAGGGAGATGCCAGAATGGATCGAGTAAGATGAGAGATCCACCATAGATGACGTAGTTTTTTCAGATGATGCAGAAGACTATTATTGTGGCTCCAGCCTGAAGTAATTCTAGGGTGGATCATAACTCTAAGTGGATCCGTAAGATGGGTGCAGAGTTTTGAGGCACTGCTAATCTTGAGGAGGTTGAGGCATGGTGGGAGTAGACAGAGATAATTTTAGACTGCCTAAAGTGTACCTTAGAAAGAAGGTTGCAGTACATCGTTTCCTTATTCTAAGGCAAGGCACTAACTTGGTGGAAGTCATTGAAGAGATCTTATGAGACTCAAGAGATGACTTGGCAGGTGTTCCAGAGAGAGTTTAGAGAAAAATATCGTTCGTAGATATATCAAGATCGAAAGAAGATGGAGTTTATAAGTTTAGTTTAGACAGATGAGATGTTAGTGGTAGACTACGAGGCTCATTTTGTAACATTGTCTAAGTATGCATTTGAGGTTGTGGCAAATCCAAAAGATAGATGTTACCAAATTAAGTAGGGTTTGAGGACAAATATTTGTTTAGGTTTAGGAGCTATTACTTCTGATTTAAAAAAGTTACTAGAGACTGCACTTAGAGTAGAGGATGTAATAGAATAAGGCAAAAGGAGAGGGAAGTTAAAAAGGCTATCAAAAAGTCATCATAGAGAGGTGAGTCTTAAAAGAGGAGCTACTCATTCATGGTCTACTGGTGCAGTGTGATCTAGGAGAGTTAATGCCACATCAAGCAGGAGTGGTAGTTTCTACCAGTCTAGTGGAGATCGAGGAACTGGCAGGGATTTAGGATAGTATAGCACTATTAATGCACCATTAGTGGAATCTAATAAAGGGGTTAGTCAGAGGTTCAAAGGATCTTTTAATAAAGGAGTTGGGGGATTACAGAGTTATGCTACCTACGGGAGAGTTCACAGAGAACAATGTTAGGGACCCACTGGGATCAGTCAGGCATGTTATATTATAGAGAGTGGGGGCGATTACAATGGAGCTATCCTATAGTAGGGAGGAGTGAGGGAGTGAGAGTAGAGGAGATAATACATAGTTAGAGTGGAGCTTTTGGTTTGGGAAGAGGTTCAAGTAGAACTAATAGTAGAGGTGGTGGTAGAAGAATTAGATGTCGACCAGTAGTGGGTGTAGGTACTAGAGAGAGTTCCTCAGTACATGGGTAAACTCAAGTGAGGATATACCATATGACAAGGGAGGAGGCACCTGCAACTAATGATGTCATTTCTGGTGTGATTTTGTTGTTTGATATTAAATCTTATGTGTTAGTAGACCCAAGATCTATGCATTCTTACATTTCTTTAGAGTTTGCCTCTAAAGTTTCGAGGCTGGTTAATATGATTTAAGAGTGTTGTTGCCATTAAGAGATTGTGTGGTAATAAATAGTATAAGGAGGGATATACCAGTGAGGATTGGTGAAATGGAGCTATTAGTTGACTTGATAGCGATGGATTTAAGGGAGTTTGATGTGATTCTTAGGATGGATTTGTTTCCACAACATTGAGCTCTAATAGATTGTTGTGTAAAGGAGGTGATGATAGATTTTTCGAATAACTCGAAAGTGATATTTGTGGGGGATTACAGATTGGTTCTAGTATGTATGATCTCAGTCGTGACCGCTAGACAGTTGATATTGGATAAGTGTGAGGCATATCTAGTTGATATTATAGATACGAGGGATGTGAGTCCTGGATTAAAGGATATTACTGTGGTGAGAGAATTTTTGAAGTTATTCTTAAATGATTTACCAGGTTTACCACCTCAATGAGAGATTTCACTTTTGACACTATGCTTGAAATTCCACCAATTTTTATTGCACCATATAAGATAGCTACTATTGAGTTACATGAGTTAAAAAGGCAGTTAGAGGAGATGTTGGAAAATTATTTTATTAGACCGAGCACCTCATCCTAGGCAGCTCTAGTGTTTTTTGTGAAGAAAAAGGATGGTAGTATGAGACTATGCATAGATTACCGTTAATTAAACAGGGTAACAGTGAAGAATAAGTACTCATTGCAAAGAATAGATAATCTTTTAGATCAGCTAAAGAGAGCTATCGTACTCTCTAAGATTGACTTGAGATTGAGATATTGACAGTTGAGGATAACTGTGTCAAGTACTCCCAAGATAACTTTTCGTACTTGGTATGGCCATTATGAGTTCCTAGTGATGCCTTTTGGGTTGACTAATGCACCAGCAACATTCATTGCATTGATGAACAAGACTTTTTTACGAGTACCAGGATTAGTTTGTGATAGCATTCATTGATGATATATTAATGTATTCGAGGACTAAAGAGGAGCATGAGCAACATTTGAGGATCGTGTTACATATTCTAAAGGAGAGAAATTTGCATGTAAAGTTAAGTAAGTGTGAGTTTTAGATGGAGTGGGTAGTTTTTCTTAGATATATAGTGTCCCAAGAGGAACTGATGCTTGACCCTTCTAAGGTAAAGACAATTAAGAAGTGGGAGCTTCTTAGAAATATTTCAAAGATAAGGAGTTTTCTAGGACTTATTAGGTATTATTAGAGATTTGTAGAAGGATTTTTAATAATAATTAGCTCGTTAACCAAGCTACTGAAGAAAGAAGTTCAGTTTGAGAAAACCAATCAGTTTCAGGAGAGTTTTAAGGAGCTTAAGTAGAGATTTTATATATTGATGCTTTCAGGGTAGGTTTAGGGTGTGTATTTATGTAGTATAGAAAAGTGATAGCTTATGCCTCTCACCAGTTGAGATAGCATGAGTTAAATTATCCTACCCATAATCTGGAGTTAGCAGCGATTGTTTATGTTCTTAGGATTTGGAGAAATTATTTGTATGAGGAGACATTCCGAATTCTTATAAATCATAAGAGCCTTAAGTATATCTTAAGTCAAAAAGAGTTAAAATTAAGGAAGAGAAGATGGATTGAGTTGTTGAAGAATTATGATTGTACTATTGATTACCATCCAGGAAAGTAATATAGTGGTGGATGCTTTGAGTAAGAAAAGCTCAAACATAATGGCTAGTTTAAGAGGACACGGTATGACACCATTGGTGGAGTTGAGGGCACTAGATGTGAAATTGGAGATTGATTATATGAGTGGTTTGTTGGTGACATTATAGGTCCAACCAGATTTGGGAGATAGGATTAGAGGGGCACAAACTCGTGATTTTTATCTGATGCAGATGAAAGAGAGAGTGCAACAAGGTAGGGGATTCAATAAGAGCAAATAGAGCATAGGTGACTGGGAGGCAAGGTTATGCGTCGAATGCAAATGGATTACGAGAGGAGATTTTGAACAAAGTTTATAGTACATCATATGCTATGCATCCTGGTACTACAAAATGTATTGAAACCTAACACCTTATTACCAGTAGCCAACAATGAAGAAAGATGTAATAGAGTTTGTGTCGAGGTGTTTGACCTACTAGTATAGTAAAGGCAGAGCATCAGGCACCAGCAGATCCTTATCCATTCCATCATAGAAGTGGGATAAACTTTTTGATGGATTTTGTGGTAGTGTTTGCAATATATTATTTCGATTGTTGTACTGTGTAATGCGTTGTATATGCATTTTATAAAGTATGCTCTATTTATGCTATACTAGAGTAATTTAAGCATTTAAATGTATTATTGAGATTATAAAGAAGATTACAGATACCCTAGAGATGGTTCTAGACTTGACAAGAAATTTTTGAAAATTTTCTGAAAACTCTAAAAAGCTACGGAATGAATATGAACAAGCTTTGAAAGCCCCGAAATGTGTCATGGAGATTTAGGTGACATGTTTGAATGAAATCAAGATGATTTAGGTGACATTTGGTAATTTTTAGTTTCAATTCAAAAATTCTTTCGAATAACCAAACAAGTTACCAAACAATTTTGGAATAAGTTGAAAAGCTTCGAAATTAGGATTGGAGTCCTAGGGGACTAAAACAGTTCAAAACAAAGGCTATTTAAATAAAATTCGGGTAACCTAAAAATATTTGGATAAAAAGACTCGTATTAAAAAATAATGGATTTTAAGGGTAATATGCCTAATTAAATAGTTCTAAGCATGTAATTGAAGGGTTTGAGGTTTAATTAGAGTATATTGAGGTCAATTTCAGGTTTAGAATTATATAGAATATTTTTCAATTTTATTTAGAAAAGTTTATCACTTGAATTCGATAAAGGGTAAGCTGGTCATTTTTTAGATTTAAAGGTGTTTATATGTGTGGAAACCTAGACTTAGTACCTCAGGAGGAAAGTTTTGAATCAATAAAAAAATTTCGGCTGAATAGTGTTTTGATGAATAATATCTGTGAATAGTAAATTTTTGACTAAAGGACCCTAATGATAAGAAATTATTAAAAATGATTATAGAGTCTTAAAAAGGAATGTATTGAAGTAAAAATAATTCCATTCGGATATATTTCAAGAGATTCGAAATTATTGGATAAAATGCCCCTTATTGAAAAATAATGAGAATTAGTGATTTTTCACCCATTTAAATTTTTAAGCACCCAATTTAAAGGTTTTTTCCCAATTAGATTATTTAATGGTCAATTTGAAGTTAGGGTGACCATGGAACATTTTTGGAATTTATTTGGGCATAAAGAACATTAAATTTTAAAAAAGGGGGAAAATGATCTTTTTGTCAAACGAAATGCATCCAAATTTCATATGTGCATTACATGGGAGGATTTCCATGAGATAAGCATGAATTGATTGGTTCGGAAAGTAACCAATTGAATAGTGACAAGTGGGACAAGTTAAAGTATAAAAATGATAAGTTTTGGTAAAGCTGTAATTGTGAGATGTTATCAGTGGAAATGGTAAGTAAAAAGTGTAACTAAGAAAAATTTTAATCTCTTTAAAAGGATATAGCCAGCCATTGATGGAAAAATGAAGAAAAAGAGAGAAAAAGAAAAGAAAAGAAAAAGGAGAAGAGAGAGGTTTGGCTAAGCCATAGAGAAATGATCTAAGGAGCTTTTCATGCTCTTCTATGTCCAATCAACCATCCAACAAGATCTCATAACCGTCCAAGTGGAGAAGAAGAAGAAATTAGGTTGGTAAGCTTACTAGTTTAAGAATAATTTATTAGATTGATAATATAATCACAATACTGCCAACAAATTCCCATAAGGTGTCAACATGGAAGGTGAAAGTAATGTTTCGTGTTGTCCATGAAAATTGAAGACAACATTCTTTAATGAACTCATAATGAGAAGACACCAATGATGAATTATAAAATGAAATAGAATGCACTCGAATCCCGACCGCAAACATTCGGGTAATTGTAGTACGATTATCATTCTCACAAGGATTTATGTTAAGCATCACTATCGATTCTTTACAGATTGTTTAAGTTAATAATAAAGAGATTTAATAATTAAAAATGATATAAAAAATAACATTTATAATTAAACTTTCTGAACAACTAATTCTACAAGAAAAGAAATTAATTTCTCGAAATCACAAGACTAAAGATCTAAAAAAAAATTTATCAACTCCTGCTAAGGTTAATTTGAATCCTAATATTTTGCTACCCCAAGTTGCTTAAGAAGTAATTCTTCTCTCTTATGTTTGAATTACCTACTCTGTTTTATCACATGTAAATTTCTCAATTCAAATAGAAATAAAACAAAGATGGATTGCATAACCTTTGATGTTGGATCCCAATTCCGAGACCCAACTGCTTAACTTAAATACTTGCAACTCCACTTCTTCAAGTACTTAAGAAGAGCTCTCATAATCACTCTTGAAGCGGAAATAGAAATCGAAAAATCAAATCGAATGAAACGAATCAAATACGAAGTTAATGGGATCGAAATACAAATGTGAAATCGAATAAGTCGAATCAAATACGGATCGAATACAAATGAGATCGATTCGAACTGAAATAAACCAAGATGGATTCACATCAGATACCAAATGAATTCAAATGCAAATAGAAAAGGGACTTGAAATCCAAGCATACAAATG
>JANZLF010000007.1:26923758-26934509 GCA_026546835.1 Erythroxylum foetidum | reverse complement strand
CACTGGTTCCTTGAGAGTCGACCCGAGGTTGCATCCTGTATTGCAATCCTTGGTATAAATTTTATTTGACCGGTTTCTGAGGATCAATTCTTGAATTGAACGATAAACTGCCGATCACACGCTCACACCATTCCTCCTTACGATCGTACCAGATGCATTTTCCTTGTTTCTTTCACCAACTTTTATCAGCTCGCTCCCCTGTTCCTTCACACTTAACAAAACATCAAACTTGCCTAAAAACTAAACTAAACTACTAAACCAAGAATGAAAAGTACCACAAACAAACCTAACAACATTAACACTCAACACATAAATACACTCACATCAACTAACAAGCATGAGACATTTCGACAACACTTTTTTACTAGGACTAATCATGCAAAACTGTTAAAAACTGAAAAATGACCTCATCATAGTCGCAACGAAGAAAGAGACTAAGACAATGACCGTGTTGGGATTGATTTGTAAATCCCATAAAAAAACCCAACCCATAATCAATTAATCACATATGAAAACTAACAATTGGAAAATAGAGAAAGACTAATGAAATCATTTCCTTCTTCATCTTTCTCTCAACTATTTCCAGCTAGCATGTGTCTTATTGTGTCCATTTTCTCCTACATGTGACACTTCTCTTATAGGTTCCCTTATTGTGTTTGCTTTGCAGAAATTTAGAGGAAGTTGTGGAGGTTAACAACCACAAAATCTCTTAACACTTAACTAAATTTTCAGTTGTTATGCTATGTCCTTTTTTATGATTTTTGATCATCCTACACTAATTTATAGTTGGATTGCAAGTTGTGGTTGTTTGGAACAAATTGAAGTCATGGAAAGAGATGAAATAATGGAGAAAAAGTGGCTAAAAATGGGAGGAAAAAAAGAGGAGAAGAGGAGAAGAGGAGAAGAGGAGAGGGTGAAGCAAATGACATTTTTTGAAAATTTAAGTTTGATGAAAGGGCAAATTAGGAAATGTAAAGAGTGAAGGGGTAAATCTAGAATTTACTTCCAAGAATGACATTTTTGGTTTTAACTGAAATAAATTAGGGTAAAATATGAACTTTAATTAGTTAAGGATATTGTAGTAATTAGGGTGGTTAGGTTAGTAAGGATATTATTTTTAAAATTAAGAAGGTGAAAAAGAGAATAATATTAGATTACTAAGTGTAATTGTGTTGGAACTATTCTTAATTTAATCTAATAGAATTTTGTAATTTCTAGGTCTGAAGGTTCGATTAAGGAATTAATTAAACTATTAATTAGTTGAATCAGAAATTGAGGCAAGTACTCTTAGAATAATGTATCGTTTTATTGTTCATAAATTATTTTATTGTGATTGATATTTTGAATTAATCATTAATTAAATTAATGATTAATAGTTACATACATGAACTATGTTTATTTTATTTATTAAATAATTAATGAAGTAAAAGGTGTTTCATTTTTATATTTTGTTACGTTTTATAAGATGTATTGCTTGTTAATTCGATGGAAATTATGTTAATTAAATAGAGAGTGGCTAATAATATGTAGTGAACAATTGGTCAAAATGAAGAATCGATGACTTGCTTACAATAGGCTACATTTAATAGTCATAGATTGATAGGTTGCTTAGAGATGAATGAGGCTGGTTAGGTATCTCTCTGTGGAATAGTAACCTGGCATCTTGAGTCCTGGTGTTGTTCTGTGCTAATGGCTAGGTAGTGAAATAGTATCGAGGTACGAAGAGAGATTGAGAAATTGAGGTACCCTATGTCGATATTTATACGTTTAATTATATTTCCACTTGGTAAGAGATTATGATGAGATTAGACGAGATGAGATGAGCCGAAAGATCATTGAATGTAAGCCTAATAGGTTAAATAAGGCCTAGGCAATTTAGTAAACTATAATATAAAGCGTAAATGATAGTTATAAATTAATATTTTTGTTAATCATTGTTTGGTAAAATTTTTAGATGTTTGTTAATTGTTCAAATTGGACTGAGTTATAATGTGTATCTTCGTGTTATATAAATTTTTAATCTCTTGATTAAGCTTTATAGTTATATATTGAGTTATCTGATTTTAAGGGTACGGTTGATTATCCTTACTGAGTAGGTTGCTCACACCTTGTCATCATTTTTTTGGGAGAACAAGAGATTGCCAATAACCTTAATGTAGGGACTGACATAGTAGAGTTTAAGTTAGGCTAACAAATTAATTAAAAAAAGTTGTTCTATTGTATTTTTTAATACAATAGCTCAGGTAGTTGCGTTACATAGAATATTTTTGTATCTGATGAACATCTCTCTTTTATAGCTAATGATGATTTTAGTCATTAACATTATACTTTAGGAATGATTTAGATAATTATGGTTTAAGAATTTTTAGGAGCGTCACAGATTTTGTACTTCTTGCTACACAACAGTCAACCCTTCTATACAATAGAACTTATTAATTGAGTCATGTTCAATAAATTACTTACGTTGAATACTTGTATCATAACTTTCCTAGATAACTATTATGAAAAAAAATGGTTATATCATATATATCATATATAGAATCATTTGTGAATATTTGTGGTAAACAAAATATAAGAAGTGTGTATATATATATATATACATATATAGTTATTTTTACTACTTAGCTTTGTCTATTTTTAGGAATCAAAAGGCTTACTAAAATTATGGGAATTTAGGTGGATTTTTAACATAATTTTTGTAAAATTAGATCTATGATAGTTTTTTAATAGAGAGATTCATGTTTATTAAATATCTTAAGTGGATTTTCATTAATTCAGCATGTTATTTCTATTAAATTATGTGATTTTCACAAATTGTAAATCTTAATTCTACATTAAAACTTGATTGATTAGACCTTATTTTCCAAAATTCATAAACTCCATTCAATTAAGTGAAATTATTCATTCACATATTTTATTAAACATCTTTTATAAAATTATTTGACTGTTAAATTTAGAGTATTTTTACTTTCACATAATTTACATAGTCCAATAAATAAATATTTCATAGTACTACTGTTAGTGGTGGTTCAAATATTACAAGAACAATATTGATTAACAACTCATCTTTTTTCATTCCCACTTATTTATTGTCAAATATTTGATTGAAAGTTATAGAAAGAATGGTGTTGATCATTTTTATGATTAATCTGGGATTTGATCGTGTAAAGGAGGAATTCTCACAAAAATGTGCGTTACTTCTTATTAATGATATAGATAAGCTTTGAAAACCTTAAAAAATAGAATCCTAAGTTACCAAAAGGCTAAAGACGATTGGAATAAGGTTTAAATTAAAGAGATGATTTGATTTTGACATAATAAATGTAGAAAATACAAAGAGAATTTGAGACAATGATAAAGCCTAGTTGTTTTTGTTGTGTGATTATGTTCCCTTATTTTTCTTTTGTTAGTGTCTTTATGCATCTTTATAAATATAACTACCTCAAACAGTTTTCATATAACTCTCAACTTCAAACTTTTTCTCCATCACCTCCACGTTCTAATTAACTACTCATCACACGTCTAACATGTCTCAAATGTCCTACCTCCCACATTTTTGACTTTCTTACTAATTCTTGTGTCTAAAAATTCTTCAGGCATTCTAATTGACTTATGAAACTTATAATAATGGATCTTTTTTTCTTTTGGTGTAAATGATTTGAATTTTACATAGACTATCAATAATTGCCCTTCGCATATATTTGGCTGAGTAAATCAATTATATGGTATTGAATTTTATTTTCTCGAGCAGTTATTGATTCTGACTTTTGAAGTTAGCAATCTTTACAGAAGTCGATTCCAAATCTTCAAATTGTCCAATATTCTCTATTGAGAATTATTCCTCCTCAAAAATTAGCTCGACATGCTTGCATCCTTCTAGCTCCTCAAAATTCTCTATAATTTATTGCATTCATAAGTTAACTTTTACGGTTACACCTACTATAACATTTCTTTGTGATAGTCTATTCATCAAGTTCCTCCATAATTGGAACCTCTATTTGCCTGTTAGCAAGGATGATGATAGTTGATTTTACTAATATTTTTGACTCTGACCTTATATTTTCCTTACCTTTGCTTTTCGAACACTCTCCTATTGGGAAACTGGGTCAGGATCTGATCTTAATTGCAGCGGTATGATCACGAAAATTTTTTCGTGAATTTTGATTTCTTGAAAACCAAGATCCATTAATTCTATAAAATGATTAATATGGATTATAATAAAGAAAAAATTTAATTAGTACCTTGTTCTAAAGCTTGATCTTTTTCTTGTTGTATCCCTCGAATTATTTTTGAAATCGATCCGTCTCAGCCACTGTAGCTGCACAAGTGTCCAACCTCTAACACTATCCACAGAATAGGTTGAGAGAACTCTATAACTCTTACAGAGAAGATTAAGCAAGAAGTGTTAGCTTTATAGAGCTTAAGCCTACCTATAATAAGCTTTGGACGTTTTAATAATTTAATTAAAAATAAATTCTAATTTCAATTAAACTTTAATTAGAATTACAAATTAGTAATTAGAATTACAAATAATTATAATTAAATACCAATTATATCCATATAAGATTCAATATCTCACATTGATCCTTATTTATGAAGTATCTCATATTTAATCATAAAGTTTATCAAACTTTACAATCAAGTCCAACTTGATTAAATTAATTTTGCTCTCTTCAACTCATTCTATATGTGAGACTCATTAGGTTCCTAAATATGTTGGCAATAATTATAAAGATAAATTAAAACTAATTTTAATTTATCTTTAATTTTCCAATTAAATAATTTATAATCATAGATCAAGATTGGCATCTAGCAATGCATCATGACCACCTAAATATTTAGGAATGTCAAAGTGGTTCTGACTAACCTTTTCGTGTATAACTTTTTTATATAATTCAATGCTTTCATCATATAGTGTTCTGATTAGACATAGAGCTTAAAATTAATGTCTACTCTATTTTGAGTCTAATCATATTAGTTCTCCACCTTTAGCTATCAATTTAATTAATGACATTTGTAAATTATTTACAAAACATCATTTCACCTTGGCCAAGGATTTCTTGAATCAATACGAATCTAGAACAACGAAACATTCTCCCAAATTACTTTAGGTTGATGAATCCTATCTTGATAATTCAACTATCTCCATATAGTTCATGTTACATCCAATGACTACCGATTAGACGACCTATGATTAAATAGATCATAAGTAGTATCAAAACATAGCAATCCACATACAAGATAACTTTGATGACATCAAGTCAAAGGATCACTTATAAAATCATCACAATGAGAATTCCATAGACATATAAGTAATGTTTTAAATGGATTTCTCATATTGAGTCTGTTAAGTGAACTTGTTCTCTAGCAAGTAACCACATGTTTATTTAAGTATCTCTATACTTTAGCCTATGAGATCGACTACTTTCTTTATAAGGAAAACCAAATGTGTGCTAGTCTTTTTACGTTATATTAATGTCAAATCTTAATAGAACAATGACTAGGAACATTTAGGAAGAATACATAAATGCAATATGAATCTCATAATTATAATCTCATTATAATTTCATTTGCAATGTACAATTATCCCATGGACTTTATCATACACATCTAAACATTTATAAGATAAAGAATGCCTTTAAATAATTTGTCACTAAACTATAAGCGTAAACCAACAATCTCCTACTTGCACTAAGCTAACTATTTAAGTATCTCATACCATATCATCATATGATGATTATTCTACTACTGGGGCAGTGACTTAATGGGAGAATTCTACATTCTTCTCTACAGTTCGCACTTAATTAAATCTTACAACTCCCATATTAATTATCTTCATAATTAAGAAAATTTGCCTAAACATATTCTTAGATTTTTGTTGAGACATTAGCTCCTTATGCATGCCTAATGGCTCTAATGTTCTACAGTACATTACTATCTTGAACAAAGCAAAGAAACTATATGAAGTTCACTAAAGAACTTGTTGATTCAATTAATCATTTCCACTAAATGAAAAAATGTATTATGGCTTAATTAGCAAAAAATTGCTACATTGGAACCTTTCTAATCCTAAATGATATTGTTATAAGTAAATAAACCTTAATTAGGATTTATTGATAAAGTTATAACCTTATCATCTTCAACTCAAATATCAACTCATACATAAAGTAATGAATATCTTTAATACTTCACAAGTATCTGATCTTTTAAATACTAAACATCTTTAGTACATTATCTATGTATTTGGACTTAGAATAAATTAACAACATCCAATCTATCTCTATAGATCTAATTCCCATAATTAAATTGTTACCTTTTCATATCCAACAAGAGTTGTTCTTGGAAAATTCTGTTTTTAACAATTAAAAGTTTGAATTAGTGTTCTCTGTGAGCAGTATGTCTCCACATACTCCCATTGAAGATGACAACTATACTCCCACCTACCTTCTTATAGATGTGATAAATTCATAATCATCTTCAAAACAAACTCTTTGAATTTATCTTGAAAATAAATCTTTCAATGTCTCGTAGCCTTTCAACTATACATCAAATATATCATTAAAGACATTAGTTCCAATTAGATGTAATGTTGTAAGATTTGAAGCTTTTAAATTCCTTCTGACTCCTACTACTTATCTTGAGAACCATTCTCCTACAAGTATACATTGAATCAAATAATTTGTTCAATGAATCTGTAAGATTATATCCAATCTTTTGGATATCTCATAACCTTTTATTATCCAATTTGGTTCTAAACTTAATGGATTATATATATGCTTCAACTAAGCATCAATCCTTAAATCATTAACTTTGAGTCCTTTAAAAGGCTTAGCGTTTCATATCTAATATGAAATCTTGCTAATTGATTGAACTGGAACTATAGAAGGTAAGTCATTATATTAGTCATTGCTACAAAAAAAATATTGTTACATTATACAATATCTTATATTGTATTTTACTCCTTACATAAATCCATACACTTATGAATTTAGTTGTGAAGAAATTCACTAAAGAATGTCATTACCTATAGATAACTGAAAATTTAAAATTTAGCATAACGATCTCATTGAAGTGCTTTAGCATTCTCAATGCTTTATTTTTACTTAGATTTAAACAACTTGAACTTTTCAAAATTTTAAATCATTATTCCATTTCGTACGTATGGTAATATCATATACATTCATTAGTAATATAATGAAATATTAAGTATTATGCTTTTTATAAATTATTATTTAATCCAATAGTATATAAGATTTAACAATTCAATAATATCATCATCCTTTCACCAAAAGTTAATTCGGTTATTCTTTAACTACACAAGTTTCATAAGTTTTATATGATTCATAATCAAAAGTATACATGAATTCTTATATGTAACTTTATGATTCTCGTTTTGTTGATTTAACCAACATCACATAAAAGGATTATCTCAATTATCCAACTTTTATTCTTGCCATTTAGGTTAAGCATAAGTCTCCTTTGATCCTATACATAGATAAACTATTTGCATAAACTTGGATCAACTACTTTTACAATTAACAATCTATTTCTAATCATGTATTGATAATTACAATAATGTTGAATCTAAATTCAGTATCAAATACTTCTAAGCATGAATAAGAAATACATATTATCTCTATCATATCACATTTAGGCAAGAAAAGTCATGCAATCGTTTTTTTTAATGACAACTATTATCATAATGTTGCTAAGCCTTTAATTGTAGTCCGCACTTATGCTTTTAGTAGGCTAAATTAAATGGAATTATTCCAACAAGGTACTATACCTTTTAGCCCTACTTTATGCAACCCATTGCATTTTGCTATCATGGTGATGACATACATCTTACATGTCGTTTTCAAAGTTTACGAGACATTAATCAACTCAAAATGTCAATACATTTTGTCATCTATATGATTTTGACATATCTCTGTAACTTTGTCGCCATATCCTCAATGAGGATTATAGCAAAATTGCATAATGAACATACAATTTTCTATCTAACTTTTGAGAAATTTTCTCAAACATATTCTATGTCCAAGAACTTGGGTTCACTAACTCGCATCAAATATACTAAACAAGGTAAATTTCAGTAAAAACAAAATATAAATGTAAGAAAAGCAAGTAATCAATTATATACCATGACTATAAAAAAAGATTAGGACTTTAATCATGCATTTGGTTACTCCTACTACTTTATTCGAAATAATAACCCTCACTACTATTCAGAAAGATTATTCTAATCTTTCTAGGGGGCTCGGATCTCATTCAAATATAGTTGATCTTAAATTTGCTCAACAAACCAACTAGACTTAAATTAGGTAGATAACACCTTTATCAATTACGTCTCATGTGACCCCTAGATCTATTAGGTGACAACTCTTACCAAAACATATCTTATATGTCATTCCTAACTTTGCCTCTAAATTCATGTGATCATGAGTTTGCTCATCCAAATCAAACAAATTTGATTAAGTAAAACCGAATATTATAAGATTAAACATATTCAGAATAAAGCGACCTTGAGTTTGCTCAACAAGCCTACAATAAACAAAACTCTGGTTTATTCTTATAATAATGGAAGGAAATAATAACTTTCTCAACGTGTACTTAATATTTTAACGATGGATGTTAATTTCATATGTCTCATCAAACGCAAATTGCATGTAAAATGTCACATATATAAAACATACAATTTATCATGCATCTAATATATATCTCAATCATACAAATAAAGTATGCAACTTATGCACTCATAATTAAATTATATAAATAAAATATCAAGCTTCATTTGATTTTAGTTATTGATCTTCGTAATCTAAAATAACATTTCCAACTTCTTTGAAAACTTAAATTCGATTAAAAACCATTAATTCTTAAATAAATTAAATTCCTATTCAAAATACAAATTTAATTTTATTTGAAAATAATTTTAAAATCTAATTGAAATCTATTTCCAATTATATTGACTCTTTTGATAAAATTTAATTGAAAACAATTTTCAGTAAATTGTACTTCTTACTTATTAAAATTTAGAAAAAACTTAATTTTCAAAATTATATCGAATCTAATTAGAAAATTATTTCTAATCTAATTAGAAATTACTATTTCTAACCTCATTAGAAATTATTTTCTCTTAATTAAAAAACTATTAGCTAATATTAAAAGGAAGCTACTTTCAAAATTAAATAAAAATAATTTTAAATTTAATTAAGAAAGTCCTTATATATTATTTATTTAGAGATTTAGTTCTTGACTAATTAGAAACCCTTTCTTGAATAAGTTAGAAAACTATTTTAAAAAATATTAAAGATAGTTCCTTTTCTTGATAAATAAATGAAAACACTTTTCAAAATTTAATCAAGATAATATCCTTTCTAATAAATCAAGAATGTTATTATTTATAAATAAAAAACAATTTATAAATAAATAAAATAATAATTCTCTAAAAAAATAAAATTAAGAATTTAATTTATCTCAATCAAATTGAAATAAATAAATTTAATTAAGAAATAATTTTTTAAATAATTTTTAAAAAATATTTTTCTTAATTTCAACAAGTCTAATTAATTAATTTCAATCTGATTGAAAATAATTAATTTTAATTTTAGAAACCACTTTTCTAATTAATTAATTTCAATCTATTTGAAACTAATTAATTCTAATTTTAGAAACTATTTTTCTAAAAGTATTAGAAATCAATATAATTATTAATCTTAATCAAATTAAGAAAAATAATTATGTTAATTTTAGAATTGATTTGATAATTAATTTAATTTAATAATCCAACATCTTGAAACATTAAATTAACTTCTAAAACATTCCTAATAAAATTAACCATTGAAAACAATTTTCAAATAATTAAAAACATTAGGAATTTAAAATTTTTCAATTAAAATCATTTAATTGGAATTAAGTATTTAAAATATTTGAAAAAATAAAACTATTCCTAAACCAATTTCCAAACGTCATCTTCTTCTTCGTGTTTCAGAAAACCTAGACTCGTAAGCACCGCCGCCAAAGGGATTGTGATGTTGGTCATATGCTGGAGACACATCATATTCAACTTCTCCAAGAGATATTTAATGCCACGTTTCAAGGTAATCACACCCACCTAAAGTTTTTCATCGTTTTCCAACGACTTGCTTCCCTCATGCCGCCTCCTTCCAGCGACGACTCAGCCATATGGCTGAAACTTAACCATTCCTTTGATGATTTACGTGAACAGTAAATCTCCAAACCGCATCCATATCCTCAAACTCACCTACGGTACATGTGCGTAGTGGCAGTTAGGAATCTCCGTCACAACACATCATACCTTTACGTGGTGCTCATGACGTTGCAAGAAAATCGGGTTGAAATCTAATCTCGACCGTGGGGAATAATCACAAAATTTTTTCATGATTTTTTATTTCTCAAAAATCAAGATCTATTTAATTCTATAAAATGATTAACATAAATTATAATAAAGCGTAATTTAATCTGTACTTTATTGTGAAGCTTGATCTTTATCTTGTTGTATCTCTTGAACCGTTTTCGAAACCGATCTATCTCAACCGCTGTAGTTACACAAGTGTCCGGCCTCTAATAGTATCCACGGAACATGTTAAGAGAACTATAGAGAGAGTTAAGTAAGAAATGCTAACTCCATAGAGCTTAAGAGCCTGTTTGGTTGAGCTTTTATCAGTAGAGCTTTTGTCAGTAGAGCTTTTCTGAAAAGAGTTTTTTTTAAAAGCCAGTTGACTGTTTGA
>JANZLF010000007.1:26838689-26856555 GCA_026546835.1 Erythroxylum foetidum | reverse complement strand
CAAACTTAGATGAACTTCCTAAAATACCCTTACACATATTTATCCTTTAATTCCTTATCTAAACCATATTTAATCATATCTTAAACTCAATTAAGCCATAGACACATAATTATCGAAATTCATACTTAATGACATCATAGAAATATTCGGGGTCTAACATTTACCATCGCTAAACAAAATTTTTTCACATCGATTTAGCAACGAAAATATGTTTTCCGTCGCTAATTGCAGTCCAATTATTGATGGAAACTTTTACCGTCCCTAAAGTCTGTTGCTAATTTTGTCGGATGGTTTCCCTCCATTTTTAGTGACGGAAATTATAACCGTCGCTAAATGAATTTTTTCACGTCGATTTTAGCGACGGAAATACGATTTCCATCACTAATTTTGCTACGCTTTATTTTCTGTCGATAAGTATCCGTCGCTAATTCCTACTTTTCTTGTAGTGATAGTATGCATGTTATTCCTTTTGCCCAGAGCATTCTTTATTTAATCTATTTATTTCTCATTTTATTAAATATCTAAAAATTACAAATAACAATAAACAATAAAAACATTTAACAAAGCAAGAAGCAGGAAAACAGTAAAGCAATAAATAAAATAGAGAGTGATGTTTTACCAACCACTTAATAATAAAGTATAAATATAAATATTAGGTGTTAGGTGTTATTAATTGTTAACAGCAAAAATAGAAAAGTTATATTGTTAGATTAGATGCTAGTTTGCATCAAACAAGGTACAAAATAAATAATGAACATTATAACTTGATGGGCGACAAAATTAGTCTGTCAACTAGTGTTTCTTGGGAGCTTTAATCCATTTCATTTTGACCTAATTTTCTTAAGTCCTCGGGCAGGGGTTTTACTATATCTACTTTCTCATTTTTTAGGCTTAAATCAATTTCTTATTTGTTGAAGTCGATTGAGATTTCAATAATTACTTCATTAATTCAAAATATTCTTCTTTAACAAAACATTGTCTTTTAATTTCTATCGTAGAAATATGATAGGGTTCATCACTTTTTTGTTAAATAGGTTGAAATTTTTGAGCTAACTATTCTTTTACAACCTAAGAAAAAATTTTATGACCCACCATTTGATTTTGGAATATTCTTATTATGATATAAATTTAGTTGTTTATAGTCTAGGTCATTACCCATATGCTAAAGAATTTTAAAATAAATTATAGAGTCAGAATATAACTTCTCTAAAATGGTATCAATGTACTAGAATAGAGTATTGGTGAGCCTAAGTTCAAGTTGCAAAATTATAGAGTATTGGTGAGCCTTGATTGATGCTTAACCTCTAAGTTGATGAAGTAAGATAAAGACTTGTGAGTAGGCAAGAAGAACAAGAATCTTTGACAAAAACTTAAGAGTAGGCTAGCGTTGACATATATTGGTGCATATTGGTGAAACTCTTCGATAAAATATAAGATTCAAATGTAAGACTAAAAAATAATGAAGCAACTAATCATCTTAAGCCCAAGGGTGCAAGAAGGAACTTAAATTCGATAAAGAGGTTGAAAGATATGTAACCATGTGAGGATGTAAAGCCCAAGAAAAACCCAACTCGGCCCATAAAAATACAAAAAGAGGAGCAATATATATATATATATAGGTGGGTTGTATGAAAACCAACGAAAATGCTCCATTCTTTTTCTTCTCCTCCATATTTTCAATAGATTAGAGGCAAAATTGTAGAGATTAACAACCCACAATTTTATTAGAAAGTTATAGAACTTCATATAGGTCCAGAAGACAGATTTGGGAGTAGATTGGACTTATCAAAATAGTTGAGTCTACCAATCAGGTAAGGATAACCTTGATATATTTGTGTACACCTTATAAAATTGTGAATTTTTGTTATTAATAAATTATTTTATGGGAAATCATATTTTATAATAGTAATTAATTAATTAAATTAATGGTTAATAATTAACAAGGTGAAATTATGAAATTTTAAATATTTCATTTATTAAACAAATAATTGCCAAGATGCAAAATGTTGTGTGTTTATATTTAGTTACATGATATGATGTGTATCATTTGATAATTTGGGAAAATATGATATTTATAAATTTCATTTGTGCATACGTATGATTAAGAATATTAGGGTAAATAATCACGTTCATAAAATTAGATAAGGACTAGTTTACAATGGTTAAAGAATAGACTGTGAAAGTTGCGAATTTATGGCTTGCCTAGGATAGGCTATATTTGATGGTCAAAAATTGATGGGTTGTTGAGATATGAGTAATTTATGATTAGATATCTATCCGTGGAGTAGGTGCTAAGGCATCTTGAGTCCCAAAGATGCCCTCTATCAATGATTAGGTACTACAGTAGTACAGGAATATCTTAAGTCCTAAGGATATCCTGTGTCGATGACTAAGTACTAAAATGGTATCAATGTACTAGAATAGATTGAGAGATTAAAGTATCATGTGCCAATATTTACACATCTAATTACATTTCTATTTAGTAAGCGATTATGATTAGTAGAGATGAGTTGATAGACCATTGAATATAAGCCTATTAGGATGAGTAGCGCCCAATTGATTTAATTAATAAAGAGATAAAATATAAATGGCAATAACTAATTAAAATATTATTATTAATAATTAATGATAATAAAATTCTAGATGTTTATTGAATGCTTAAATATGTTGAGTATTGCATGTTTATTTTAGTATTATATGTATTATTTATCATTTCACTATTTTCAACATATATTTAGTTATTTGAATATAAGGTTACGGTCAGGTTACCTTTACTGAGTAGGCAGCTTACCTCTTGCAACTATATTTTTTTAGGAGACAAAAAGATTGTCAATAACTTCAGTGTACATGATTGATAATATAGAGCACTTGTTTGAGTAGTGGAAAAGTGGGCTAGATGACATGGTAATGGATAGGCATCTTCTTGACATTTATCCCATATGCAAAAGTGGACCTAATGGTTTAAAGTGGATACAGTCCCACTAACTTAGTGGAGTTAGTGGAAGAAGTGGAATCTCCCCACTACTTTGGTGAAGTTACTGGAGAAAATGGATAGTTTTAGCTTACTTAGTTCCTAAGTTCTTGTAAACCTATATAAATTCATCCTTTGTAGTTTATTTGTACAAATTATTATGCATTCAATCATTTGTAAGAGAGTTAGCAGAGTCAGGAGAGAGTTCTTCGTAAGAGCTTCAAGTAGGGAGTTCTTTTGGTTGGTGTTCTTTAAGTTGGACTCAAGCTCCTGTTTGAGATTTGATCAATAAAATGTTGGCTTTGTCATCTTGTTTGTCCCTTTTTATTGTTTGTGCAAAAGATTTGTGTTGCAAGAGAGGAGTGAAAAACTTAAGCATAAGTGATGTGAGGTATAAAGAAATAAATGAAATTGTTGATCAATGATTATGAAGGAAAGAATGAGTTAAACTTTGCAACATAAGCTTGATTGCCACATGAGGAATTTGGAAAATTTATTTCAATTTCTTTGTACATGAATAAGTCACTATGACACACACCACTTTCACTCATTGTTTGAATTTATCTGGATAGGACGTGGAGCCTAATAGGAATATTTAGTTTCCTCGTATTATTAGGAGTTGTATTTTATTTCGAGTAGGAAATAATATGATAAATGGAAATTTAATTAATTTCTTAGGCTAAGTAGGAGTTTGTTTCCATATTTGATTGTAGTGTAGATAGGATTTGGTTTCCATATTCTATTATAAGTTCTCAATAAAATTCCAAAAGCGATCACGGATGTTAGCACGAAGCTAAACCATGTAAAAATATTATGTCATTTAATTTTCTTTCCTATAATTTATCATTATTGTATGTTTATAACTATTGATCCTAACAATTGGTATTAGACAGAAATTACAAAATCATAAGATTTACAACAATAGAGGATGAGAAGGTGAAAAATAAAAAAAAAGTTTGATAAGAAGGATTTTGGGTTTTGAAAGACATCATATTGAAGATTGTCTACCCCTCTCTCTTAGTAAGAAGAAGTTAGATTCCATGGAAAAGGCTGAGTGGGATATACTAGATGGGCAAATGTTAGGTGATGTTTGGTTAACATTGGCTAGGGATGTTACATTTAACATTATGAAAAATAAGACCACCACATGATTGTTAAAGGCCTTGGTAAACACTTATGGGAAGCCATTGACAATCAACAAGGTACTTCTGATGCAGAGGTTGTTTAATCTTGATATGTCTGATGGTAGTAATGGTGTTGATCATATTAATGAATTTAATGTGATTATCAGACAACAAAGTTTTGTAAAGATTAATTTTGACGATGAAATTTAAGAACTAATTTTGTTGTCTTCTTTACTCGATATTTAGGATACTTTTGTTTCTACAATTAGTCTTTATAATGGTAAAAAAAATTAAAGTTAATTTATGCTTGGTATATAATTCTCAATGAGAGTACTTGTAGGAGGGAATTAGGAGAATCCTTTAGGAATGCCTTGAGCATTAAGCTAAAGGGAAGCAATAAGCAATAGGGTCAAAATAAACATGACAAGTCAAAATCTAAAGGTGAGGGAAATCAAAAGGTCAAAGTAATGTTCTCTATTAGCATTGTGATGATAAAGGTCATCTTAAGAGGGATTGTCCAAAGCCTAAGAAGAAAATAATCAATGGCAGTAGGAAAATGATTATGTAAATTCAATGGAGGAAATAAAGGATGTTTTAGTTCTAAGCACTGACAGCTTCATTGACTCTAAGGTTTTGGCATCTAAAGCATCATCATTCTTCTCTGTATAGAGAGTTGTTCAAAAATTTTAAATTTGGAATATCTAGGAAGATTTATCTTATTGATGATAAGCATCTGAAAATTTTTAAGAAAGCGAATGTGTTGATTAAGACTTCTTGAATGGAAGAATAAAAGCTACATGATGTTAAGTACATTTGTTGGACCCCAAACATTTCTTAGAAGTTAAAAATATGGTATGTTAAATTTTGGAAGTTAAAAGCTGAAAAATGTAGTTAAAATATGTTCGCTGAGTATGCTTCAGTGTTTTAGTCATAACTTTTTTTTTAGTTATCCACATGACATGATTTTTGATTTGGACTAAGCTAGAGAGATAGAGCTACAAATTATTTGATGAAATCGAGTTTTAATTCAGTCTCGAAGAATTTCAATTTTTGGATGGATGTCGAGCACATAATATTGTTTCAGTATAAGATCAACTCAAAATTTTTTGGAAGATAACTTTCAGATTTATGAACCAAATTGAATAATTTTGGTGTTATTAGAAACTTAAGACAATGAGAAACATTTTTTTAAGAAGGAATTGTTATCAAATTCCTTCAATTACCTAATCAGAAAAGGGTCTGAATTTTTGGAAAGAGTTAAGCATGATTTAAATGAATTATGAGGTTTTGATAGCTTAATTTTATTTGGAGTTAATTATTACGTTAATGAAAGTGGGATTTTATTTTATGGTTTAGTTGAATTAAGTGGTAAGAGTATATATGTATGAGGGCATTATGGGAAGATCATTTAAGCATTAAAGTCTTAAGGCTTTGAAGGAAGGGCAAAATGGACAATTTAGACACATGAATGACATAATTGAAATAAGAAGGGTTGTTTGGCTTTTAAGGAAGAAGCAAGAACGAAATTGAGGGAGAAGAAACAAAGAGAAGAGAGAGAGAGAGTAGTAGAGAAGAGAGAAAGGAGAGCAAAAGAAGAAAAAGCTAGGTCTCATCTTTGTTTGGCTTTCAAGAGAAAATTTGAGGTTGCTCAAGAAGGGAAAAAGGAAGAGGAAGGTTAGGGCTTCCATTGGAGCCAAGAAAGCCATTGATTGGTGAAGATTCAAGGTAAGTTTGGTCTAAATATTTTGGATTTTTGAGAAGGTTTTGGTTCATATAGCTTAAGAAATGTATGGGTTTAAGAGTTCTATGATTAATTTTAGTGATTATGCATTATGGGATTTTCAATTGGATTTCCATTGAATGGGGTTTTGTCATTGTTGAAGGAAATTAAGAAAAGGCAAGAGGAACAAGAGGAGAGACATTTTGAGCAAGTTTTCAAGCAAGAGAATTAAGGTGGGTTTCATGTTTATAATTGGATAATGAGCCATTATGTTTTCTTTTTATCAAGAGAATAGAATGATTTCTCGTTGCTTTATAATTGTGGTAATTGTTGCGTTTGAATGATTTGCGAAATTGCTATATATGTTGGTGTATGAATTTTTTATGATGAATTGTGATATGGAAATGATTTTGAAAAGGCTTTATGTCTATGAAATTAAGTTTTGGAAATGCATATAAAATATGTTATGCTCATGAAAGACAAGTTTTCAAAAAAGTGGCAATTGGGCAATTGGTTTTCAAGTCATGAATTATATGTTATGTGGGTTTGTAATGGTCTGTTCTGTTAGTCAAGTGCACTTGTCTAAAGGCTTCTCTCGCCTACCCTCTAGTGACATAGAGCTCCTTCACGGACTCCCTCAAATTTACGACTACACAAAACCACTATGTGGGATTTTGTTAGTTCGTTCTGTTGACGGCTACACAGGATCCTTATGAAAAATGTGTAGTACGTTCTGTTACGGATCCACCCAAACCGTTTTTGATGTGCTTATGTGTTTATGATTGTGACAAGTTTGATGAATGCTTGATTCATGATGTTTATGAATTACTTGATAAGTTGTGAATTTGGAAAATATGTGTTACATGTTTTTTACAATGTGAATTTTTCAATGGAAATAAATATTTCAATGGTTTTCTCTTGTTTCTTATTATAAACCTATTATCCACGAGCTTTAAGCTCACCCCCTTCAGTCTTATCTTCAGGTGATGAGCAAGGGATCAAGTGATCAAGAGCATAGGGGAGTTACTTCAAATTTGCTTATTTTGTATTTTGAGTTAGTTTCGAGAAAGCACAATGCTCTAGTCACATTTTTAAGTTAAATTGTTCAAGTATCTTTTGTGATTTGGTTTTGATACCAATATTGTAAGGTGGCTTGGAATGCCATTAAAGTTTTATAAATTCTTATTTTGTTGTTAATGAATTATGAATGATATATGGATAATGATGATGAATATTGAGCATGAATGGTTGATATATATATACACATATATGTACACATCAGTGAGATGTTATGAAAAAGATATATAGGAATTATGAATGATGAGATGTAGTTAAATGTAACAAGTCAAATGAGCTGAGATTTAAGAATAGATGAAGAAAAGTTGGAATTTAAATGGTTATAAAATGTTGATTCATAGAGGAAGTGAAAATGGGACAATTTTCAAGTTTTTCATAGGGGTAAGAATTTGTGTTCTTAATTCAGGGGAAAAATTGTATCGATCTAGTCTAAATTAGACGAAGTTGTCTACTTAGAAGTTGTACATTATCTTTCTAGCTTTCCAACGTTATAAAGTATGTAAATTTTAGGTATCAGAGTTGAGAGATATGAGCATCATAAGTGATGATGTTGCATGGGAAGTATGAATATGACAGCTATGGTGAATGATGAGAGTTGTGTATGTTATGATTCCTTTGAGTTGAGGTTTGGGAGTTTTATGCACTCAAATTGGTAATTGAATGTTTTAGGAGTGTTATTGCATTACAAGAAGTGAAATTGGGAAGATTATGAGTGAATATGATATTAGAATGGATGTCGGAAGCATTGGAGAGGCTTTGGAGGGGTTTGAGAAACCCCTATGTCTGTTAGACGGACTTTAGGTCCATTAAACGCACCTTCTCGATCCAAATATGACTCCCAACCTCGACAATGTCCGTTAGGCAGATAGGACAACTATAGTAAATCATGATTTTGATCATTTTTGAAGCAAAATATCACTTTGTAGTCTTCATGATAGTTGTAGATCTAGAAGTCTTCTTTCAAATAGTCTAAGAATGGCCTCAATAAGAGGTTTGTAGAGAAATTTATGCCAATTCTCCCAAGATAGGCACAAAGTGATTGAGGATATAAATATGTTTGATTCTTTTGACCATAACTTCATCATCTGACCTCCACAAGAAGTGATTCTTGAAGCAATAGATTCCCAATACATTTTTCTATCTCTCCATAAAAATTTGTATCTTTTAGAGTTGATTTGAAAAAGTTTTATGGAGAGAAAGTGAGGCGTCGGTTGGGAGAGCATGATTGGGTTTTGAACACACTTTGGCTTTTTAAGCATATCTTGATCTATGGAGCTTCGATTAAGACGATCCTTGCTTCAAAACAAACTAGAGACTTAGAACTACAATTGTGTTGAAGAAGTCAAATTGTGATTTTGGTCGTTGACTGGTGTGGGCAATCCACCTTTGTGGGATGATGCCTAATAAGGGTTCTTTGAAATAACCCTTCAAGGTAACACGCACGATCACATTTTATGATATTCGATTTTTGATGACTTCGAACGTTGAGCTCCGAAAACGGGGTCCAACATGTGTGACATCAGAGCGTCAGAATTAAGATCTTACATGGGCACATGTGTATGAGTTACACGAATAGGTAATTGTTAAGATTTTAAGTTGATAGAAATAGTGAGAAGAATAATGATTTGTCAAAAAGTGAGAAGATAAGGAAAGTTTTTTAATACGTACTTGAATTGATATGGATGTGAAAATAGACATAGGTAGAAATGACGAGATTTAAGGTGTACAAGTAAAGTGGAATTGAAAAGTTGAACTCGAAATTTATGATCTGATATAAGATTGTGCTAGTGAATTTGAAATCAGAATTTCAAGATGGTTATGCGTTTATAATTCTAAATTGATTAAGAACGTACATATGGAAAATGAAACAAATGATAGTGATATATGTAGAAGTTATCAATGTTATGTCGACCAGTTATTATGAGCACATATCTAATAATGTGGTTACATTGGTGAATAATATGATTGAGTACATATGAGATCTATACTTGGATATGGTATAGGAGATAAATTATGATCCTTATAGTTAAAATTATGAGATAAATCAGAGTAACGCAATGGAAGTATGGTATAGGTGTTTTGTTGAAAAAATAACTACTATGGAGGAGTATTTTGAATAATCGTAGAATACTAAGAAATTGTTCAAAATCAAATGCGATTGAAGTATCATTAGCATGAGATATACATTGGTGACTTGCCAAAATTACTTTTGTATATAAGATGAAATGATCTTGATGGTACGTACCAAAATATAAGAGTGAACAAATCTACTTCTTATTTCATTGAGTTTTATTACAAGGAATATTTTGATCATATATAGGGTGACAGAAATTGAAATTATTGAAATATCATGAATAGTTGAAATTGATCTTAATGGGTTGTTAAGAATGACTGAAATAACATTGATGAACATAGTTGATTGATAAAGATTATGGAAACAGTGTAGATGATTGAAGTAAGAAGTCCTTTTGAGATAGAAATGTCTTATCAGATCATATTGTGTGAATTAAATGTTCCATTTAGAGGAATGAATGAATATATAATGAATCAAAAGTGAATATTGGAGTCATATCCCTAGTGGAGACTTAAGCATAAGAGGTAGGATATCCTACTGAGAATGTATATATTTTGTTTGATGTAAAGTATCCAACTACGTGAGTGAATTTTTGGTAACACTCTTGCTAATATGGAGAGTATATAGGTTCACGTTATATTTTGTGTAAATATGTTTGGGAGATACAAAATTGACCTGATGAATGTGTTGCAAATACAGGAAGTTAAGATTGCAAATAAAATGATATATGGGGAGAAACTAGTATGAATGAGCAAGCATTAGAATAAGTCAATGTGAAATATGAGGAAATATAAAGAATGGAGAAATATCATTCGAGAAAGGTAAGCCAATTAGGAGATTGAAATAACATGAGATAGCCTTACCTCATTGAGGAATTAGTTAAGAAAGTGAACGAATGAATGAGTGATTGAAAGACTGAGTGAGTTTATTGACTATAGTTATTTGGAAGAAATTTTTCGAGTTAAGAAGTTACATGAATGACATAATTGAAATAAGAAGGGTTGTTTGGCTTTTAAGGAAGAAGCAAGAATGAAATTGAGGGAGAAGAAACAAAGAGAAGCGAGAGAGAGTCATTTTTTAGAGAAGAAAGAAAGGAGAGAAAAAGAAGAAAAAGCTAGGTCTCATCTTTGTTTGGCTTTCAAAAGGAAATTTGAGGTTGCTTAAGAAGGGAAAAAAGAAGAGGAAGCTTAGAGCTTCCACTGGAGCTAAGAAAGCCATTGATTGGTGAAGATTAAAGGTAAGTTTGATCTAAATATTTTGGATTTTTGAGAAGGTTTTGGTTCATATAGCTTAAAAAATGTATGGGTTTAAGAGTTCTAGATCAATTTTAGTGATTATGCATTATGGGATTTTCAATTGGATTCCCATTGAATGAGATTTTGTCATTGGTAAAGGAAATTAAGAAAAGGCAAGAGGAACAAGAGGAGAGACATTTTGAGCAAGTTTTCAAGCAAGAAAATTAAGGTGGGTTTCATGTTTATAATTGGATAATGAGCCATTATGTTTTCTTTTTATCAAGAAAATGAAATAATTTCTCATTGCTTTATAATTGTGGCAATTTTTGCGTTTGAATGATTTGCGAAATTACTATATATGTTAGTGTATGAATTTTTGATGATACATTATGATATGGAAATAATTTTGAAAAGGCTTTATATCTATGAAATTAAGTTTTGGAAATGCATATGAAATATGTCATGCTCATGAAAGAAAAGTTTTCAAAAAAGTGGAAATTGGGCAATTAGTTTTCAAGTCATGAATTATATATTATGAGGGTTTGTGGTGGTCTGTTCTATTAGTCAAGTGCACTTATCTAAAGGCTTCTCGGCTAGTGACATGAAGCTTCTTCACGGACTCCCTCAAGTTTACAAATACACAAAACCATTATGTGGGATTGTGTTAGTTCGTTCTGTTTACGGCTACACATGATCCTTATGGAAAATGTGTAGTACGTTCTGTTACGGATCCACCCAAACCGTTTTTGATGTGCTTATGTGTTTATGACTGTGACAAGTTTGATGAATGCATGATTCATGATGTTTATGAATTACTTGATAAGTTGTGAATTTGGGAAATATGTGTTACAAGGTTTTTACAATGTGAATTTTTCAATGGAAATAAATATTTCAATGGTTTTCACTTGTTTCTTGTTATAAACCTGTTGCCCACGAGCTTTAAGCTCACCCCCTTTAGTCCTATCTTCAGGTGATGAGCAAGAGATCAAGTAATCAAGAGCATAGGGGAGTTACTTCAAATTTGCTTATTTTGTTTTTTAAGTTAGTTTTGAGAAAGCGCAATGCTCTAGTCATATTTTTAAGTTAAATTTTCAAGTATATTTTGTGATTTGGTTTTGATACCGATATTGTAAGGTGACTTGGAATGTCATTAAAGTTTTGTAAATTTTTATTTTGTTGTTAATGAATTATGAATGATATATGGATGACGATGATGAATGTTGAGCATGAATGGTTGATATATATATACATATATGGACACATCAGTGAGATGTTATGTCAAAGATATATAGGAATTATGAATGATGAGATGTAGTTAAATGTAACAAGTCAAATGAGCTGAGATTTAAGAATAGATGATGAAAAGTTGGAATTTAAATGGTTATAAAATGATGTTGCATAGAGGAAGTAAAAATGGGACAATTTTCAAGTTTTTCATAGGGGTAAGAATTTGTGTTCTAAATTCAGGGTAAAAACTATATCGATCTAGTCTAAATTAGACGAAGTTTTCTACTTAGAAGTTGTACATTATCTTTCTAGCTTTCCAATGCTATAAAGTATGTAAATTTTGGGTATCGAAGTTGAGAGATATGAGCATCATAAATGATGATGCTGCATGGGAAGTATGAACATGACAGCTATGGTGAATGATGAGAGTTGTGTATGTTATAAGTCCTTTGAGTTGAGGTTTGGGAGTTTTATGCACCTGAATTGGTAATTGAATGTTTTAGGAGTGTTATTGCATTACAAGAAGTGAAATTGGGAAGATTATGAGTGAATATGATGCTATAATGGATGTCAGAAGCATTGGAGAGGCTTTGAAGGGGTTTGGAAAACCCCTATGTCAGTTAAACAGACTTTAGGTCCATTAAAGAGACCTTCTCGGGCCAAATATGACTCCCAACCCCAACAATGTCCATTAGGTGGACGTGTATGTCCGTTAAACAAACATTCGTGGGATAACTATATTAAATCACGATTTTGTCCGTTTTTGAAGCACAATCTCACTTTATGGTCTATATGAAAGTTGTAGATCTAGAAGTCTTCTTTCGAATAATCTAAAAATGGCCTCAATCAGAGGTTTTTAGAGAAAGTTATGTCAATTCTCCCATGATAGGTACAATATGATTGAGGATATAAACATGTTTGATTCTTTTGGCCATAACTTCATCACCAGCCCTCCAAAAGAAGTGATTCTTGAAGCAATAGATTCCTAATACATTTTTCTATCTCTACATAAAAATTTGTATCTTTTGGTATTGATTTGAAAAGGTTTTATCTAGAGAAAGTGAGTGGTCGGTTGGGAGAGCATGATTGGTTTGTGAACACACGTTGGCTTTTTATCTTGATCTATAGAGGTAGAGAAGTTGAAGCTAGTGCATACAGATTTGTGCTAACCAAAATCATTACATCTCTTAGGGGCTCGAGATACTATGTCACCTTTATTGATGACGATAGTAGGAAATCTTATGAGAAATAAATTTGGTTTATTTTCTATTTAAAAAAATTGGAAGCCTGAGGTTGAGAATCAGACTAAAAAGAAGATCAAATGATTGAGATCTAACAATGAAAGTAAATTTGACAAGACATAATTAAAGAAGTTTTAGGGTGATAACTGGATCAAATTGACTAATACGATTCCTGAAAAGGCTAGACAAAATAGGGTAAGTGAAAGGATGAACAGAATGTTGAATAAGCAAGTGCAGAGCATGAAAGTTCAAGCAAGTTATCAAAAATATTATGATCAAATGCAATAAGTACAACAACATACTTGATAAACAAAGGATAGTTAATTACTTTGAATTTCAAGATTCCAAAAGAAGTTTGGTTAGGAAAAAAGGTTAATATTTCACGCATGAGAACTTTTGACTATGTGGCTTACATGTATGTTGATTTTCATAAGAGAGATAAACTTGATCACAAGGTTATGAGATGTTTTTTTATTGGATATGGTTATAATAAGGTCAAGAACTAGTTTTGGGATAACAAAAATAGGAAAATATTGAGATGCTATGACATGACTTTTAATTAGAGAACCTTGTATAAAGATAGGAATAGTACAAGTTCTGATCATACACATGAAGTGGGAGAAATGATTGAAAGGGTGAAATTGCAAGAAATCACATAGGATGATATTACAATAAGGTCCCACAAAAAAAGTTACTGCTATTAGGATAGAGCTAGTTACACCTCAACTAGCATTGAGAAGGTTTATAAAGGTGCTCGTAGCGACAGATTCTAGGTAAGATTAATGGTTACGGGCTACTCACAAAAGGGGATTATTATAATGAGATATTTTCTCCCATTATAAAACTAATCATTGTTAGAATTTTGTTGAGTATTGTTGCATTTGAACAATGGCGTTTAGAGAAAATGGATGTGAAAATGATGTTTTTATATGGTGACCTAGAGGAGGATATGTACAGGGATAGAGCTACAACGGGGCAAGTGGGGGCACTTGCCCCCACTGCCTCCAAAAATTTTCACATAAAAAAATCATTATTTTAAGTTTTGATCCCATTAAAAAATAAAATTTTGCCCCCATTAAAATTTTACCCCTACTTAAAAAATTCCGGGTATATACATGCAACAACTAGAAGGCTACGTGGTTTCAGGGAAGGAACATTTGGTTTACAAGTTGAATAAGAGTTTTTATAATTTGAAACATGCTCTATGACAGTGGTATAAAAGTTTGATGTCATTATGTGCAGAAGTGAGTTTAAAAGAAGTGACATGGATCACTATTCCTATTTTAAGAAGTTTAATGATAGTTATATTATTTTACTTTTTTATGTAAACAATATGTTGATTGTAGATTCTAGCATGAAGCTGATTGATAATTTAAAGAGGAAGTTGTCTGAAAGATTTGAGATGAAGGATTTGGGTCTGGTAAAGTTGATACTTGGCGTGATAATTTCTAGAAATAGGTCAGCTGGAACGTTGAAGTTGTCTCAGGACCAGTATATTAAGAAGGTGTTAAGTAAATTTTTCCATAACAATGCTAAGCCTAGGAACACTACATTGGTAAGTCATATGAAAATGTCCAAGGAATAGTCACCTAAAAATGTAGAGGAGCGAGAATATATGTTAAAGGTACCATAATTTGTACAGTTGGTAGCCTAATGTATGTTATAGACCAAATATAGCATATGCAGTAGGAGCTATGAGTAGGTTTATGTAAAATCTAAGACAAGAACATCAAGAAGCTATAAAATGGCTATTGAGGTAATTAAAGGGCACTTCTAGTATGGCACTTTGCTTTGGCAAGAGCAAAGTGAAATTGGAATATTTGTTGCTACTGATCTTAGTAGGGAGTTTGACACTAGTAAGAGTAAATCAGGATATATCTTCTCTATAGATGGTTCAACTATGAGTTAGATGTCTAAATTATAGAAGGGTGTTTCCATGTTAACTATAGAGGAAGAGTGAGATGGTTAGGTTGAAAAGTTTTCTAGAGGAGATTGGCAAGAAGCAATATGACAATGTGTTCTATAGTGATAGCCAAAGTGCTTTACAACTTATAAAGAACCCAGTGTTTCATTTCACGACTACATACATAGGATGTAGTACCAGTTCACTCAGAATTTGGTTAAAGAAGGAGTATTATGTTTAAAGAAGATTTTAGGTTCAAAAAATCCAATAAACATGCTCCCTATTTATGTTGACACTAAAAAGTTGAGGTTATGCAGTACTTTAATTAGCCTTTATATTTAATGGTAGAGGTGTTGTCACGTCAGGTGATCGAAGGATGTTCAAGATGCATGGGTAGTCCCAACTCTCGCCCCAGTGGGTCGCCTAGCCAGTTTCGGCCCCAGGGTTCGTGAAACTCAATATGGATGGCTGCTCGTCAGGTAATCCAAGAATGGCAGGGTATGGTGGCCTCATTCATGACGAGATTGGATCTTGGCTTATGGGTTACTCGGGCTACATTGGTATCACTACCGCCCTGTATGTTGAATTGATTGCTCTCCGGCAGGGCTTGGAGCTTGCATGGAACCGGGGCTATCGTCGTGTTCTTGTCGAATCGGACTTGCTTGATGCGGTTCAACTGCTTACAGGTCAGTGCCCTCTTTCCCCTGCGTACTGGTTTGTCATAGTCGATATCCGGCACTTCTTGCGACGAGGGTGGGTCTGCTCTATATCCCATATTCTTCGGGAAGGCAACACATGTGCTGACTTTCTGGATAAACACGGCGCGCGCACTCAGCAACACTGGTCGGTTTGGGAGCATCCTGTCCCGGGTCTTCCCCATCGCTTAGTCTTTGATGCTTCTGCTATGGCGTACCTGCGTCCTTAGTCTTTCTTCCCCCTTTTCGACCAAAAAAGATGCATGGGCAGGACATCGGTTTCTTGGTCTAAGCATTATTCTCTAAGTGAGATATAGCTGAGATGTGGAACCTTATAGGAATATTTAGTTTTCTTGTACTACTACGAGTTGTATATTATTTCTAGTAGGAAATAATTAGAGACATAAAAAATTAATTAGTTTTTTAGTCTAGTAAGATTTTGTTTCCATATTTTACTATAGTCGGGGTACGGTTCAGTTTGTATATTCTATTGTAAGAAGTCTTATTAGTTTTCCATTGTACAATACAAGATAAGAAAGAATAAAATTCTTAACGCAACTGTGGACATTGTTATATTGCTGAACCACATAAAAATATCGTGTCATTTAATTTTCTTGCCTACAAATTTATTATTAGTGTGTGTTTGTGGTTGTTGATCCTAACACATTTATCGACTTTTAGATGGGTTTTCCTTCCTTTTGATAGTAACATCTCTGCTTTTTAGGTCTATAGATGGGTTTCCTCCCTTTTGCTTTCGTATCTCAACAATTAGTGTCAGTCCTGGGTAAGGACAGGAATGACAATTGTTTAGGGCCTAGATTCATAGGGGACTCATTTATTAAAAGAGTTAAAAATTAATAAATTAATAAATCTATTTATTAAATAGTTAAAAGTTTAAAAATTAATAAATCTATTCATAAAAAAGGGGTAGAAATTGAAAAGTCAACAAATCTACTTTAAGATGTTTTTATATACCAAAAGGTTTCTTGGCACTTTATGCTGTAGAAATTGAAAAGAAAAAATTTGTAGTTGATTTTCTTATTTTGATTTCAAGCTTTATTGAGTAAAGCTAAAGAGAAGTTCAGTTCTAACCATCAATTGGGATATATGCTAATATCTTTATTAACAACGATATATTTTATTAATATAATAATATTTGATCATAATTTGAATCTTTGACTTTTTACCTAAACTTTAGCTTTCAATAAAAGGTTTTGATGGTTCCTCATATAAGATTGATGATTTTTGGTGAGTAGAGTTTTAAAAAATATTTAAACTTTTAAATGAGTAAGATAAGATCTCATCTAGGATGAACTAAGTTATAGTGAGCCCCACAAGTAATTAGATTAGAATGAATGGGTATTAATCTAAAAGTATATACTAAAAATTTAAAAAAAGAAAATTATTGTGACATTTTCGTAATATTTGATATTTTCTTAATAGAAAGTATAAATTTATTAGCGTATCATATCTTTATTTGCCATATATAATGATCTACCTCTCTTTTAGCACTTCTAGTTATTGTAGAAATGACAATTGTTTTATTGAAAAATAAATTTGAACAATTAATAATATTTGAAGGTATTTTTAAATTCTCATCTAATTTAAAGAAGTTGAGGTCGTTAATAATGAATTAAGATAATTTTGCACTAATTTTGTAACAATTATTTATCTTGATAATGTGTCGGATGTAGATTTAGATTTTTTTCTAAAGTAAAATATTACAAATGACTTTGTGAAATAAGCTAATGTCATTTGTTGAAATTATTGAATTTATTAAAGTTGCATATTGTTATCTAAAAGTTTAAATTGCTTATCAAATTTTATTGAATATATATGTGACTATAGCACCAGTTGAAAGAAGTTTCTCAAAGTTTAAATTATTGAAGACTGACGTAAGATCATCACAATCATAAGAAAAATTGAATTATTTAGCTATTTTAAGTGTTGAGAAAGATATATTGGAAAATATTAATCTTAATACTATTATTAATAATTTTATAACTAGAACTATACGGAGAAATTGTTTTTCATGATCTTCCATATGCTTGTTACTATAATTATTTTGGTGTTTTGCAATATGATAATATTGTTTGACTGTTGTTACTGTTATTTTGTTGTTATTATTATTTTTAGTAATTTCATTATTGCTAATATTTGTAAGATATTATTAACTGATAATTATTTAATATTTTATTAAGTATGTAAACTTTAGTCACCTATGTATGAATATTAAATTTTAACAATAAAATTATACTTTTAAAATTTGTATATTTATATATTGATGATTAACTTTTTCTTACTCTATCTGGAGCCTATATAAGTAGTTTAAAAGGGCCCTGTGAACAGTCAAATGTAAGTCTTGGTTTTGTGGAAGAAAGAGCTTCAGTCTATGGTCTCTAATTATAGTTTATAAGGGAACCCGGATAAATTCCAAAGGAAACTAATAAGACGAAAATCAGTTAAATCCAATGTTTTAAAAATCGGACCGGATATTAAACCGGTTGAAGGAAAAGTTTAAAGTTTAGAAGTTCAACCGGTAGTGAACCGCTATAAAACCGGTATATAATAAATAAGAAGTAAAACTTATAAGAATAAG
>JANZLF010000007.1:26776009-26786680 GCA_026546835.1 Erythroxylum foetidum | reverse complement strand
GCAAGAGTAAGAGTGTCAAGTTTAAGGTCTCAGCAAGGCAAGTGTCTCGGGGATGGGCTCCACTTGGGCTCACATCCCGGGACAGTCAGGCTCCTGGAGTGGGGTCCGACATTTGTGGTATTAGAGCGATCGGAATCCGGTCCACGGATCGGGTTCCGACACCTTGAGTAATCCATTTTGTATTGTTAAACAGCTTTACTCCAATACTAGGACACCCAATGACCCTCTCGATAGTATCTTGTGTCATGATAATCGACAATACATCTACCATTAATACTAAGGTGTCATCTACCACCTTTGCATTCTTCTAGAACTTATATATCTCATCCAAATAGATCATTTCACAAACCTTAAAGAAATTTTTCCAGCCAACTGCTTCAATTTTTGGTTTAATGTCTATATGATTTTCCTTCAAAGAGATGAAATCATCATGTCTCCTATAGATAAGAGATTGCTTCATTTGTGATCTGTAACAAATAAAAACTAAACACACAAATGCATTTCGCTCAATGTAGCGATGTTAGTATCTAAAAGTAAGAATATGAAACGAAAAGAACTTGAAGCTTAGAACAGAGTATTGAATTGTCTTGGTTGAGAGCACTAAACAAGTCGATTTCAAAGTTTTTCAAGAAAATTCTAGAGTAGAAGGTATTTTAAAATCTTGAGAAGATTTCCTTCGTATACCTACTCTTAAAAAGTTACCTTTCATAATTTACCATTATTATTTATTTGAAAACTTACAACTTTTTATCTTCGTCTTGTATGAATCATCTAGGTCATGATATGTCAGACGAATGGTCATTCAGCATTACCATATTCAAGTTTTGTTTTATTTCCTTGAATCCATCTTCACAAAAAGGATTAGTGAAGATATCCACCAATTATTGATTTGTCTCAACAAATTGAAGACTGATGATTCCTCTCTATAAATAGTCTAGTATAAAATGATGTCTAACTTCAATATACTTTGCCCTCAAGTGTTGTATTGGATTCTTTGATAGATTGATAGCACTTGTGTTGTCACAGAAGATTGGAATTTGATCTTCTTGTATAGATTAATCTTCTAACTGATACATAATCTATGATGTCTGTGAACAACAATTTGCAGCTGATATATATTCAGCTTCTGCAGTAGGTAGAGTAATTGAACTTTGCCTCTTGCTTGACCAAGAAATTAAATTATGACTAAGAAAGTGACAATCTCTACTTGTACTCTTTCTATCAATCCTATCTCCAGCATAATCAGCATCACAGTAGCCAATTAACCTAAAATTTTTACCTTTTCTTATACATTAAACAGAGATCAGTAGAACCTGCCAAGTATCTTAATATTATTTTGACAACAATATAATGAGATTCTCTAGGATTTGCTTGAAATCTTGCACACAAACAAACACTAAACAGTATATCAGGTCTACTTGTAGTTAGGTAAAGTAAAGAACCAACAATTCCTCTGAAAAGGGTTTAATCAACCTTCTTACCTGCTTCATCCTAAGATAAAAGGATTAAAGGATGGATAGGAGTTGACGTAGGTTTGACCTTCACCATTTTCAATTTGATTAACAGTTCTTTAATATATTTTTGTTGATGAATAAAAATCTTTTCTTTAGATTGCTTAATTTGTAAACCAAGAAAGAATTTCAATTCACCCATCATACTCATTTCAAATTCACTTTTATAAGATTTTCGAAACTAGAACATAGGTTCTTAGAAGTTGGACCAAAAATAATATCATCTATATATATCTGTACTATAATTAAATCATTTTTAATACATTTTCTAAATAGAGTCTTATCTACTTGTCCTCTAATAAAGTCATTTCTAATCAAAAATGAACTTAAACGATCATACCAAGCACGAGGTGCTTGTTTTAATCCATACAAAACTTTATAAAGTCTATAGACATAATCTGATTTATCAATATCTTCAAAACCAGGAGGTTACTTTACATAAACTTCTTCATCTATAAAACCATTCAAAAAGACACTTTTCACATCCATTTGAAATAGTTTTATATCATGAAAAATAATACATGCAAGCAAAATCCTAATAGCTTCTAGTTTAGCTATAGGAGCATTGGTTTCATTATAGTCTATTCCTTCTTGTTAATTATAGCCTTGAGTTACTAATCTAGCTTTGTTACGGTTTACTCTTCCTGATTCATCTAGTTTATTTTTTAATACCCATCTGGTTTATATGATAGACTTATTGGGTGGCCTAGGAACTAAAGACCAAACTTTGTTCCTTACAAATTGATTTAACTCCTCTTGCATGGATAAAATCCAAGATTCATCTTGAAGAGCTTCATCAATTTTCTTTGGTTCTAATTCAGAAACAAAAGTTAAATTTGCCTCTCTTCTAAATTTAGACCTAGTTCTCACTCCTTCTGAAGTTTCACCCATAATCAGGTTTTCTAGGTGAGAAGATTTATACTTCTAGTGTTTTCTAAGACTAAAGTTTTCAAGAATATCTTCTACCTTATCAGGTGGATCATCTGGTGGTGATATGTCTAGGTTATTAACTAAGGGAGCAGATAGAGTTTTATCATCAAAATCGTCTATTCTATCTGGATGAGAATCGTCATCAAACTTAACATGCATAGATTCTTCAACAGATTGAGAAACAAGATTATAAACTCTATAAGCTTTAGAAGACATCGAATATCCTAGAAAAATTCCTGGATTGATCTTATAATCAAATTTATCCAATTTTTCTTTTGTATTCAACATAATGCATTTGCAACCAAAAGGATGGAAGTAAGAGATATTTGATTTTCTTCCTTTCCATAACTCATACAGAGTTTTATTTAAATAGTTCACAAAATACTCTATTTTGAATATAACAAGCTGTATTTACAACTTCTGCCCAGAAATACTTAGGAAGATTAATTTCACATAGCATGGTCCTTGTCATTTCCTGAATCATCATGTTCTTCCTTTCTATAAGTCCATTCTATTGTGGAGTTCTAGTAGCAGAAACATTATGGAAAATTCCACTCTCTTCACAAAACATTTTGAATTTTTCATTTTCAAATTCACCACCATGATCACTCCTAATTCCAGCGATAGGAATTCCTTTTTCATTGTGTAACTTTTTTTATAGAACTTTTAAGCACTTAAGAGATTCATCTTTAGGTGATAAAAACAATATCCAACAAAATCTAGTGAAGTCATCAACAATTACAATACCATACTTCTTTCTACCAAGACTTAGTGCTCTGGTTGGACCAAACAACTCTAGAGGTCTAGACAAAGTTACAAAATTTTTAGAAGAAAAAGATGTTTTAACTTGTTTCCCTTTTTGTCAACTCTCACAAAAGAAATCTTTATTAAAACTTATTTTTGGTAATCCTTTTACCAAATCATGTCTAAACAACTTGGAAATGTGTTTAAAACTAACATGACCTAGCTTTTTATGCCAAATCAGTTTTTCCTCGTGTGTTGATATAAAACATGAAATATTTTGACTTTTCAATTCATCTAAGTTAATCTTATAGAGATTATTTCGTCATTTGGCATAAAAGAATACAAAACCATCCTTGTTTTTGACTACACAAGAACTTTGAATAAAAGATACTTCAAAACTAGAAACATATAATTGACTTACACTATTTAGATTATACTTTAATCCTTCAACTATCAGAACATTATCAATAGACACAAATGAATCTTTACCAATTTTGTTGATTCCAATTATTTTGCTCTACTGGTTGTCTCCAAAGTTACTGATCCTCCTTGCTTATTTTGGAGGTCTATGAACATAGACATTCTTCCCGTCATGTGTCGCAAGCATCTACTGTCTAAGTACCATTAGTGCTGGTTGCTTTTTCAAAGAAAGGAGATCTACAGTTAGGAACAATTATTGGGTCCTTTGGGGTTAAACTTACAATTATTCCTCGAATAATAAGAATATTATTTCTTTTTCTTTATGTTAGGAACAAAACTCTCATTATGATGAACATTACTATTAGTAAACCCTAAACCACTCTTATCATTTGGATGTCTCTATTTTCCAATCATATCATTCATCCTTTTTGTACTTTCAGTAAATGTTGATAAATCTGCTGAAAGACCATTAATTCTTTGTTCCAGTTGATTAATTTTCTTAGACCTATCTACAATTACTTTCTTTTCATATCGTCTACTTATTTCTTAAGGTAGACATTTTCTTTTTCTAACACTTCCGTGTTCTTCAAGCTTTCAACAAATTTCTTTTTCAAAATCTTATATTGTTTTAATATAGCAAGTGAATCTTTTAAAAATAGTAAATATGCCTCTTGAAGTTCATTAAAGTTAGTAGTTACCTCATCATCGCATTCCTTTTCAGTTACCAAGCATATATTTGCTTGTTTTGATGCTTTTGAATTGGAGTCAGATTTAGACGAATCCAAATCTTCCTAAGTTGCCATCATGCTTTTTTTGTTTACTTTTCTTTTGTTTTCTTTTAAGCAACAAACATCCAAACTTTTAATGTCCTGGTTTGTTGCACTTGTAGCAGACGATAGAAATTTTCTCATTCTTTGATTCATCTTTGCTATTCTTCTTAAAAGAAAAGTCTTTATTTTCCTTCGCTTTCTTTTTCCACATCCTCATAATCTTTCTTAAAATGAAGGATACTTCATCATCATCTTCTCTTGAATCTGGATAAGATTCACTGACATCATCATTCTTGATTTCTTTAATCTTCAATGTTTTTAAGGATGTGTTTCTATTTTTGGTTCTTTTGATTCTTCTGACCAACCTTTAATGCGATAGATTTATATCTTCTAGATTTATCTTCGCATCAAGATCTACTTCATGTATCTTCAGTGAACTAAGCAATTCATCTAGCTTTAGCTTACTTAGGTCCTTGGCCTCTTGTATTGTTGTAACTTTAGGTCTCCATTGTTGGACCAATGGTGGTTAACAAATTAAATCCCACTTATGTTTGAATAATAATAAAATGTATAGAATTGGTTAAGAAATTATTTCAGGTGTTGTGGATTGAAATAAATCAAGACAGTTTATAAATCATGGTGAAATCAATAAGACAATAATCTTCAAACATGCTGGAGACATTAAACATGAAGATTATGGGAAGATTTGATGCAATATGTCCGTTAGAATCAGCAACAAGTCATAAGTCGACTAAGAAATCAAGGATCATCATATGGGGGTTGAAACAAGTCGACTAATGTTGAACAAGTCGACTACAAATCAACTGAATAGGAGTACTAGTCGACTATCATGTCACTAGTCAAATTATTGAGGAGCGAAGTTAAAGCCTGCAGTGAAATATGTTAACACTAGTCGACTATAACAGCTTGACTAGTCGACTAGCACATAGAGCTAAACAAGATTTATCCGAATCATCACAAAAAGGAAAGGAGGAAGTTAAGGAACGGCTATATGAAATCATGCAATGGCTAGGAAGGTTTACCAACATCTATATTCTTCTCTAAACTCAGTATAAAAAGTGGATGATTAAGGGATAAACATACTGAAGTCCTATAAGCCAAAGCATTCCACTATTGATCCAAATTTGCTCCTTATTGCTCTTAACTTGTTTCAAATTTGTATTGAGCATTGTTCTTTCATCTTTATCACATTTATCTTGTGAGGTAGGATTTGTGCCGGAAAACAAATCGTTTGTAAAGGTAACTTAAGCCAGAAGTCAAGTGGTGTTGTAAGAGTTCACACTAAAGTAAAAAGTGTGTAGTAAAGTGGTTTGCCAAATCCTAAGTGGGAGCTTAGGTAGAGAACGTAGGTCTTAACACCGAACCTCTATAAAAAAACAGTGTTTGCTCTTCTTCCTTACTCTTTGCATTTAAATTTATTTAAATTATTTTGTGTGAATTAACTTATGTTTTTATTGTAAAATTTTACGAAAAAAACTTTAAAGATCTATTTAACCCCTCCTTCTAGATCGCTTACAATTGGTATCAGAGCAGAAGTATCCAGAGATGGCACACAACAATCTAGCGGAAGAAGGTAACAATAATAATCACCCTCCTTTGTTTAATGGTTCTAACAACTCTTCTTGGATAAATCCTATGAAATATCATATTATAAGCGAGGGAGTAGAGTATTGGAAGATCATCATCTTTGATCCACAAGCACCTTCAAAAGAAAATGGTGAGTTAAAAACAGAGCTGGAGTATTACGAAAATGATTGGAAGCAAGCTTACATCAACGTAAAGGCTATGAAATTGATATATTGTGCTCTCACGGTTGAGGAAAGGAATCGAGTAAACTCCTATACCAGTGCTAAAGAAATGTGGGAAAGACTTCGCATCACTCATGTAGCGACCCGAACTTTGCGTACTAGGTGGGTTTTCCGCGCACCTTTTTTTATGTAGCGACTTGAACTTTGCATATCGGGTAGGTTTCTCGCGTACCTCAAGAGGCCCGCGACCGCTATCAGGGTGGATTTCCCCTCGGTATTGTCCTCTTTGGTACTTGGATGAGTCACCACTCAAACCCAAGACCTCAAGGTTTTGTTGCACTTAAGTGCACGCCTCTTACCTCTCCACTCATCCCTCAGCCTCAGCAGGGTCTGTGCTGCTTGAGCCAAGTAGCTCAATGGTAAGAGGCGTGCACTTAAGTGCAACAGAGGTAAGAGGCGTGCACTTAAGTGCAACAAAACTTTGAGATCTTGGGTTCGAGTGGTGACTCATCTAAGTACCAAAGAGGAGAATACCGAGGGAAAATCCACCCCGGTAGTGGTCGCGGGCCTCTTGATGTGCGCAGGAAACCCACCCGGTACGCAAAGTTCGGATCGCTACAGAACACTTCGTAGACTTCACAAATTCATCCCTAACTAATAACAAAACCACTATATTTTTACCTTATTCACCAATATAGGATCAAATGTATCTTTAATAAGAGAATTGGTTCAAATCTAACGTTGTACTTAAGTTATATTGTTTTTGCTCATAATAAATAACAAGTTGATGTTACTGAAAAGGAATGACATTTTTTTTTATTGCTAGGATTTTTATGGTAAAGTTACATTCAATTTTGGATTAGTTCATTCCTCCTGTAAGAATTTATGGGATTTGATTACCAAAAGAAATTAATTAAACACAATGAATTTTGTGTTAAATTGACTTTTTAAAATGAGACTGTTAACATTAATTTATCGATGAATGTCAAAGTAGCGATTATTTTTTATGGTAGAAATGAGCTCAATGGGGAGGAATGTTGCAAATTTATCCTTAATGAAGAACAAATGAATGCTTAAAAAAATCTCCTCATCAAACACTAATCATCGCTTGCCTTCCATAGCTGCCAATCTTTTTCTTTAAGGTTTTTAGTATCATTTGAAATACCTCTCTTTCTTTACTATCTGTATCTCATTTTCTATTTGGAAGCTATTATATGAACATTTGATTATATATACTATATGTTACATAAAGCTTCCTCGAATCTTCAAGAGAACATATATGAAAATGGAGATGCCCAATAGTTTGTACAGGATTAACGAAATCAGTTATTTTGGAACAGTCATCGAATGAAAAAACTATGTTTATTCATTATGATGATGATGAAGTCAATCAATTGGGTACGCGTGTGTTCAAATTTAGTTTCCTGAAACCGTTTGATTTAGCTTTGATTATTCTATATTGTTTGATCGTTAGGTAAAATGCATGATACATACGGTTCATCTAATACAGTGATTTATACTGCATCTAGGAAATCGTTCACTGTATCTTATACAAATTTAATTAAAGCAAAGAATTTATTGGAAGAAGGTATCAGTATACCAACAACTGAGGGAAAATCTTTGACTGTTTCAATTGATGGCTTCGAACATGTAAGGAGTCTACTTGCGAATCCAAACATTAGGAACTCCTTTACTTTTTCTGCGAATTTAATGTCACTTGGAAAAGGAAAAAATCATTATTTCTTTTTCTTTTCAATGTAATATTAGGTGTAAAACTTTATTTATTATTTTGATTGTAATAATTGTTAAATTTCTAATTAAAATCATATAATTCTTACCATATATCGCTATATTATATTGCTTACCATATTTCAATATTTAAATGTATTATTATTTTATAGTTAATAAATATTAATGATTAAGAATAGTAGATAATTTATACGGTCCATTTTATTTTCATGAAATTTTTGAATAAACGATGTTATAGTACGATGTACGACAGACATCATTAAAGAATCATTTGTGTATAAATCAGTATATTTAAACAAATTTATAAAGTTTGAATGCATTATCTATTTTAAAAAGTTTATAAAGAAGGCAAACGAAAAAAAATGAAAAATCATATAAATATCAATTATAATTAATCTTAGGATTAGTTAGCACATTTATCATTAAAAATTATCTTTTTTATAAATTATATTTTTAACATTATTATTTTTAAAAATAATATCACACACAAAAAAAGCCCTTAAGGAATACATAATATATAAAATGTTTAATATAATTTTTTGGCAACTAATCACATATTCATCACCAAACGTCCAACATTTAGCAATAATTGTAGTGATTGTCAGCTAAACCTGGAACATTAGTGATGAAGTTTCCAAAACGTCACAAATATTTCTCTCCTTTCACGACAAATTATATTATCATCATAAAATATATTCATTTAGTGACAATACGGCAGAAGGTCGCAAAAAGCTAGACTTTTATTGATGATTTTAGGAATCGTCGCCAAAAGCTTATTTCTAGTCATCATTATCACATACCCAGTCTGAAGTCCCACGATAAAGCGAAGTCTAGGGAAGTCTGATAGTACGCAACTTACTTCTAGTAACATTTTAAAAAACATAGTCAAAAAAACGTAGCTAAATGTCAGTTTTGTTGTTATGAGAGAAGGAGAATACTTATGGAATTATATCAAGACGAAAAAAAATAAGAACATTAGAAAACAAAATATACGATGTATAGAATACCTTGTCCTTGGGGGAAAAAAGATTTACAACTCTTACTTGTAAAGGATGCTACAACCTAACCCCTTGAGTATATTTTGGATGGGACTTCTTATAAAATTCTCTTTATAAAACTTGGCTGAATTTTTTTCTTTTTATTTTTCTTTCTTTTCCTTTTGAAAATCAACAAACAAGAAACAAGAACTAAAAAATGAACTATTTTTATGAAAATTTTCCGTTAAAGAAACGAAATGTATGGTAAGAAGATGTAAGGATAACAAAACATTAACAAATAAATTTAAGAATAAAACTAATTATAGAAAATGACTTTAATACCAAATTCTGATATTTCCTTTACCAATATAAGACCATTGAGAACCAAGAGTTATTCTATAAAGACAAGTTTTAATCAAGAATGAACTTAAAATTAATACAAAGGAATAATGGATTCTCACACTCATAGAAAAGTTTAAGATTGTGAGTGATAATAACATTGTGAAATTTAATATAAGATAACAAGTTATTAGTGAACATAAAATAAAAATTTCTCTAAAAATAAAAATAAATATAAATTACAGCTGCTTAAAGTAAAACGAAGTTCGTAGATCATAAGACAGGTAATTGAACATACCCTCAAGTTAGAGGTAATTTCTTCTTTATTGCTATTATAATTTCACATTAGAAAGTTCATCAAGTTGAGAACATTGACGGGGAGGCTAGAGACTATATGTTAATTACAAAAGCAATATCATATAACAACTTAGGAGTTAATTAGTTAAACATCCAAGGGATTGACAACCAAATCCATGACAACACTATTGAGAACATTCTGGGGAAAAGTGAGGCCACCTTCTTTTTCGTAGACGACTTCTAGCACACGAGCATGGTTTATAATATTGTCGAGAACAGGCAACGGAATGTCTTTAGTGCTGGGTTTCAGGAGCTCCTCATTCATGTCCTTCCATAGACACATGATTTTGTTTTCGAGAAAATCGATCGCCTCTTGCACCGACACGCCATGTTCATTCATATAGCATTCTACTGTTGATGCAACATCTCCCCATTTTTGCTCAAACTGCATTCAATTTGAAGCTCAGCATCAAATAAATAAAGAATAACATGAACGGATTTATTACAGCAAACAAGAACTTAAGGATATGTAAACTTAAGCTAACCTCATGAGTCCTAGTGTCATCTCGGATCCTGCAGGTAGTGGCTGAAGCATGAAGAATTTTAGGCATTGAACGAAGCCAATCGAAGACTTGTTTAGTAGCCATTTCACCAAGTCCGCATGTTGAAACAGTCACTCCCATTGGATACACAGAGCTTATTGACCCAATTAGTAGATATTCATCTAATTTTGGCACATACCCATCGTTGAACCATTTTGCTTCATCATTATATGCTTTTGCCAATTGTGCAACCTATGAATTCATGCCATATCCATATGATATTAGTGTTTGATTATATCTAATTAATACATTTATTTAAAGAATCAGATTCAACCAAATTAATATTCGATTTACCGCTTCTTTTGCACCAGCCACACAGTGAGCTCTCTGTTCCTTACTAGTTTCTTGCGCAATTTTATCATATAAGTCCAGCGTTGATTGAACAATAATGTGCATATAGTGTGGGAGTTCTCCGCCCATGCTACTATCAGCTCTATTAAGTCATTTTCACAGTCAATTAACAATTCGTTGTTCACTTAATATCATATCCATATGTTTTAATTAACAAACCTCTCAAATGCCTTAGTGAAGATCTCAAGTTCGTCAATTGTTCCATGCACATC
>JANZLF010000007.1:26743268-26757961 GCA_026546835.1 Erythroxylum foetidum | reverse complement strand
TTTCTCACCATCAAATTGAAGGAATTTGCCAAAACTTCCTTCTAGAGAAATGTTCCTCATTGTCTTAATTTCATAATGCCACCAAAATCATTTAATTTGGTGCACTACGTCAAAAGTTATGCTCCAAACATTTCGGGTTATTCATATGCTAAAACATTTTTCAGCACTTTATTTCCATTCGAAAATTGACCTTCTTAAAGACAGAATTGAAACTCAATTTCTTCATAACAATTGTAGCCCTATTTCATACTTTAAGATTTTACTAATCCAAGACTGCACACTAATCTGAAATTCCATTCAGAAATTGAAAGTCTTAGGGGCTAAATTGAATTTCAATTCCTTAATATGACTTGTAGCCCCATGTCTTAATTTTATTTTGCCTCTAAAATCAAATCAATCGGATCTCCACAGATACTGAATTTCGCAAAAGACTGAACTATGTTCAGAAAATTATCCATCTCACTTTGATTAATTTAATTAACCTCAATTTAATCTCAAAATTTCACAAATTTCCACTGAGGATGTAGACAATTGTCTTATAAATTTAACGCTTCAAAAACCAAGTCAATCGGATGTCGGACAGAAAAGATATAAACAAAAGATTGCAAAAGGGTTGGATTAAAGGAGGAAATAACGAAAGAAATCAAAACGACGTCGCATAACACGCAAGGGAAAACGGCGTCGTATGGAGACCGAACGGCAGTGTGCTGAAGAGAGGAAAAACAAAATGACGTCGCGAAGGAGGAAGCGAAACAACATCGTCTAATGGAAATCGCGCGCTGAGGAGAAGAAAAACGAAACGACGTCGCGCGAGAATGAGGAAACGATGTCGGATTGGAGGACGGCCCGACTTGCCCTCGAGAGTCGTCGCACTCGCGAGGGCGAGTCATGACGCTCGCCCTCGCGAGGAGAATCATGACGCTCGCCCTCGCGAGGTGAATCATGACGCTCGCTCTCGCGAGACCTTGCGAGAGCGAGGTCAGTCCTCGCCTGTTCCTGTTTCAATATCTTTTTTTAAAGCAAAAATAATCCAAATTTTCCAGAAATCATAGGTCTTGATTCTGAAATCCAAATTTGACAAATTTGGTATCAATAGAAAACTTAAAGGAAGCTCTACAACTTCCATGAAGAACTCAAAAACTAATTCCATCTCTAAAGTTATCAAAAATCCAATTAAACATTCTGTCCAAATAATCAATCCCTAAACAAAGATTCAACTTTGAAAATTTCTATCTTTCAATTCCAAAGTCGAAACATGTCATACTTTATATCAATGCAAAGATCAGAAAGAAACCTACAACTTTTTTGAAGGACTGAAAAATCAATTTGGCCTCTAAAGAAGTCAAATTTCCAATCAAAAGTTCTGTCCACTAATAATCATGCTTAAACAGTAACAGAAACTTGTAAAAATCATAACTTCTTATTCCATAGTCTAAAAATTGCATACTTCATATCAATGGAAAGATCAAAACAAAATATAAAACTTTCATGAAGAACATAAAGACAATTTCAACCTCTAACTAGGTCAATTTTTCAGTCTAAGATTCTGCCAAAATATTAGTCAACCTACACCACATCCAAACCTTGAAATTTCATATCTTCCAATTCTCACATCCACAATTAACATATAATACATCATTGAAAAGCTAGGAAGATCTTCTATGACTTTTATGTAGACCACTAACTTCAATTCAGACCACATCAATACATAATTTGTCTCAAAGCACAGTACACCTAAATGTACACTTATGGACATTTTCACAAAACAAAGCCAAATAACACTTAACTTTGATCGTTCATAGTTTTCACATCCGATATCGAAAAATATCAAATTTTATGGCGACAGAAAGCTCTCAACAAAAGTTACAAGTTTCATGAAGATCATTTTCTCAAATTTGACCTAAATCAAAAAGTCAACTCTTTATGACCAAAAAGTCAAACTTTCTCAATTCTTCATATTCTCCCTCTTTTTCTCTTTATTTCTTGATTTTTAACTTCCATTTCAATCGACTATTCACTTTAACTTTCATAACTTATACAATTCTATACAATTATCAAAATTATCAAAATCAAATATTTCTTTTCTCATTCATTTTCTCAAAGTACAAAAAACATCAATGACACAATACATATACAAAAATACTCATTGAACCTCATTTTCTATTTCCAAATTCTACTAAAAGATTGGGGTCTAACAGGTATTGTCTAAAGGAAACATAAGATTCAACTCTCTTACAGGCCATTTTTCAACTAAAATGTTCCTTGCTTTATTATCAAGATTATCCCAATTCTTAGGATCATAAAGGTCCAATATAGGGCTTACTTGCTCAATATACTGTAAATTTTCTGAAGTGGATGCATTTGGTACATGATCACCCTCACTCAGATTTCTAATATCCTCGTGAATATGAATCTCATCACTTAAGTTTTTTTTTATGTTGTTCAAAACCACCTTCACCTAATTCCTCAGGACTCTCACTAGAGGAGTCTACTCTTTTAATAAATTTATTTATTGCTCCTTTTTGGGATTCTATCAACTGTGCTACTTGTTTTCTTTTTTTTTCTTTTTTTTTAACTTCCAGACAAATGCTTTTTAGGTAATATAATATAAATTAATTATAACACAGTTGGATTAGAAAAAGAACAAAAGCACTTATATGGAACTAGAAGAAGTATGCAGACACAACCAAACTCCAACAACTTCACAGTATATCACAGAGATATATAAATGGTATTATATTTGTGATACAGAAAAAATAAATAGGAAAATTTAATATCTAATATTAAAAATAAAAAACAAAGAGTAAAAATATATTAAAAAATCGGAAACTTTATCTTTAAATTATATTCAGAACTCAGAAGACAGAATTGTAAAATTTTTTGCTGCTAATTTTTGAGTTGAGGTACTTTAAATACATATATTGATGAAAAGAAAGAAATTAGAAAGTAAAAGTATACGTAAATATTTCAAGACTATTTTATAAGCATAAGGACAACAAAATTACCCTTACTTTTAAAAAATGTTATAACTTTAGCTTATAATGTTATAGTCATTTATAAGCACTGTGCATCACTTCTTAGAGTGTACTATGCATCATTTCTTAGAGTCTAGAGAGGGGGCTGTTGAAATGGGGGCCCCTCTCATAGTGGACCCTAGGCAAGTGCCCTGCTGGCCCCTGCCCAGGGCCGGCACTGGTCTAGAGAAGAAGATTATCCACCAGCAGTTCCTTAAGTTCAAGTTCAAAAATAAATATTAAAGTATATAAAAAATTAAATAATATTATATAAATTTTAAAATAAACATAAAGATGAATTTGTGAGTATTGTAAAAATTATGTATAAAATATAAGACAAAAGGAGCTAAAAATAAACTCATTAATTGATATGACAAATTTACATAAAAAAGTATTTTTTTAAAATCTCCAAATTTGAACTTCTTAAAAAGTTATATTTTAGCTATAAAAAAAACTATATCTATTAAAAAAGTACTTTTTATTTTCTAACCAAATAGACTTTTTTTTAAAAGGCTTTTGCGATAATAAAAATTCTTATTTATTTTACAAAAGTTTAACCAAACAAGCACCGTGCGGAGGAAAAAAAAAATGATACGCTAGCATGAAGCTGTTTGATTTGTAGAGCACGTTTTTACATCAAAAGTGTCCACCAAATCTATTTATTAGAAGTATCTTCTTAAAATTTATCTATTAAATCTTTTATGTTCAGCTAAAGGTGGGAGCAAGTAACCAAGATTATTGGTATTATATACTGAGTAAAGTACAGAAAAAAGATTAGGACAAACACTACTGTTCATAATATCTGAAATTATCTAAGGGTGGTACATTGTAGGGATAAGGTGGAGAGGAATTTTCTTAGTAACGGTTAGCCCAAATGCCTCAGTCATGTCCATGTTCTCTGAAGGCAATTTCCAATCAAACCAATATAAGAGATTGGCAAGAACATATTCTGCTGAAGCCATTCCAAATGTTATCCCCGGGCAACCCCTTCTACCACCACCAAAGGGTAGGAACTTAAAGTCCTGAACTTTGTAGTCAACAGGCTTGTCCTCAAATCTCTCTGGCATAAACTTTTCTGGGCATTCCCATACTTTAGGATCCATATGAACTGCCAGTGCACTTACATGCACTGTTGTCTTTGAAGGAATGGTATAGCCACTCGATTCAATGTTCGCCGATGGTTCTCTTGGAAGCAGGAGAGGAAATGGTGGATGTAATCTTAAACTCTCTTTGATCACACATTTCAGGTAATGCATCTGATCAACATCATCTACTTCTACTTTCGGTTTCTTTCCTACAGCTCTTCTTACCTCCTCTTGTGCTTTCTTCATCGCATTTTGGTCTTTTGCAAGCTCTGCGATTGTCCACTCCATTGCTGTTGCAGTTGTTTCGGTTCCTCCAACAAACATATCCTGAAATTGGACAACATCCGAAAAATAAAAGCGTTAAATAACGAAAGGCCAATCACAACAAGAAGTTGAGCATTACGAGAGTCGAAAGCATACGATTAGAATTGCTTTCATATTGTCTTGTGTAAGCTGAAAACCAAGCATGCCATTATTTTGGAGTTCTAAGAGAATATACACGAAGTCTTTCCCATCAAACTGGTTACGATCACTCTCAACTTTTCTATGCTCCTCAATCACTTGATCAAGAAAAGCATCAATCTCTCTGAAAGTAGCTTTCAACTGTGAAGTCAATCCCGTCAAGCTATCCATCCATCCCAAGGAAGGAAATGTATCAGCAAAGCTAAAAGCTCCAAATTGCACCAGTATCCTCCTGGATAACTCTCCAAATTTTCCCTCGTCAGCCTTTCGACCAACAACACTTCTAGAAACTATGTTATTTGAAATCTCAAGCAGCATCTCACTGAGGTTAACCGAGGCTCCGCTAAGACAACAACCGCGAATTTTATCAATTAGAATGGAAACTTCTTCATCTCTTACATGCCCAAAGGAGCGAACCCTTTTGGCACTTAGAAGTTCCAGAACGCAAAGCTTCTTAAGTTGTCGCCAGTACTCACCGTACGGAGAGAAAGCAACATCTCTGCGTCCATATAGAAAGATATCTGCAGCTGTGGTTTTGGGTCGATTTGAGCAAACAATATCATGGGTTGTCATCACTTCTCTAGCTATCTCCATAGAGGAAACAACAATATTTGGCCTAGTCCCAAAGTTTAACAGCATTAAAGGTCCATATTTCTTTGACAGAGCTTGAAGAGATCGGTGCGGAAGTTTGCCTAGCTGGTGAAGGTTGCCAAGAAGAGGCAGCTTTGGAGGAGATGGTGGCAAATTGAATTTCCCATCTCTTCTCCACTTATGCAAAAATAGAAGAAAAGACAATAAGAGAACAGAGAAAAGAAAGGGGTTAGAAATTGCTGCTCTCTGCAATTCCTCACAAGTTGGCTGCATTTTTGGTAGGACGGCCATTTAACTTTCGTTTGTGGACGATGAGCTAGTGAGCTAGATTTTATCCTTGCAACGGAATCCATCTATTTCATTTTTTCATCATAATGCCCCTTATCTTAAATGAATGAAGTGTATGTTTGTGGTCGGTTGATCTGGTCATTCGTGATCAATACTTCCAACTAGAATTAAAAAAATTAGAATAAAAAAAGAATATTGAAAGTGGTATAGACAAATATGTAAATTTTGATAAAAAAGAAAAAATTGTTCCTTTTATTTTAACATTTTTTTTCTTCTTCCATCCTCTTCCAAAAAAAAAGGTTTATTGAAATTTGTAGGTAAGAACTACTACCCCTTTTTATGCAACTTGCTGTTGGAGCAATGATATTTTTTATGAATAAATTTTTGTATTTTAAAAGAAAAGGAATACATAAAATGAGATGGACATTCAACAGTAATGAATTAGACCTAGCATCTGTATTGCATTGTATTAACACTGTAGAACAGCTGGAGAAAATAAAGAGAACAGCTGGAGAAAATAAAGAAGAAAGTCTTCCGATAGATATCAATCCCTAACAGGTCCCAACCTCATGTTAGAGATACGACTGTATTATAATAAAAGTGGAGAGCACATAAAGAAAGGCAGGAGAATAGCATAATCTCTGTTAAAAGAGAAAAAAGACTCCGATAAATCTGTCAAATAAAGCATATAAATGTTTTATATAGTTTTTAAGTTATTCAAATTAAATTTATTTCTAATTTCAATATTTTATCATTACATTTTTATTTCAATCATTATATTTTAATAATAATTTTATATTGGAACCTTTTTAAGACATCTAATGTCGTTACCAAAATTCAATTAGAATATGTAACTGAAAATAACATCTCATGTACTTTTATCGATCTAAGTAGAATATGAACCTAAAAATAAAGTCGATGTTGGATAAGATTTTCGTTAATAAATATTAATGAAAATTGATATATAAAGTGATTATCAAATTTATAGTTATTAAAATATTGAAATTAATGATTAAAAAATTCAAATAATTTAGTCGTTTTAATTGTAAAATCTTAAACTATTTAACTTTTCAATTTAGTTTTTAATTTTTCAATTTGATTTACTTTAATACTCTTGTTGTTCAAAACTAATTAATTTATTGATTAATTAGTCAATTTTTGTTAATTAAAAGTTTTTATAAACAAAAATAATTAATTAATTTTTATTTAACAATTTTCTTTTTAATTAAACTTAAAAATCTTCTAGGTAGAATAATTTTTTAAATCACATTTCAAATTCTTTAATTTTCAAATTGAGTTGATTTTATGAGAATATACTAATAATAAAACTTTTTAAACTAATTCTTTTATTTTAGATTTAACTTCTAATTTAATTTTTAAAATATTCTTGAAATAGAGAATAAAACCTAAAAGTATGCTTGTCCTTGACTTGTTATAAAGTAATTTTTGTTGTCAAAGAAATGTAGTTGTCAGGCGGTATAGCCTATAGGTAAAGCTGCGCGATAAATTGGTTCATTTATAAGGCTCATAGGTCTAAAATAAGGAATTGTTAATTAACCCATTAAGTTAAAGCCGGGCTTGAAGAATTTGTTTGGAATATATTTTCAATTTGGCATACATCCTATTGTGTGATAAGACAAAAAGAGCTAAATAAGTCTATTTAGAAATTTATCATCTGACCTTTATATTCGACTATCAACATTTTAAATGCAGCTCAGGTCCGACAACTTTTCAAAAATAGATAATTAAATCCATTTTTCTAAGGGATTATTGACTTGAACAGATGAACTGAACTTTGTAATAATAGAAAGTTAAAACTTTTATAAGGCTCTTGATTCATCTACAAAAATACATAAGGAATAAAATAGTGATTATTTAATAATAAATTAAACAAGAAATAAAATAGAATATGTATTATTTATTCTTAAGAATTTCTAATGGATACACTTTGGAAGGAATTATGGAGTTTAGGAAAGAGAGAGATGAACGAGAAAGCAAGGGAACGACGAGCAGAGACCCATAACTTCTAAGATTATTGGTGGGTTATAGCTCTTTCTCCATGGCCTCGTCTTCTTCTCTTAACCCATCCCAAACCCCTATTAGCCTATTAGCTATCCTTGCACCTGGCTTCCATAAAAAAACTTCCTTTTCAAACCCTATTGAACCTAAAATATAGACCCAAACACCACCGTCCTCCCTCTGACTAAAGATTCACCTCTGAAAACATCCCCTTCCATCAATCATAACCAAATCTCATCAGTGACAAAATAATGTAGGTGTATCAACTATTCAGCAATAGTCTGAACCTGAAACTTCTTCCCATCCCCTTGAGATTAAAACCTTGGAGAACACCAGATCGTGGAAGTTAGTAGTTTCTGATGGTATGGAGGACTCCTCAAAAGATAATGCTTTAACCTACTATCCCCCAAAGGTCAAGGGAACCAGATCTATATCATTCCTCCACCATAGTTAGTGAAGAAGGGAGTTGCTCAATTTAGTTTAGCCCTGATAGGCTTTTTCATAGGTAAGTGACTTGCTTTCTCTGTGGTTCAAAAAGCATTAACAAAATCCTAGGTAAAGTTTGTGCTTAAGGAAACCTTAATTACGAGCTTAAACAATTTTCTATTTAAAGTTGATTCTAAGATATGATTGAATTTGGTAGTGGAGAAGGGTCCGTGGCATATCTAAGGTAAAGCCTTATTTCTGTGTAAGTGGTGTATGAATAGGGGAGAAGGGGTGGGGTGGGGGGTGTAAGAAGAGGTTAGGTTCGTCCTAGTGTGGGCTAGGTTATGGTACCAGTAGAATATTGGAACACAAAAGGGTTGGGAAGAATAGCAAGTGCTGTTGGACACCCTCTCTTTATGGACACTCAAACGTCTAGGATGTCTAGGATAGTGTATGTAAGAATGTGTGTGGAGATAGAATTACAGAGAATAATGGATTTATTACGAATGGAGGCCTAATCATCATGCATAAAAAAAGGAATAGGCATCTACAGAGAGATTGTTTGAGAGTGGATTATAGCAGGAGTTAGAGAAAGGGAAGGAGAATATAGTAAATAGTTTAAATAAGGAAATAAAGGAGCATGATTTAATCTCAGAGAAGACAATGCAAAGTAGTAAGGAGATTAGAACTTCGGAGATTCAAATGGAGAAAAATAAGGGACAAGGATCTCAACAGATGGATCAAATTACCGAGATGGCAATACATGTTGATAAAGATGCAAGTACTTCTGGTAGTCCTACTCTTCTAAGTAAGGATCAATAGAAGTAAGATAAATCGAGTGGAGACCTTGAGGATACAAACGTCCCTACTATAAGTCAAGTAAGTACAATTCCTTCCTCTCCTATTTCTAAATTGGTTCCTAATTTTGATACTTAGAGCCCTAGTATTATGGGAGGGGCAAAGGAGGATTTTATAGTAAGGAAAAGTAGGGAATCTAGGGGCAAACAAAAGTAGGATTTTTTTTTTCTAGTTTTTTGTATTATGGATTTAGTTTTTTTGAATGTTAGGGGTCTTAACAACCCTAAAAAACAATTAGCAGTAAATTCTTGCCTAAGAGATTATCTATTTCTTTTGTTTGTTTGATTGAATCCAGGATTAGGTCTCTTAGCTTTTTGAATAATATATGCTCCTCTTTGTTTCCTAGATGGCTTTCTTATAGTAATGTTGATCATGCTTCAAATGCTAGGATAGTGTTAGCTTGGAATCCAAATTATTCCTTGTGTTCTATTTTAAGCACTAATGACCAACTGATTCACTTACTGATGACCCTTAGAAACTATTCTTCTTTTTTATTTGTGACATGTGTTTATGGTTCGAATAACCTCAATCATAGCAAGAATCTTTGTTCTGATCTGTCAAATATCAACCTCTCTGTTGGTAATTTACCTTGGATTATAGCGGGAGACTTTAATTGTAACATCCCGTTATCCATGTTAAAGCTAGAATAGTGTGTTAGGAGAAATCACTGAGAAATTAGGAAAATTTTATGTCATGCATAAGTTAAGTGTGACATGCACATTTTTGTACATTCATATGAATGGATATGCATTCATTGACATTTTCAGGTATAATTGGACTAAGTTGTGATTTTTGAAAAATTTGTGAAATTAGAATTTATTTCCATTGAAAATTTTATTGATTAGTGGATTTGAAATATTTTTTTGAATTTTGGATTTATTTTCAAAATTTATAGAGACTTATGAATTTTTTTGGGGAAAATAGCAAAAAGGAATCAAAAGAAGATTAGAGATAGTTGTATTATAAAGATGAGATTAATGGAGTTAGTTTCAAAAGAAACTAAGTCAGAGTTTAGTCATTAAGAAAGTGACAAGTGTCACTAATTAGAAAGTTGCTTTTATAATTCGTTAGTAGTAAGTGGGGCTCTCTAAGAGTTAAAAAGACTTAGTAAATTTTTTAAGTTCTTCCCTTTTTCGAATTTCCTCCCAACACACAAAGTTTTCATCAAATATGCTCTTGATAGCTTTCAGTGCTTTTCCTTTTATGTATTAAGCCCACTTTGCTGTTGGTGTTTTTTGCGTATAGAAAAACTAGAAGTTGGTCGGTTACACAATGGAGTATATGAATTGCATGGAGTTTAGGGCTTTGAGATAATTGAAGATTGTGGCATTTTCAACAAGTAAGTAGTCAATAAATCCTTTAAAGTTATAGGTTTATGAAATAAATTTGATGAATTACTGCCATTTGCATGACCATGGAATTTTCGTGTGTATATATATACATGACTACTGTGAAAATGGAATGAAAATATTGATAAAGTGTTATTTTAGTTTTGATGGATTTTAGTGATCAGGTGATGTAGAAATAAATTTTGGAGTTTCAAATAGCAATAAAATGGTGTATGAAGTGAGTGTATAAAATCAAAGAATAAAAAGGTGATATACTCTATTTCTTGTTTTTATTCACTGTGCATGAGTATATATATGTGTGTGTGAGTGTGTGTGTGTGTATTTACGTGAGTTGGTGTTTTCCTTAGAGATGATAAAAAAAAGTGGTATTTGAGTTGAATGGTAGTTGTAAAATGATGGTTTGAAATAGGAATGAGTGTTTAAATGGAAGTTGAGAGGGAGAATAGTGATTGAGAAGGAAAGTTGAAATTGCAGAAAAGTAACAGAGTATGAATTGGATGAATATGAATCTTTGGCTTTTCATGATTTTGATTAAACTTGCATAATTTGGAGTAGTATGAATTTATGGTGAATGAGTTAATGGAAATGGAGTAGAAAAATTAGAAATAAAAATTTGAAATATTGGTTTTTGAAAATTTGGAAGTCTAAAATTTTTTGGAATGAATAGTAGGAAAGAGTTGAATTTTTAACCCAAAGGTCCGTGAATTTTTTGGGTTTATCTAGGAATATTTTGAAACAAGTGTCTTAATGAAAGTTAGATATATTTCTTTTATATATCTATTGATATAAAGTTTGCAAAATTTGGAGTTCTAGATCAAAAGTTATGGAATTTAGAAGTTAGGATGTCTGTGAAGAAGAAGAAGCAGAAAAGCACCGTCGTGCTTTTTAAAATTTTAGGTCAAAAGTACTGTTGTGCAAAAGTATAAGGGTGACTTTGAGGGTTAGATAAAAAGCAACATCATGCAAAAGCACAACAGTGACTTTGGAGATTTGAGAGCGAAAACCGCTATCGTGCAATTGCACGATAGTGACTTTGAAGTTTTGAGAGGCTGATGAACATCCGATAGTTTTTTTGGATATAACTTCTTTGTCCGAGCTCCAAATGACCTAATTTTTGAAGCATTATATTCATGAAACTTCCCTATATCTCTCCATAAAAATAGTTTTTGGTTTCAACTCAAAAAAAATTGATCAAATCAAAGTAAGGGTATCAGTTAGAAGAGCATGAACTATATATTTTACTAAACATGTTTTAGTATTTTGATGATATCTTGACCTATAAGATTCCAAATAAGATGAACTTTAATTTTGAGTGAACTAGAAACATAGGGCTACAAATCTTATGAAAAATTTGAATTGTCATTCTGTCTTCAAGGTGTTTAATTTATGGATGGAAAATCTGTATAGTACACTATTTTTGAATATGAATAACCAGATAATGTTTGAAGCATATCTTCCAAATTACTAAACCAAATTGAGATATTTTAGTGTCAATGGAAAGATAAGACACAGATAGAAGAGAGTATGATTAAATTGCATCATTTTCACTTTCTAATTGAATGGGAGTAGTAGACCCGAAAGTGTGTCTTGGAAGAAAATCTGAAGTGGTTAATGAAGTTGTGTAATTGGTTTCACATTGTTTTTTATTGATTCAAATTATTAGTATGCATGGTATTAACGAGGCCTTTGATATTTGAATGGTTGGTTATTAAGGATCTCAATAAAGTACCCCGAAATTGTCATTGATCATGCATTGTGCATATTGTATAAGTACGTATGCATTAAAGAATAATTGTATATTTGTGCAAAGGTGTGATATTTGTCAATGTGTTTTGTATGATATAGAAGAACCCATTGGGCGCCAGTTGGACATTGCCGAGCCATCCAGGCATTAGTACTTTGGAGCATACTATGAGTCAACCTAGATGATTTCTTAGGATTAATTTAATTTAAATTGTTTAAACTTCCCATATTATTAAATTGTTTGGATTTGTTTGTGAATTCCAAACTTGAATTATTCGAGGAGACCAATATTCAGGAATGTATTGGAAGTTCTTTGATTGTGGATTTGATTGATATGGATTTCAGAATGCTATGTATATTCTCAATGAAAGTGGAATGCCAGACTTAGGTTCGATGATTATGAGCTTTGTTTGAGCATCATATGTGATTGTGATGTATGTCATAACTGTATTTGATGCATTTCATAAAATGCATGTTCAGATAAAGACGTTTTGACCTGAGCTGCCATTATGAAGCGCTTTCACATAGAGCTTTGCTCTATGATTTATAATTCTGCACATAGAGCTATGCTCCGTGATTCTATTTTGACTGAGCCCTATGGGCCAGTATTTGTATAAGTATGTGATAGGCACTTGATCACAACAATAAGAACGAATATGAGTCTCATGCATATAGCATTAAAAGATTGAATTTCTTTGAATGATTTACAAAGCTAAAATGAGTGATAAATTGATACGAGCTGCTTGCTATATTGAACTGTGTGATAATATGATATCTCATGTTCTGTGAAATATCAAGAATATAAATATCAGGAATATAAATATGATCTGAATAATTATCTATGACATATGTGATATATGTATAATATCCGGTGAAATCATCAATGATATTTCACTCATTAAGTTCACAAAACTCATAAAAATTGCAACTTGATTGTTTAGGTACGAGACAGGAGACTTAGTGTTTATTTTGGATTTGAAGAACGTTTTGGACTAAGTTATGGCTCAGAGGTTGGTCAACTGATGTCAGAGAGTTATAGCTTTTATTTTGTAACTTTTGTTAAATCCTGTATAAGGCTTTGTAAATATTTTTTCGATGGAATTAGTGTAAGCTTTATGAATGAATGCAATGAAGGATTTTAAAATTTAGTGACTTTTGAGTATGTTAGATGATGCCATGTGTGAGTTGGATTTGTTTTGCTCTAACATAACATTATGATAGGGTATATACTGGAATAACCTTCGAGTATTCGGGTATCTGCCCTATGGTAGTGGGATGTTACAGTAGTGGTATCAGAGCATGGTTTGGCATCTTTAGGGACAAATATGAGTTGAAATGTGATAAATAGTGAGATTCAGGCAATGATCACCACTTTTGTTTGTTATAGGATACCTTCAATAAGAGAGCCAATTAGTGAGTCAGCTGACATGGAGTCTGTAGGAGCCAATATAGAGTCTCTTATACCTGAGTATGCTCGGATGCCACCGAGAAGTCCTGTGAAGTGAGAAAGGAGATATGATAAGCTAAGGAAGCAAGGGGTAAGACTTCTATGGAAGTACAGACCCGGCTGAGGCAGAAGGGTGGTTAGAGTGAATTAAAAGAGTGTTTGACCAGATGGATTGTGAAGCAGATGAGGGATTTGATTATACTGTCTCACTACTGCAAGGTCCTACATACCAGTGGTGGAAGACTGTCTCAGGCAGTACCATCAGGCCTTGCCAATTGAAGTGGGAAGACTTTCTGAGGGTCCTTAGAGATAATTACATGCCCAAGATTTATTTGGACACGAAGATGAAGGAGTTCTTGGAACTGAAGCAGGGTAGGATGTCAATGGCTGAATATGAGGTCCGGTTTAATGAATTAATGGGTTATGCTACTGCTCAGATCCCTACAGAAGAAGATAAGTGTAGGAGATTTGAAAATAAACTCAATTTGGAGATCAGAACCAAGTTAGCGCTTTCAGATTTGGGTACTTTTATTGAGTTAAGAGATGCGTTGATCAGAATTGAACATTTGTTAAAGGACAGTTAAGGAAAGAGTAAACAGGAAGGTAAAGGTAAAAGACAGGGTGACTCTCAGATCAATTCTGATAGAAGTTTTAGGAAACACTTTAGATTGAGACAATCTGGATCCTATTCAAGAAGTGAATTTGTCCAGACTGGGAGAAGTAGTGGAAAAATGTCCTCTAACTAGTCTCAACAACTACCTGAGTGTGAGTATTGTGGAAAAAGGCATGGTGGTGAATGTTGGAGAGAAATTGGAGCTTGTTTTCGATATATCTCTTATGAGCATCAGATTAGAGATTGTCCGGAGATGTCAGGATTATAGTCTAGAGCTAGAGGAGGAGCTATGACTGAGACTTCAGTTTAGAAAAGTGGAGTTGGCAGACCTGCACAAGGAGGCAAAGGTAGAGGAAGAACTCAATTAGAAAGGCATAGTATCAGGACTGAGGTGCAGAGTAACCAACCACAATCTCAAGCCAGGGTTTATGTCATGATCACACTGTTAGATTGAAAAAAGAAAACATGCTTTGTTTGGAAAAACGGTAGATTTTAAAACTTTTAAGAAATCATTACTTGCAGCAGAAGCAACAAATCCAAATCAACATACCAATCCATACATGATATGGTATAAGGATAATAAAATATAAACAAGATTAGGAGTATTACCGACTCCTTCGCTACAACTTTAAATCCTCACTGCGCTATCCTCTTCTTCTTCGTGTATCCAAATCCTTTGCCTTTGACTCTTTTCCTTTAGCAACCTACTTTCTCCTTATTATAGTATCCTCAACCAATTAGATTTACCACCTGTTCTTCAAGGACAATTAGGTTAACAAAATCCTTTGGTGGGAAAGG
>JANZLF010000007.1:26726777-26737694 GCA_026546835.1 Erythroxylum foetidum | reverse complement strand
ACAAAACTGTAACTGAAGAAGATAAAGTTACATGTAAATACACTTGCTTTCCAGGGCACTATATTTACATAACTCCACCACACACGAGAAGCACCGAACTCTCCAGATGCGGTAGCAAGTGTATTGAGTATTTTTCAATTTTTTTAAGAATATGCTTTGGTAGATCTAGGATCTACACATTCATCCATCGCACTACATCTGACATCTAGTTCATGAGGTAGCTACATGGAAAACAGAGAATCATGTGAGAATATGGTGCCCCTATTTTTTAATCAATTCTTATTAGGAGAGAAGAATTGTAACATCCCGTTACCCATGCTAAGGCTAGAATAGCAAGTTAGGAGAAATCATTAAGAAATTAAGAAAAAATTATGTCATTCATAAGTCAAGTGTGACATGCACATTTTTGCACATTTATATGACTGCACAAGCATTCATTGACAATTTCCACGTATAATTGGACTGAGATGTGATTTTTGGGAAATTTGTGAAATTGGAATTTATTTCAATTGGAAATTTTATTTAATAGTGGATTTGAAATATTTTTTTGAATTTTGGATTTATTTTCAGAATTTATAGAGACATGATTTTTTTTGGAAATAGAGAAAAGGAATCTAAAGAAGATTAGAGATAGTTATATTGTAAAGATGAGATTAATGGAGTTAGTTTCAAAAGAAACTAAGTTAAAGTTTAGTCATTAAGAAAGTCACAAGTGTCACTAATTAGAAAGTTGCTTTTATAATTCGTTAGTAGTAAGTGGGGCTCTCTGAGAGTTAAAAAGACTTATAAATTGTTTAAGTTCTTCCTTCTTCGTTACCTTCAACGAATTTCCTCCCAACACACAAAGTTTTCATCAAATATCCTTCTGATAACTTTCAGTGCGTTTCCTTTTTTGTATTAAACCCACTTTGCTATTGGTGTTTTCTACCTAAAGAAAAACTAAAAGTTGGTTAGTTACACAATGGAGTACGTGAATTGTATGAAGTTTAAGGCTTTGAGATAATTAAAGATTGTGGAGTTTTTGACAAGTAAGTAGTAAATAAATCCTTTATAGTTATGGGTTTATGAAATAAATTTGATAAATTACTGCCATCTGCGTTACCATATAATTTTCGTGTGTATATATATACATGGCTACTGTGAAAATGGAATGAAAATATAAATAAAGTTTTATTTTAGTTTTGATGGATTTTAGTGATCAGATGATGTGGAAATGAATTTTGGAGTTTGAAATAGCAATAAAATGGTGTATGAAGTGAGTGTAGAAAATCAAAGAATGAAAAGGTGGTATACTCTGTTTCTTGTTTTTCTTCACTGTGCATGAATATATATATGTGTGTGTGTGTTTACGTGAGTTGGTGTTTTCCTTAAAGATGATCAAAAAGGTGGTATTGAAGGGTAGTTATAAAATGATGGTTTGAGATAAAAATGAGTGTTTAAATGGAAGATGAGAGGGAGAATAGTGATTGAGAATGAAATTTGAAATTGCAGAAAAGTAACAGAGTATGAATTAGGTGAATATGAATCTTTGGCTTTCGATGATTTTGACTAAACTTGCATATTTTGGAGTAGTATGAATTTATGGTGAATGAGTTTATGGAAATGGAGTAGAAAAACTAGAAATAAAAATTTGAAATGTTGGTTTTTGAAAATTTGGAAGTCTGGAAATTTTTGGAATGAATAATAGGAGAGAGTTAAATTTTTAACTTGAACTTTTGTGAATTTTCTGGGTTGATCTAGGCATACTTTGAAAAAATTTCTTAATTAAATTTGTTTATCTTTCTTTTATCTTTCCATTGATATAAAGTTTGCAAAATTTAGAGTTCTAGATCAAAAGTTATGGAGTTTAGAAGTGAAGAAGAAGAAGCTGAAAAGCATCGTCATGCAAAAGCACGACGGTGACTTTTAAAACTTTATGCCAAAAGTACCATCATGCAAAAGCATAAGGGTGACTTTGAGGGTTAGCTAGAAAACACCGTCGTGCAAAAACATGATGGTGACTTTGGAGATTTGATATGCGACTTTGAAGTTTTGAGAGGCTAATGAACATCCAATAGTTTTTTGGGCTATAACTTCTTTTTTTGACAACCAAATGACCTGATGTTTGAAGCATTGGATTCATAGCACTTCCATCTATCTATCCATAAAAAATTATAATTTTTGGTTTTGACTTGAAAAAGATTGATCAAATCAAAGTAAGGGTATTAGTTGTAAGAGCATGAACTAGATATTTTACTAAACATGTTTAAGTATTTTGATGATATCTTGATCTGTAAGATTCCAAGTAAGATGAATTTTAATTTGGAGTAAAATAGAGACATAGGGATACAAATCTTATGAAAAATTTGAATTGTGATTCAGTCTCTAAAATGTTTAATTTCTGGATGGAAATTATGCATAGTACATTATTTTTGAATATGGATAACCTGATAACGTTTGAGGCATATCTTCCAAATTACTGAACCAAATTAAGTTATTTTGGTGTCAATGGAAATATAAGACATAGAGGAACACTTTTCTAGAAGAGAGTATGACCAAATTACATCAGTTTCACTTTATGATTGAATGGGAATAATAGACTCGAAAGTATTTCTTGGAAGAAAATCTGAAGTGGTTAATGAAGTTGTGTAATTGGTTTCACATTGTTTTTTATTGGTCCAAATTATTAGTGTGCATGTTATTAATGAGGGTTTGATATCTGAATGGTTGGTTATTAAGGATCTCGATAAAATACCTCAAAATTGTCATAGAACATGCATTGTGCATATTGTATAAGTACATGTGCATTACAGAATGTATATTTGTGTAAAGGTGTGATATTTGTAATTGTGTTTTGTATGATGTAGAAGAACTCATTGGGCGCCAGTTGGATATTGCCGGGCCATCCAGGCATTAGTACTTTGGAGCGTATTGTGAGTCATCCTAGATGATTTTCTAGGATTAATTTAATTTAAATTGTTTAAACTTCCCATATTACTAAATTTTTTGCAATTTGTTTGTGAATTCCATACTTGAATTGTTTGAGGAGACCAATATTTGGGAATGTATTGGAAGTGCTTTGATTATGGATTTGATTGCTATGGATTTCTGAATGCTATGTATATTCTCAACGAAAGTGGAATGCCGGACTTAGGTCCGATGATTATGAGCTTTGTTTGAGCATCACATGGGATTGTGATGTATGACATAAGTGTATTTGATGCATTTCATAAAATGCATGTTCAGATAAAGGCGTTGTGACCTGAGTTACCAATATGAAGCGCTTTCATGTAGAGCTTTGCTCCGTGATTTTTAGTTTTACACATAGAGCTATGCTCCATGATTCTATTCTGACTGAGCCCTATGGACCAGTATTTGTATAAGTATGTGATAGGTACTCGGTCACAACAATAAAACGAATATGAGTCTCATGCATATAGCATTAAAAGACTGAATTTCTTTGAATGATTTACAAAGCTAAAATGAGTGATAAATTGATACGAGCTGTTTGCTAAATTAAACTGTGATAATATGATATTTCATGTTATGTGAAATATCAGGAATATAAATATGAATTGAATGATTATCTGTGAAACATGTGATATATGTACAATATCTAGTGAAATCATCAATGATGGTTCACTCATTGAGTTCGCAAAACTCATAAAAATTGCAACGTGGCTTTTCAGGTACGAGATAGGAGACTTAGTGTTTATTATGGATTTAAAGAACGTTTTAGACTAAGTTATGGCTCAGATGTCGGTCAGCTGACGTCAGAGAGTTATAACTTTTATTTTATGGCTTTTGTTAAACCCTGTATAAGGCTTTGTAAATATTTGTTCAATGGAATTAGTGTACGCTTTATGAATGAATGCAATGAGGGATTTTAAAATTTAGTGAGTTTTGAGTATGTTAGATGATGCCATGTGTAAGTTAGATTTGTTTTGTTCCAACATACCATTATCATAGGGTGTGTACTAGAATAACCTTCGAGTATTCAAGTATCTACCTTATGGTAGTGGGATGTTACATTAATGATATTCTATTCTCTAATGAGGCTACACCTATAAGTCCCTCAATTATGAATGGAATGAGTGATTTCAGGAAGTGTGTTGAGGGCAGTGCTTTGTATGATTTAAATTCCAGTGGTCAGTTTTACTTGGAACAATAAACAATATGAAGATTTTTTTTTATTGTTAGGAAGTTCGATAGAGCCCTCAATAACTCAACATGGAGCTTTAGGTTTCCTAGTCCATATAGCGTTATTTATAATCCAAACATCTTAGACCATTCTCTAATAGTGGTTAGATCTTTAACAAATATGTAGAAGAGATCTTCTCCTCTCAAGTTTTCAAAATTTCTTGCTTCTCAGCCTAACTTCCTTCCGATAGTAGAGGATGCTTGGTCCTCTCAAGTTCAGGGTACTCCAATATTTTATGTAGTGTCCATGCTTAAGATGGTTAAAAAAGCTCTCAAAATTCTTAACTCTGGCCAGATAGGTGATGTGAATGTTAGAGTTGAGAGTTGCCAAGTTACCCTTGATAATATCCAAGATCAAATGAGACTTTTGCGTAAGTCTTCTCTTTTGATTGCTAAGGAATCCAAAGCCATTAATGAGTTAATTAGAGCTCTAGATGATCAGGAGTCCTTTTTTAAATAGTCTTCCCATATTAAATGGCTTAGAGAAGGGGATAGGAACACCAAATTCTTTCATAACTCACTCCTTGCTAAAAGAAACAGAAATAACATACATTCTTTGGTAATGGGAAATGGGAATAGGATTGTTGGTCTTGAAGAGATTGAAGATTAGTTTTTTGAATTTTTTCAGGATTCTATTCGGGATAAAAAGGTTCTTCTCCCTTCTAAAGTGTTTGTGGCAAAACTTTTCCTTCTTTCCTTGCTTGATAATATTTTAAATTCTCTTATTGTTGAAGTCTCACCATAAGAGATTAGGGATGTTTTCAATTCTCTCAATCCAAATAAAGCCTTGGGTCAGATGGGTTTAATGGGTTTTTTAAAGCAAACCTGGCATATTATTGGAGGAAGTTACTAGTGCCATCCAAGATTTTTCCAACATGGAAAACTTCTCAAAGAGCTTAATTTCACTTTTATTTCATTTATTCCAAAAAAAGATAATCCTTCCATAGTGTTAGATTATAGGCCTATTTCTTTTTGTAACATGATTTATATAATGATCGTTAAAATCATAGCAAATAGGCTTAGAGAGATTCTTCATCACATAATCATCCCAAACTAAAGTGCTTTTAGTAAGAACCGTCGAATAGGGGATAACATCTTGTTGGCCCAAGAGATTTTCAAAAATTATCACCTTTCTAATAATCAGAAGATATGTGATTTTAAATTTAAAAAAGCCTATGACTCATATAATGGGATTTCATCCTCAACGTACTAGTGGCAGTAGGCTTTCCTCAAAAGTTTATATAATGGATCAACGAGTGTATAACTTCTCCTTTGTATTCTATTTTAATTAATGCATCTCCTTTTAAATTTTTTAGAGGAAAGTCAGGCCTAAGACAAGGAGATCCCTTATCTCCATTCCTCTTCATTATTTGTATGGAAGTCTTCTCTAGTATTTTGAATGTTTGCACAGATGGTAGCTCTTCCTTCAAATACCACTGGAGGTGTAAAACCCTTAAACTCATGCACCTCTTGTTTGTCAATGCCTTTTTGATGTTTTTCCATGTTGATTTGATTTCATCACAAACTTTGGTTAATTGCATGCGCATCTTCTCTAGTTTTTTCGGTACAGACATGAATCCTTCTAGGAGTCATTTTTGCTTATCCCATGATATAGACCACTTGACACATCAAATGGAAGTTATTTCAGGGCTCAAGAAATGTATTCTTCGCATACAGTATTTGGGGGTACCTCTCTTAACGGGTAGGTTATCTAGAGGGGTTTGTTTTCCCTTATTGGAGAGAATAAATGCTAGGACTAACAAATGGACTCATAAAAACCTTTCTTATACTGGTATACTCCAATTGGTGATTTTTTTCCTTTCTTCTTTTCATGTGTACTGGTCTACTCATTTCATTCTTCCTTCTTCCATCCTTTAAGGATATAGAGTCTAAAGTTAGTAATTTTTTGTAGACTGGGAAGGTGGCTTCCAAATCTCATACTGAGGTTAAATGAAGTGACATTTGTAGACCAAAAAGGGAGGGAGGTTTAGGTATTAAACATGTGTCTACTTGGAATAATGTTCTGTTAGGGAAAATGATTTGGTATCTATTTTATAACAGTGAAGTTTTGTGGGTTAACTGGATGCATAATATAATTTTGAGAAGGGAAAATTTCTGGAGTGCCCAACCTACTAATAATAGTTCATTGAGTTTGAGAAAAATCGTACTTGTGAGGGATAATATTGGGAATCAATTTAGATTTAGGATAGGAAATGAAAATTATACTCTTTTATGGTAGGATCCTTAGCATCCTAGAGGAATCCTAAAGAACTTCTCTACTCTGAGAGTGATCAATGGGTCGGAATTACGTATGACAGCAAGATTTTTTAAAGTTATCAATAATAATAAGCGGTGTTGGCAAGAGGCAACTGTTGAGATTATTGTTAACCTAGAGCCCCTACTGTACCAACCAAATTGCTCTAAACCTGATTGTTTGGAATAGCTGGCTAGCCCTTCAAAAAAGTATACTAATGGTTTAGCCTACAATTTCATGAGGCCTATTTATAAAGTTAAGGTTTCTTGCAGTTGCTCATATTAATAGTAAGCTTAACGATTCTTTGACTCGTTAAGAGAGCTTACATTTCAAGAAAATTATAGAAAGGCCTTACCCGCTTCCAGTGAGTAGTTCCTGTGCAGATGGCGGCGTATTCATGCTCGTTTTGACTTTGGAAAGCTCGTTTGAAGTTACTAAGATTAAAATTAGGTATTTTTCACATTTCTCCATTTCTTGTGTTTTCACATTTGACTCGGGATACGTAACTAAGGTATCATTATGTACTACTCGTGGTATCGGGGCGATGATGTGATTAGGTGGTTAAAAATGAAGATTTTTTGGTTTTTTTCCCATAAGTTTTTCAAAGATTTAACTTCTGTTTCTCAGTTTTTTTAATGCTTTTTATTGCATGAAAATAGTATACATGTGTTTAACCTTGAGAAATGGGGTAAAAACGAGCTTGGGAGAGTGAAAAAGGACCCACATCTTGTTAAAAATCACCTTTTTCTGGTGAAGGTGTGCCTCATTGTTGGGTGCGTGTGATACACGCACATGAAAGTGAATAATGCGTATGTATTGATAAGTCATGTGTTTGGCACATGTGACGCACGTGCTAGCGTCAGTGGGTGTGTTTGCGTTTTGTCGCACATGTGCAACACACGCCAAATGCGTCCTTCGCACATCTAATGGGGGCCTGTGTGACACATGCAATTGATATCAATCGCTGACACGTCGGTTGACGTTATAATGAGATCAATCGTAAGGAATTGCAACAATGTTTTAAAATCACAAAAATTATAGATTTCCTGTAAGGATGCCCCGAGGTGTTTTGGGTTAGTTTTCGGGTTAGGGAAATTAATAAAGTGGTTTGACCATTTTTTTTGGATTTATTACATCACTAATAAATTAAAGTTTAACTCTAGAAAAGGACTTAAAGTATTCTGAATCTAATTTCAAGTGAACTATCATGCTTCAAATATTACATGAGGGAGATACTTCCAGTTTTCGTGCCTCGAGTTTCATGCTCAGTGTTTGGGATTGCATGATAGTCGCTCAGAAAACGAATTAAGACATTTTGAAGGTATTTTTGAGTGAATTTTTGCACAATGACTTGCCATAAGGGAGCTAAATGAGGTTCTCGAGTCTTCGGTGGTCAGTTTGGTGTCTGGTAATGCACAATAGACACTCTACTGAGGTTTTTCTTTTATGAAACTCTCAAATAAAGTTTTAAGAGAATGTCTTTAGCACAAGTATGTAACAATGAGACTGTTCATTTGAGTTTTTGCATTTATTGATGTTACATTGTCATATACCCTATTCCCATAAAGAATGTAAGGATAACATAAAGATGTATCCTTTATGTTTATGGAATTTTTAAGTGCTGATGAGGATGTAATCATTATAGTGGCCTTTAAAGTCAGTATTTTAAATTGTTCTGCTTATATATTAGAGAATGTCTTTGGTCTCATGTTTGTGTTGGAGTTATATAAATATAGTGCTCTGAAAAGCAAGTATATTTACAAGTACCTTAATCTTCTTCAGTTACAATTTTGAAATGAAAATATTTATTATTAATAAAATAAAAGAGTTTGGTTTTAATGAGCATTGTATATCTAGTCATAAGGTACTAGGATTCTTTTGTAAGTAATATAAATATACATAGAGATGTAGGGAAAACATGTATATTATTAGAATCTAAATTAATGGATTCACAATTGATTAATCAAGTTGGTTACTTGATTATGGTTTAAACCGTACTGTTGCAATTTATTTCCGTGCAAGTAAAGGAGTTTACTTCAAGGATATGATGAGTTTCATATCATGACAGTAGTTGACTATAGATAATGACACTATTATGAATCACAATCTTGATGAGTGGTGAACTCGTATGTGTTTCATTGTAATTTTTGATATGATCGGAATGGATTTTTACAGAGTATTAATCAAGTGTTTGCATGTTGGAATTAATAATTGAAACATGTATCAGGGAACATTCACTCAAATAAAGAGCTAATAGTAATATCATCACTTTTAGATGTTTTAAGGAGATTTGGTGATTAAACTAGCGCCAGTAGTTTGATGGACTAGATACCCATCAAGTCTTAATATCAAGATGAGATCTTGTGTGTTAATCACCATATAAAGTATAATGGGAGATCTAGAAGGAAAAACGAACATAAGGGCAAAATGGTAATTTTACCCTTTGTTGTGCAGATCGCTATAATAAGGTTCTAAATAGGGTTTGCAATTGGACATAAAATATGTGTTTTCATAATATTTAATAGTTCAAGAGTTCAACTAATTGTCTTTAGTCGAATGATATTTTGTTAATAAGCTAGAATTAATTCTAATGAGATTAAATTAATTCTTGGCTTGGCTTATTGGAGCTTGAATTATCAAAGTCCAATAAGATTCCCCACTTCGCTTCAAGGAAGGTTATCAAACTAAGTAAGAAATATAAATGAAGGCCCATAATTGAATATTGGGTTTGCACTAATTAATGGTTAATTAGAAGCCCAAATGTTCGTTTAGAAACGGGCTAGACTTTGGTTTAATGTAATTTATTAGATTAATTATATTAAAACAATTTTTAAAGAAAGAAGTAGCAATTTTGGTTTTAATGCACATTTGACATTAAATTGCTAAATAAAGATGGTCTTTATTATGGTTTATGATCATTAAATGAAGTTATGAACTTACCATTAAATGGTTTAATGGTTATCTTTTAATGTTGGTATATAACCTATTAACATTCATTGAATTAAAGAAGAAAGATGTGCATTGGATGGACCATCTTCCTTCTTCCATCTTCCAAAACCAAAATTGGTAAGTCATATTTAGGTTAATAGTCTTTTCATATAGCCATCTTAATGATAAATGAGAAGACTCTCATTTATTGGCTGCTTTATGATTGATTAAAGTAAGAAGTGATACATTGGATGCTTCTCTCTTCTTCCATTCCATACATAACCGAAATTGAGTGTGTAAGAAAGTGGTCTTGCATGGATTGACTCTCTCTCCCCTTCCATACATGAGTGAACTGAAATTTGCAAGAGAAGATTCTCATTTTTGGTTCATTTCTTCTAAGAAAATCTCCTCCAAACATTTCTTCTCTTTTCCCACCAAAGGATTTTGTTAACCAAGTTTTCTTGGAAGAACAAGAGGCAAATCAAATTATTTTAGGATAAAACAATAAGGAGAGGATAGATTGACAAAGGAAAGGATTCAAAAGCAAAGGCTTTGGATACAAAAAGAAGGAGAGGATAGCGCAACGAGGAATTAAAGCTGTAGCGAAGAAGTCGGTAATATCACTATTTTGTTTATGATTATTTTTATCCTTATACCATATCATGTATAGATTGACATGATGATTTGGATACATTGCTTCCGCTACAAATAAGATTTCTAAAAAGGTTTGAAATCTACCAGTTCTCCAAAAATGGCATGCTTTCTTTTCTCGATCCAACAATTGGTATCAGAGCTAGTTTCTAATGCATGATTTCGGTTCCTATATGGTTGATGCATGGGTTAGCAATCTTTTTCTGTATTCTGCATATTTTTATGTGATAGAAATATATATGGTGTATGTGTTGCACTTTTGGTTATCCGTAGATGTTAAATTTACCATGTACGATTTGTTCATTTGGTTGTAACAAAGAGGGTCATCACCATGTTGCCTCCTTGGCTTCATTTTCTGTTTTCATTGATCTTGTAATGTACAAATTGATGTAATGATGAAGATGAATCAACCATGGATTGAAGAAATGGAGAGGTAAAGGTTTCAGTGTATCCTTTTGTGTATTGGCATAGTTTCGGTTTTGTGAAAACAAATGTTGGATTTTTGTTTCAAAAACCAAGTTTCGGTTTTGATAAAATACTAAGTTTTGGTTTTTTGTTTTAATGAAATGAGTTTCGATTTTAATGAAAAAAAGTGCTAGGTTTTTTTTGTCATGACAAAGATTCAATTTTATGAAAATCTAGTGTTGGATTTTTTTTCAAAGTAACAAAATTCAGTTTTTATAAATGTCATTACATTTTATTTACCGAATGGGCCGGATCATGTGAGCGAAGAGTTCAAAGCAGAAGATCCAAGTCTAAGAAGAATATTTTGGGCCTAAAAGGCTTGTAATTATTTTTATGTTTCTAGGATGGATAATCAAAAGTGGCTTAATTAGTTCATGTGATGAATGGAGAAATGAATGCAAATAATATGTGATATTATGTGATTGCATGTCATTTAGAAA
>JANZLF010000007.1:26691594-26703717 GCA_026546835.1 Erythroxylum foetidum | reverse complement strand
AAGTAGACCAAGTAAGAGAGGTTTTTCTCTCGAAACAAAATCCTTTAAAGCTAATAACTTTGAAGGACAATTTATTCCTTTAATATTGCAGGCCAAAATAGACATATTATATAGAGGTGCTTTTGAGGCCTTTACCTTTTCCCTGTTAGGCATGGTTTTAAAACCCGGATCGGACCGACCGGTCCAACCGGTGATCGGTCGATGGTCCGGTCCGGTTGATGCTTTAAAACCGGTCACAAATTGACCCGGTATGAACCGGTCAAAACCGGTCAATTGACCGGTCGGATCGGTCCGGTCCGACAGGTCCGATAATTATTTTTATTATTTTTTAAATTTTTTAATATTTTTAATATTATATATAATTAAATATAATTATTGTATAATTATTACGTCACACTGATTTGACCGATGGTTAAACCGGTCAAACTGATCAAATCGGTGACCAATAAAGTCACTGATTCAATGATCGGTCCGAGTTTCAGAAGATTGATGACCCTAAAATAAGAACCAAAATAAAAGCAATGGGTTCAGCGTTGGCGACTTGGCCTACTTTGATAAGGAAAGTGGAAGCTTCTCAAAATTAATAGGATGTTACGGAGACAAAAGTGGCAGCAACTGAATGATAGCGGACTTGCTGTTGCTCGACAACTGTTGTTCGTTTTGGTGGTTGGCTCGGCTGCCACTCTCTGTTTTCTAGCTGCTTGTTAATAAAAGGCTCCGTTTTCCCCTGCTTTCCATATCCATTCACACCATTTCCCTTCCCACAGCTCGACGCCACTCAAAAGACACGCACTTTAAGATCATTTCTTAACCCCACACACAAAATCTCTCTTCCTTTTTCAATGGACTCCTCTGCAACTGTCTCCGTGAAAGCTTCTTCTTCTTGTTCGTGTAGTTCAGGTTTCACTCTCCGCCCCTACCTTAATTCTAATGTTCCTAAACCCACGCTTTTTCCCTGTAAAAAGATCCGATCTTTCGCATCTTTCTCATTCAAATCCATCAAATGCATGCACTTCCCTCTACCTGAGTCAAAACCCATTTCGAACTCGTACCTATCTCCATTTTCATGCTCAGCCCTTAGGTCCTCTCCATCACAGACTAACGAGCTTGTGCCCAGCAAGCTGAACCAGTTGATCACCGAGTTTCAGTCTATTTCTCTACCAATCGACCGCGTGAAACGACTCCTCCAATACGCAAATCTTCTTCCTCCATTCCCGGAGTCTTCTCGGGTCGATTCCAACCGGGTTATGGGCTGCACCGCCCAGGTTTGGCTCGACGCTCGGTTGGACCAACATGGAAAGATGAGATTTTCGGCTGATAGCGACTCGGATATCACACGCGGGTTCTGCTCGTGCTTGATAAGGGTTCTCGATAGGGCGGCGCCGGAGGAGGTGTTGAGAGTCAAGACGGAGGATTTGGCGGCTCTTAACGTGGGGCTTCCCGGCGGCGGCCAGTCGAGAGTGAACACGTGGCATAATGTGTTGGTGAGTATGCAGAAAAGAACCAAGAAGTTTGTGGCTGAGAGAGACGGGAAATTGCCCTTGAACCCATTTCCATCGTTAACTGTCACTTCCGAGGGAATTAAAGCCAAGGGTAGCTACGCTGAAGCTCAGGTTCTTATCAAGTTCTTGTGTTTAACTCTTTCTATGTTTTCTCTAGTATTTTATTAGATTATGTTTATTTTATTTTACGTGAATAGACTGTCCTTCTTAAAATACTGAGTTTGGATTTAGTTTATTCTTAGGCAAGATATTTGTTCCCGGACGAGGTCAAGGTTCAAGAGCTTGTCAGTGAGTTGAAGGAAAAGAAAATAGGAGTGGTTGCCCACTTTTATATGGATCCTGAGGTTCAAGGTGTACTAACTGCTGCAAGGAAGCATTGGCCTCACATCCACATATCTGATTCTCTGGTCATGGCAGATAGTGCGGTTAAAATGGCAAAAGCTGGATGCAAATTTATCACTGTTTTGGGAGTAGATTTTATGTCAGAAAATGTCCGTGCAATTCTTGATCAAGCTGGCTTTCAAGAGGTTTGTTCTCTCTTACTTGTGTACCTTAAAGTTATAGCTCTTCTCATGTTTACTAATAATGTAGTCGGAGAACGATTTGCTATAGCAACATCAGAAAAATAGGAAGGGTCCAGAACTTGAAAGTTTGATGCATGGCTTACTAGTTCGTGTTTTTCTTTTTCTCTCAATTAGTTCCCAAAAGGCAGATCCTTTCTTTTATATATTCTCTTTTTCATCTCATTTTTGTTGCTACCTTTTTTCCTTCTCACGGGTTAGCTAAAAAGTGTTGCCTTGTGTTTGTACTGAATATTAAAGAAGCAACTCACGATCCTAAGGCTCAAATGCAGGTTGTTGTTTACAGGATGTCAAGTGATCGCATTGGCTGCTCTTTGGCTGATGCTGCATCTAGTCCTGCTTATATGAATTATCTCAAGACAGCATCCGCATTCCCTACTTCTTTGCATGTTGTATACATAAATACATCCATTGAGACAAAAGCTTATGCGCATGAGCTTGTGCCAACAATCACCTGTACTTCTTCTAATGTTGTTCAAACAATCCTGCAGGTTAGTAGTTTATATCTTTTACCTTCTGCATTTGTGAATGCTTATGTAAGCATCATGAAGTTTGTAAGTAATCTCTGGTTGGATTGTCTTATATTTGATAGTTCTCTGGTTTTTTCTCTGCCCCTCTGTCAACAGGCTTTTGCTCAAATTCCAGACTTGAATGTATGGTATGGGCCTGACTCATACATGGGTGCCAATATTGCCAAGTTGTTTCAGCAAATGACTATGATGACTGATGAAGAAATTGCTGAGGTGCATCCAGCGCATAATAGAGATTCAATTAAATCTTTGCTGCCTCGCTTGCGTTACTATCAGGTGATCTTTCTTTTTACTCTCAGTTACTAAACTTCAAGGTCCATTTCTTAAGGTTCCAATTTCATTATTGATCATAAATTATCAAAAAAGTTATATGTGAAGTATGTTAAGTGACGTAAAACATTGCAGTTATCACTTAGGCTGTTAATTGATGAAATTGGAATGTTATTTGTCCTTCAAATTGACTGTTGCATCTCATTTCTTCTTTGAGATGCTTTAGCTTGCAACATTTGGACGAGTCTTTTGTGCATGTAGGCCAGGTATTTGGCCACATTGCAATCAATTTTCAATTGATTTGTAATAGTCAATTTTCTAATAATTTGGAAATGAGGATAATGCTAAGGTTTTCTCAATACTGCAATGGAAATAAGCATGCATCTATCGAAACAAGTATCATTCAAGATTGCTTCCAGTTGCAAATTTCTTCCTTCATTTACTGTAGCATTTATTTATTAATTTGTTGTTATTCTATTGTTTTAAGAATTTTCTGATGGTGTGACATTTTTTGATCAGGATGGAACATGCATTGTTCATCACCTTTTTGGACATGAAGTTGTTGAGAAGATAAAAGAAATGTATTGCGACTCTTTCTTAACTGCTCATCTTGAGGTCCCTGGAGAAATGTTTTCCTTGGCCATGGACGCCAAGAAAAGAGGAATGGGGGTAGTTGGTTCCACCCAAAATATATTAGATTTCATAAAGAAGAGAGTGCAAGAGGCTGTGGACAGAAATGTCAATGATCATCTCCAGTTTGTGTTAGGGACCGAATCAGGGATGGTCACTTCAATAGTTGCAGCATTACGGAGTTTATTATGTTCTCCAAAATTGACCGATGGAGCCAAAGTTACTGTTGAAATTGTCTTTCCTGTCTCATCAGACTCGATAACAAAACCATCATTAAGTTCATCCATGAATCTAAAATCCACTAAAGTAGGCGATGTAATATTACCTGTTATACCTGGAGTAGCGAGTGGGGAGGGATGTTCTATTCATGGTGGCTGTGCATCCTGCCCATACATGAAGGTTGGTAAGCTTTTACCACTTCTTACTACAATTGAATTTAAGTCCATTTTCTAGTGTACATTTGGAATTGTTTTTGTTGGAGATTGTGGAAATTTCTAGACTGACCTATTCACAAGGATCGACTTACAAATTCTTGTGCATATCGTAGAAGCCTCCAATGCAGAATGGCATGAAAATGGACAAAGTAAAAGTTGGAAATTCTTGTCATCTACATTTGGTGTGGTTGTTGTTAGCTTCTTCGTTCTGTTTTACTGGTTGAGTTTAAAGCATTATGAAAGTGAAAATGACTTCTGGTTTAACTGCTCAGATTTCATAAATAGTTAAGAAGAATGTAGACATTCTTTTCGTCCATTAACCCTTATCTTTATCTAATTACCAGGCAATTTCAAACCCTATAAAACAAGTCTTGTCTGTGGCCTTGATTCTTGAAGTCCTTGGTGAAATAATTTGGCAATAAGTATCTGTAGTTTAGGTCATAGTCGCTTAGCATGCATATGTATGACTCTATCGACTCCTAGAATTGGGGGACTCCTAAAGCCTGTAGCAACTCTTATATTCTACCTGCTGGATCAAAACTTGAGTTTGAGCATTACATTAGAGTTTGGTGTAATGTAACTTGAGAGATTCTGATTCAGTTTGACTGTTTGGTCTGTTAAAAGTCAATATAACCTTTTGTTTCTAACTTCTCGATGTTTGTTTGATTATTGTTACTATTGATCCTAGCTTAGTTTCTGCAGATTTAAAGTTCAATTTTATTTGCTTTTATAAAGCTATTATACTTGGTAATTGACGTTGTCAATTTGAAATCTTCTTTTCAAATTAATGCCTGAGATAAGCTCTTTTCTTCGATATTGCAGATGAATTCGCTTAATTCTCTTCTAAAAGTTTGTGACCATCTTCCTGACAAGAAATACACGATCAAGGCCTATGAAGCTGCACGGTTAAAATTGCAGACTCCCAACGGAAACTCAATTGCAGATGTGGGTTGTGAACCAATATTGCACATGAGACACTTCCAGGTCATATTTCTGGACATTTCTGAGTCTTTAGCTTTCTTTGATAGGGAGTTTCATAGTTGTTTGTATCCAGAGTTCTCACTTCCATTGCATCTCATTGCAGGCTTCAAAAGAACTGCCGGAGAAGCTTGTTCACCAGATTCTCCACATAAATGGCAACGAAAGCTCTGCATCATAAAGAAAGACGAAATGGGCATTTTTTGTAATGCTAATTTAATGATTGGAAACTCTAGGGGTGCTCAACTGCAGGAGCCTTCTGCACTGACAAGAGAATGAAAACCATAATGTTGCACAACTCTTTGTTATGGAAGGATAAAACCTTAACTCACTTTCACACCCTGAACCAGTTTCTGGAATTGTTTTACTTCTGACAGAAGAGCTCAATAGTGTTAGCTCCACAGGAAAGTCATTTTCTATGTGGCGTTTAGATTTACTTTAGAAAAAACAATATTAAAAAAAATATTTTCCTATCTACGCGTTTCGTTACAAACTTCCATATTTGATCATTTCGGCAACTCCGAAATTGTACTATCGTCCACTAAGCAGAGGCCACTTTCAACGTTACCAAATTGTATGCTCCTCCATCTCCTGTCAGTCTTCTTTTTAGTCGACGATTGATTTTCTGTTTCAAATTTCTCATATTCCTGTTTCGTTGGTAGTTGTTGTCTCTGCAACTCACTGGATGTTATCTCTGTGTTTACCTTTTGTTTTGATTCCATTCATCGACATTATTTGCTAAAAAACGTTCTTCTCCAATACCCATTTGTCTGATTGTTAACATTTTATTTGGACATTGTTACATGTGCAAGTAAGTGTAAAATCAGGAAATGGAAGATGAATACTAGGAGCCACTGTCAAGTCCGCTGTTCGGGAATTGATTAGATTTCCTTATGTTGTTGCTTGATTGTGGTTTTTCTGGTTTATTGAGTTGGTGAGTCACTGAAATAAGCTTTAAAGTTTCAGGTTCTTAAAATTCTATGCCTGATGTTATCATTTGAGCTTCAAAGTGATTGCACTAACCTTTACTTTCTCAACTTCAGACGCCCACACCCCTAACTACTGAATACAACTAAACAGAATTCCCCTTCCTCGATGGTCGCTGAAATTGATGGAAGGAACTACTATCCAATGCTTTTCAGGGGGCTGTTAGTTAGATCAGTAATTACAGTCATTTTAATGCTTTGAGATGGATACATTATGTGCACCACAATCATCAACATGATGACTGCTTACTCCATCTAGGTGCAAGAATGTGGATTCATTAGCAATAAATGAACCTGTGTTTCATCCGTCCCTACGTTGTTTTGAAGGGATTTATTCAGTTTCATTTGTTTGACAATATTAGGCTATCATTTGTTTGATAGGATACCTGTGCTGGCCTATGGCATCCATAAATGCCTTAATAAAAGCACACACCGCAAACTGCCACTGTTTTGCTTTGGGGTTATCTCTGATGTTCAATATGTTGATATTCCTGATGGTCGCTCATTTCTTGGTGTTCCCCGCTATTATCGACATAGCTTTAGCGTATTGCAAAGGGCAATAGAAACATGGAACAACCAACAGAAGCACAAGTTCGCGATCAATTTCGGCGATATTGTTGATGGATTTTGTCCCAAGGACCAATCACTAAATACTGTCAAGAAATTAGTGGCCGAATTTGATAAATTCCATGGCCCTGTCTATCACATGATTGGTAATCACTGCCTGTACAATCTTCCACGTTGCTCCCATTGTTGAAGAATGACAATTCAAAGTCTTGCTGGGCATGCATACTATGATTTCTTACCTTCTCCAGGATACAGATTGATTGTATTGGATCGCTATGACATTAGTGCCATTGGATGGCCTCCTGATAATCCTAATACATTGCAAGCGGTAGAGTTTCCAAGAAAAAAGAACCCAAATTTGGATAAGAATAGCCCACGGGGACTAATGGATCTTGAAAGGAGGTTCCTTATGTTCAATGGGGCTGTTGGGAGAAAACAGATGGAATGGTTAGGTAACGTTCTTCGAGAAGCAACAAAGTTAAAGGAGAAAGTTATTGTATGTTGTCATCTGCCTTTAGACCCTGGTGTGCCATGACGAGAAGCGCTCCTGTGGAATTATGATCAATGTGAAGTATGATTGCGCTAAGGCTTGCCTATCTGGGCATGATCATAAAGGTGGGCATTCAATTGATTCTCATGGAATACACCATCGATCCTTTGAAGCACCACTCGAGTGCCCACCAGGCACAGATGCATTTGGATACATCGATGTTTATGATGACAGATTGATTCTTGTTGGTGCGGGTAGAATGAAGAACACAAGCATGGTCGTTCATCCTTAGGTACACATATAGAGTACGTTTACATGAGTAACCATTATTTAACGTAGAGGTATGTACATTGTCTTCATGACAAGCATAGAAAGCACAATTGCACTGTTAGAAAGGACACTTGTCATTAATAACTTCCAGTTGTCATTTAGTTAGATTGACTAAGTCTAGTTTTAATCATGTTTTTGTCATTCAATTGTATTTACCTAGTCTTTAGGAGTTAAGCTCCACTTTTGCATATCTTTCGATTTTTCAGTTGTAATCTTCCTATTTAAAGGCCATTCTTCATAATAAACAAGTGGTTCAATTCATAATTATTTGTATTAGTGGTATCAGAGTTTGGTTACAAAAACAAGAGAGTTAACACCTGTGAGTGAAAAACTTGAGAGAGAGCCACGATACTGATCAAGTTTCAAAGAGAGTGAGCAGCAACAAAATAACTCCATTGCAGCAGCAATGTCGACAGAAGCATTCGTTCAACCGGCGATTCCTCGCTTTGACGGTCACTGTTAGAAATTAATTGAACAGATCATAACCACTCAGATCATGAAAAAAGGATCATTCATATGCGGATAAAACAAACATACATACTTAATGCTTGTTAAGATTCCACGGTTATAGAACTTTCTGTTCTTTCCACTGCCGAATTGTTCTTCTTTCTTCGTAAGAGCCTTGAGAGGTTGAAAAAAATTGAAGCAACCACACATCGTTCTTTTCTTATGTTTAAAAGTTGCATTCATTTTTTCCTTTATATAACTACCTTTGGTAGTTATCTCAAAAGTCTTAAGTACTATTAGACCCTTCATGGGTGTAATAATAACTTACAGTCACTATGATCACTGGAGCATGCTAATGGAAAATTTTCTCAGATCAAAGGAATATTGGCAGGTTGTCTCTGAAGGAATTGCTGAACCAGTAGCATACACAACATTGACGGATGGGCATAATCAGAACTTGATGGGTTACGACTAAAGGATCTCAAGGCAAAGGATCACCTCTTCCGAGAAATTGATCGTTTAATCTTGGAAACCATTCTTTTCAAGAACGCCTTAAAGGATGTTTGGGATTCTATGAAGAGGAAGTTTCAAGGATCAACTAAGGCAAAGAGGCAACAACTTCAAACACTTCGACAAGAATTCGAACTACTTCGAATGAAAACTTGAGAATCAGTTGCAGATTTCTTCTCAAGGACAATGATAATTATCAACAAGATGCGGGTTCATGGAGAGAAGATGAAGGATGAGACTATAGTCGCAAAAATTCTTCAGTCTATGACACCGAAATTCAACTATGTGGTGTGTTCAATTGAAGAGTCAAAAGATTTGGACCTTCTTTCAGTTAACGAACTACAAGGTTCTCTACTAGTTCACGAGAAGAAAATGAAACAACAAAAAGACAAAAAGGAGCAAGCACTCAAAGCATCATCAAATCACACATTATCTTCAAGAGGAGGTCAAGGTGGAGGTCGAGGTGGAAACCGAGGTGAAGGAAACAATGACAGTAGGGATTCAAACCATCACCAAATTAAACACACTCAAGGCAGATGAAGAGGTGGAGGCAGAGGAAGAGAACGTGGAGGTCAAAAATCAAAACCCAATAAGTTGAATGTGGAGTGTTATCGATGCCATAGGTATGGACATTACCAATCTAAATTTCGAATTACTTTGTATACAAACGATGGAGAAAAATCTAATTTTACAGAAATAGAGGAGGAGATTTATTTGCTCATGGTTTGTCATACTGGAGAACAAACCAATAAGAATCTATGGTATCTAGACATCGGTTGTAGTAATCATATGTGCAGTGACAAGTCACTCTTCTCTACCTTAGATGAATTGTTTCAAGATAACGTGAAATTTGGAGACAATTCAAAGGTCATTGTTATGGGAAAGGGGAAGGTAATCATTCAAACAAAAAATGATGCCATTCAAACAATTTCTAATGTCCTGTATGTTCCAAATTTGAAGACCAACTTGTTTAGTATTGGTTAGCTGCAAGAAAAGGGCTATGAGATCTCAATCAAAGATGGAATATAATAGCAGAGCTGTCATTATACAGAATCTTGGAGATATTGTTGAGCCGTTATTAAGCAGATTTTGTAGATATATTGTGTAGATATATAAGCCATTATTGAGCAGATTTTGTAGACATATTGTGCATAAATGTTAGAGATATTGTAGAATTCAAAATTCAATTCTATTGTAACTGTACTCTTATTTTTCAATATTATATTTTCCTATTATAACTATAAGAGCACTTTGTTATTCAGCAATAAAGGATGAGCTGACTCTCTTATACGAAAGTTAACATGGTATCAGAGTAGGAATAAAAAAAATAGAATGACAAACTCATTCAATGAAAATGCAATCAATTCTCTATATGTGCTGCAACCAACAGACAATCCTGGAGTTTCTCTGGTCACTTGCTTACTCAAGGTGGATAATTATTCAACATGGTGAAAAGCCATCAAAAATGCCTTATTAGCTAAAAGTAAAATGGGATTTGTGGATGGTAGTCTTCCACGACCTGAAGCGAATTCACCAAACGAAGTTGCATGGATTAAAGGAAATTCTATGGTGATCTCTTAGCTCTTTAATTCATTGCATTCTTCTATTCATGATAGCGTGGCTTTTTTTATATAGCAACGGAGCTTTGGAAAGATTTGGAGGAGCAATTCTCACAAGGAAATGCACCTTGTGTTCATCAACTGAAGATGGAGATTGTTAATACTCAATAAAGGGATCAATCGGTGGCCACCTACTACACCAAGTTGAAGGGATTATGGGATGAATATGGATCATATTCTAACACACCAAAATGCACTTGTGGCGCTGTTAAGGAATTTGCTGCAGAAAAGGAAAAAGAGATGGTTCACCAGTTCCTTATGGGATTGCATGACAAGTTTAATGTTTTTCGATCTCAAATTTTAAATACTGAACCTTTGCCCTCTTTAGCTCGTGTTTATGGTTTGGTGGAATAAAAAGAACGACAACAGCAACTTGCAGCCAGCAAAGGAGGTAACTTATTGGAGGGGGCAGTTTTTGCAACTCCAAAAGGAAATTCCAAACTATCGACAGGTAATCGTGATGTTTCTAAACTCTTTTGTGATCACTGTAAAAAGACACGGCACACCAACGAGACCTATTTTGAATTACATGGTTACCCAGATTGGTGGGAGAAAAACAGAAAAGGAAAGGGCAAATTGACTAATTCTAGTCGAATTTAAGTAGAACAATGTATGACTCCTTCAACGAAGGAGCAATGTAACCAGCCTATTTCTCTTTTAGCCTTAAAAACTCCAATGGTGTTGAACTAACGACGAACTTTGTTGGTAAGGCTATTACTTTTCTTGCAACTAATTTTGCGGGATACTTGATTTTGGAGCTTCTGATCATATGTCTTGTGAAAGGAGTTTTGTGAAAGGAAGATTCAATTTGGTTCTAATATAACCATTCCAAATGGCTCTTTTGTCACTGCTGATACTTGTGGTGAAGTGACTCTTAATTCTTCAATCACTTTAAATAATGTTTTGCATATACCTACTTTTGCTTGTAATCTCATTTCTATAAGCAAATTGACCCAAACACTAAATTGTGTTGCCCTTTTTATTCCCTTCCTTTTACGTGTTAGAGGACCTAACCATGAGGAAGCTGATTGGAATGGGTGAACTAAAGAATGACCTTTATACTTCAAAAATTAGGCACCAGCTTCATCCTTCTTGTTAAATAAAGACCAATCTGATTTATGGCATCAATGCCTTGGTCATATATCTTTTAATCATTTGTCTCTTATTTAAGATTTTAAGCCTTTTACCTCAAATAATTTTGATGTTTTTTGTGATGCTTGCCATCGTGTTAAGCAAATTCGCCAGTCTTTTCCTAGTAGTTCAATTAAAACTCAAGGGGGGCTTTTGATCTTATTCATTGCGATTTATAGGGACCTTATCATACACCTTCTTTATCTAAGTCTCATTATTTCTTGAATATTGTTGATTAGTTTACCATGGTTATGTGGGTTTATTTGCTCAAATCTAAAACTGAGATATCCCAAATAGTACTTTCTTTTCTTGCCATGGTTCATCGACAATTTAATTGTCTTGTTAAAATTATTCGTAGTGACAATGGCACAGAATTCAACAACATTTCTCTTCAACAAAGTTGTCAAAAAGAAGGAATCCTCAATCAGTTTTCTTGTCTTTCAATCCCTCAACAAAATGGTGTAGTGGAACGTAAACATAGACATTTACTTAAGGTTGCTAGAGCTTTTAGGTTTCATATTGGTTTACTAATTAAATTTTGGGGTGAATGTGTTCTAACCGCTGTCTATTTAATAAATTACACACCCACACCTTTTTTATCCAGAAAAAGTCCATATGAATTTTTATTTTATTCAAAGCCTTCGTATGCTCATTTACGTGTTTTTGGATGCATTTATTATGCTTCAATTATCCCACGATCACATGTTAAATTTCATGATAGAGCCACACCATGTATTTTTTTTGGGATATCCATATGGACAAAAGGGGTATAAGGTTTATGATCTCAAAACACATCAAGTCTTTGTATCTTGTGATGCCATTTTCAATGAAAAAATTTTTCCTTACAAAGAAAATGTCCCGTCCCATGCAACACCACCACCTAAAGTTCCTTTGCCATTACCCATTGATGATGTGTCAACGTCATAGCCATCCTCACCTAACCTAAATCCATCATCAACAAACTTTATCTACCACCCAATACCTGTAACATTCCACCCCTACTGGAAGGGTAAAGTAGTAAATTTAGCATAGGATGAGATTGATCGGAATGAATTAGGACTGTTCATGCATAATAGGATTGGTACACAGTATCATTTGTGCACATGAAATTACTGTAC
>JANZLF010000007.1:26577633-26597858 GCA_026546835.1 Erythroxylum foetidum | reverse complement strand
ATTTTGCTTATTCCTTATTATAAACTTGTTACCCACGAGCTCTCCAGCTCACCCCTCCTGTCCCCATTTCCAGGTTATGAGCAAGAGATGGAGTAAAAGAGACTCAAGGCATCACTCCGAATTTGCTTGTTTGGCGTTTTGCATTTTTGGATTATGTTGTAAGGCGGTTTGAGAAGCCATTATAGCTTTGTAAAACCCTTTTGTTTGAGGGTATTGAAATGTAATGATGATGATTATTTGTATGTAATCTATTAATGAGTATGATGAAGTAAAGACATGAGAGTCTTAGGATATTTCAGCAAGAATTGGACTTCACATTTAGAGATAGGATCCATCATTAAGATAATAAGTTTGTTTTGATGTTTGATTGTCATGGGCATACCACCCTTGTGGAATGATGCCTAATATGAAGTTTTTGGAAATAACCCTATAGGTTCATACACTCAAGTATTATGATATCCGTAAGAGTTGAGTTCCGACAACGACGCCTAACATTATGAGATATGGTAAATGGATGTGAAGATGAATTTCTTAATGGAAACCTAGCCGAGAATATGTATATGATATGAACTGAGGGCTTCATATCCAAAGATGGAAAAAATATATGTAAGCTTCAAAAATCCATTTATAGATTAAAGCAAGCATTTAGGAGTTGGAACCTCCGATTTGATGCGACAATTAAAGAGTTTGGTTTCACACAAATTCTAGAAGAACCTTGTGTGTACAAGAAGGTTAGTGGGAGTGTTATCATATTCTTTGTGTTATATGTGGATAAAATATTAATAGGAAATGATGTCCCAAGTTTGCAATCAGTTAAAATTTGGTTGTCCCGAAATTTCTCCATGAAAGACCTTGGAGAAGCAATTTATATATTGGGAATATATATATATATATATATATAAAGTCTATATACAAAAATAAAGTGCTAACATTTTTCAACGAGTGATGACAATTTTGTATCTACTCCTTATTTACCTTAAAGGATAATCCCCTAAAGTTAAGGTTTGTTCAATTACCCTAGAGGATGATCCCCTTAAAATCAATATTTCAGGCTTGGAATAATATTTATTTTTTGATAGATTCATAATTTTGATTGCATTTTTTAAATAATGACAAAATTCCCAATCACTACTATGTAATTGATTTAGCCCAATACATTATGGGCTCAATGTTAGGCCCTTAGAGTAGGGGCAAGATGGTCAATGTAATATTTTTGGATCATAAACCCCAAATTCCACTAAAAAGAAATCAGCTGGAGCAAGCAGGGTTTTTCGGTTTGCCCCTGGAGAGCCAACCCTCTGAGCACGTAAGAAAGTCGAAATCATTTTTCCGTTTTCCATACTTTCCCTCATTTTCTTGTCAGCCAAACAGTGTTAACAGTCCTATCTCTTCTGTTTCTTGAAATGAATTTTAGGTTCTGTTTTAAAGGAAAAATGCACTCTCTGTGCGGGCGCTTAATTGGGAGACGAATCCTGAATAGTTCTAGTATTGCCCATCTGAAATGTAGTACAGGGTATTTGGCTGGTGGTGGCGGAAATAATGTTCATGAATTGGCTGTTTTAAAGTCCGATCCTTCAGTTCCACATACAATTTCTGCTTCAGAGAATCGATTTTTACGGTCATTTCACCAGTTCGCTTCTCGCCCTCCGGTACATTTTGTATGCGCACCTTTCTCTATTTCCCAACTCGTGCTTCATTATTTTGATGGGATAATTTTTTAGTTAATTGCGTTTTTAGTTCTTTATTGATTGGGATACAGCTTAGGTTTAACTTGAGTTTGATTGGTTCTATTTGAATGATCAGTTGGCAATTTTATTCGTATGTGTTGCTGGGATATTAGTGAACATACCAACTTTGTGAAATTTTCTTTTGAATGGAAATTGTGGTTGTAGAATAAGTTGAATGTTTTGCTTGTGGGGATTGCTTGTGAAACGATCAACCATTTAACTACTGGGTGTTTAGAACGTTTCTTTATCTGGAGCTTAATAGATTTGAAAATCTTTTGGCAGTCGAAGTTGTATCATCAAACAGACATGTTCCTGTTTTCTGTCAGTAATAGTAGAATTCCTGGCCTTGATCCATCGTACTGGGCAGCACTCAAGCCTCATTGCCCAGTTAGGAGCATCGCTACTGAGGGAAGTTCTGTGGAATCAGGTTTGCAAGATTGTTCAACACCCATGACTGATGTTACTCCTCGAATCAAATTTAAGAGACTTGATAAAACTGCAAAGCACATAATGCAGGCATGTGTATTCATCTCCTTATATTTGTAATTTTTAGATAGCATAACTGTGATGATTTCATTCTTCACTAAAATTAGCATCTTTACTTTTACCGACAGATTCTGGATAAGGAAGCAGTGGAGGAAGTAAGATCACACAGGGAGGTTCCTGATATAAAGCCTGGTTATATTGTAGAACTCAAAGTGGTATGACAAGTTATTTCTTGATTCAGTCTGCAAGATGTGTGACAAGAAAGTATTATAAGTTATTTTGTTCTAATCCTCTCCTCCTTTTTATGGTGTGCAGGAAGTACCTGAGAATAAGAGACGCGTTTCTATTGTGAGAGGTATTGTTATAGCAAGACGTAATGCTGGCCTAAATACTACATTTAGATTGAGGAGGATAGTGGAAAAGGGAATTGGTGTTGAATCTCTATATCCACTGTAAGCCTCAACAGCCTTGTTCATTTTGATCTAGTGGTAGTTTCATTGGTATGTATTACCTATGTGGTGCTGCCTATCACTGAATTCTAACATACAGAAATTCACTCTGTATCTTGCTGTTTTCTTCTCCTGGGTGGCTTGGAAGAGCATGTGATTTGATAATCTATGCTTCACTTGATAAATCAGCTTCTCTTCTGTTCTGAATCATTGATTGGATCTTGCAAGAAAAATCACAATAAATATATGCTCCACTTAATAAATCAGCTTCCCTTCTGTTCTGAATCATTGAATGGTTCATGCCAGAAAAACAACATATTGTGCTTTATGAATTCATGACTGGTTAAAAGATCTTTTCGAGTTCTAGATCTGTAATTGTATTGGGTTAGATCAATATTTTCAGCGTGAACTTGGTAGATCGCTAGGAGACTGAATTCAACACTCACTGATCTTACGTGAAAACTACATCTTTGTCAATGACAAAAATCAAAATCAAGGAGAAGGTAACTGTTGGCAGAAAAGTTAAGTGAATAAATAACGAGAAGTTTCTACGCTTTTAACTTTTCCCTTTCTCATTTTTTTGAAGTTTGGAATTGAACTATTGGTATGTGCATAGGATCAGTTAAATAAATTTCACAGTTACAGAAACACTCTAATCGGAAAGTGCTAACTTACATACCAGGAATACTGGCACAACAACATTATCTTGTATCGGGTATCCATTATCTGCTATAAGAGTTTGTAGTAATTTGACCCTGGTGCTTACTCTTTTTTCTATTTGGACATCAAACTAACCCTTTGTTATTGATATTTAAGACATTATCCAGAATAAAATTTCTTGCAGTTGGGATTATGAATAAATTTCGTTTACAGTTTGTTACCAGAAAGGATTGGCCTTGTCCTTGTTTCTTTTCTATTTGCTTTTAATTTCTTCATGGTACCCTAAGAGTAGTTTGTGAAAACAGGTACTCACCTAACATAAAGGAGATAAAAGTGCTGGACAAGAAGAAGGTGAGAAGGGCCAAGCTTTACTATCTTAGGGAAAAGATGAATGCGCTGAAGAAAAGTTGAGGATAAGCAAGAAACATCCACAGAGATGAACAGTTCATGCCATTATGGAAGTAGTTGGGCCATGTCATTTACTGAGAAAAATTTCTTAAACCCAGGAAAAAAAATTTAAAGGATAAGCAGAACACATTTGTGGATCAAATTTTCATTTCAATATAAAGATGGTTGGGCCAGATAAATTGGTGAGAGGAATTTCAAATTATAGTTGTATGTTTCTTTTTATCTCAATATCTTTGAGATATAGATCATGGATTCTTAAATTATAAGATGTATGCACACTGGTGCTTTTTGGCATTCACAGCCTGTCTCCAATCAGTCTTAAATTTGTCAGTAGACATTGCAGCACAACCATCATGAGGAATTGTACAAGTACATATTTGGCTCCAGGTTTATCCATTATGTTCCCTACAACATTGCTTTTTTTATGTCATAGTGCATCACAGCGTATCATATCCTTTATACACACTGGGCGCGGTATAGGTTGGATACTGCACTAGATAGGTGCTAATTCACATTCATGGAGTTGCAGAACCAGTGGGTTTGGCAAAATTTTCCTAATCTCTTTGACGGAGACTGAAATGTCTGCTGTAGACTCTTGAGGTGTTCATTATAAGGGAATTCACCAGCAGTTTCCTCCAATCATTGCCAGATAACCATCTCTGAAGAAAATTCGGCCTGTTGAGATTATTGTATTGCTCTTTGGAGTCAACCATATTCTTTACTGAAGTTCCGGATCTTGTGGTTGGTTGATGATCTGGAAACCTATAAGGTGGCCAAAAGTGTCATAATTACATTGGAGAATACTTTAAAAACTTCTCATGTGAGCTGCTGCTTCATAGGAGCCTAGGAACTTCTAGCTTTCATTCATATTCATTTTAGAATCAACAAACCTCTTTCTTTTCTTTTATAACAATCTGTTATGTAATGTAGCCACAGGCCACGGGGAAACAAAACCTTTTCTGGGTCGCAGGCTGAAAGTGGACATGTGATGTTAGCACTTAGTACAGTAAAAGCTTAAACTTTTTAAGAGATCAGGACAGATAGTTGCCTTTATTGCACAAGGCAAAAAAACGAAAGTCCTGTTTCATTTATTTTTTGTAGGTCCCATTTATTGGATGCTTACCAAATAGGGTAGGATTAGACTAATATGAATAAGTGATCATTCTATCTTTAACAACGATTTCATCGACTTAGATTCTAAACAATGAGTAAAACTTCTCAAAGTTGATATGTTCTTATTAGTCTGTTTGTTCTATTTTATGAGTATTTATTTATCTAATAAATAAGGGAAAAAACTAATAAATAGGAAAAAAAAGAACTAATGAATACTCATATATCATAATAAGCACGAGAAATCCTAAGGTATAGGTAAATCGGTAGGGTTTTTTTAGCTTAAGTGAGGTGGCGAGTTCAAACCTTCTTTATGTATGCAGCTGTTTAAAGTTTAGAGGCGGAGTTTTACTTTTCGCAAGAGACCTACTCGACTCGAATGAGAATTAGTCTGATAATGGATAGTTTAAAAGTGTCTTCTCGTAATTATCACCTCCTAAAATACCTTGAAAAGAATAAAAAAATAATAATAAGCACGAGATATGTAACAAGTGATTTGAACCGTAAGGCGTTGCTCATATTGTCACCAAATCGGCAGTCCAATCCTAATGGCTTTTCAACATTTGAACGGCAGTTATCATGTCCTTATCATTTTGAGCACCAGCTAATTAAGTCTTTTTCGATTGATGTTTCGAACTGCTGTAAAAACATACATGATTTTACCATTTTAAAAATATTTTACTAAGTATTAAAATTAAAATTAATGACAATTTTTAAATATGTTTAACATTTAAAATTTTAAACAATAGAATTAATATACAAATTTCTTTTTATTTATTTGTTTTTTGGTCTCTTTTTCTTAATTAATTATTAATTAATTGAAAATGTTACAGTGACTGAAGAGCGAAGAAGTAAGAGTCAGCTCTGCTGATTCGGGTAAATCTCTATTTTGGCTTTTTCTCCATTTATAATGTATATAAATATATTTCGAGATTTTCCTCTGCTGCTACGCTTACCTTCCACGTTTCAGCTTTTCTTCTTCCCTGTTTCGCAAACTCTCTGTTTCTCCCTCTATCCCTTTCTCTCTCTCTCTATTTCTCTCTACTCGTCATTTTCACCTTTGTTTTCATTTTTCTTCATTTGGGTTCTTCATCTCTTTCATGTTCCCTGTTCGTGGGTGACTCTTACTTTTCAGGGTCAGGAATTGATATTGTTGGAATTCGATTCTCAGGTCGACAGTTTGATCTCTTCGTCTTGTATATTGAAAAGGAAGCTGCTTTTTTTTTTTTTCCCGTTCAGAGACCAGGATGCCGCAGGAATCGTCGTCCGATCAAGACCCGGACGATGCCGAAGTCGAGTTCGTCGAGATTGACCCCACTGGTCGCTATGGTCGGGTCTGTATTTTCTTACATTTCCCCCCTTCTTTCATTTTTAATGTTTTGCTATCTGTTTCTGTTTTCGCTTTAGTTTGATTAAATATTAGGTTGGCCCTTGTGAGAAATTAGCTTAATTTTGTTGCTTAACGTTGTCCGCCCCTCTATTGTGTTTGTTCCTTGCAGTACAAGGAGATTCTAGGGAAAGGAGCTTACAAGAAGGTGTATCCTTTTTTGCACGATTTTGAACAGTATTATCAGCTTGCTGTTTTAGACAAAGACGGAACCTTTAATGTCAGTAATATTTGTTAATTGTGTGTATTGCTCGTGTTTATCCTTTATTTTTTTGGAAAACTTTTAGATATAGGGCATTTGATGAATTGGAAGGAATAGAAGTAGCTTGGAATCAAGTTCAGGTTGCAGATCTACTACGTAATTCCGTGGATTTGGAGCGTCTATATTCAGAAGTCCATTTGCTCAAGACTTTGAAGCACAAAAATATCATCAAGTTCTACAATTCGTGGGTCGACACCAAACATGAGAAAATCAATTTCATCACTGAGATTTTCACTTCTGGGACCTTGCGGCAGTATGCTCTTAACCATTACACCTAATTTTTTTCTCAACCAAACTTGGTTTGTGCTTTCGTCATTAAACAACTTTTGGAATCATGATGTAGGTACCGGAAGAAACATAAGCATGTTGATTTGAGAGCATTGAAGAAATGGTCCAGGCAGATCCTAGAAGGCCTTCTATATCTTCACAGTCACGATCCTCCAGTCATTCACAGGGATTTGAAATGTGATAACATCTTTGTTAACGGGAACCAAGGTGAAGTGAAGATTGGTGACTTAGGTTTGGCTGCAATTCTTCAGCAAGCTCGTGCAGCTCATAGCGTAATTGGTGGGGAGCATGCTATGAAGATTTGAGTAATTTTAGGAAATTATAAGCTTATAGAGTTTTTTTTTTCTGATTTATTAAACTTATTGCCAATGTCAACATAGGAACCCCGGAGTTCATGGCACCAGAGCTTTATGAAGAGGAATACAATGAGCTGGTTGACATTTATGCCTTTGGTATGTGCTTGCTAGAGCTGGTAACTTTCGAGTACCCGTATATTGAATGTACCAATGCTGCTCAAATATACAAGAAGGTGTCATCTGTAAGACTTCAACTTCATCCATCCTCCGTAATTAGATCCATACATGGGCTAATTATGTATGTATTACAGTGCCAATATTTCTTGCTTCGCTGTATCATCAATATCGCTACTGTGTTCTTCCCATTTTTCAAGAAAATTATGACCTTATACATGATGGGGGGTTAATTTCGACCTATTATTGAATATTTAATTCGTTAAGCATTGAATTGTGCCTAATCTCCGACCACTTGTGTATGGTGTTATACATTATCAAATGTCTTGGACCCTATGCCATCCTGAGTGACTTTGATGTCTAAAAGACTTTCTTCTCTTCATATTGATACGGAAACTGGTTCAATTGTTGGCCAAAGAACATATGGGCATGTGATATTTTATTATTTCAAGTGAAAGTGATGATTCATAAATTTTATTATCGCCCATGCAACATACCATGTTGGTTTTAAGTTACCTGATAATGTGGATCCGGTTTTAATGAATTGAAGTGTAGCTAGGCCGCTAGGACACATTAAATATCACCCTCTTGACACTTCTTTCTGAATTTTAATTATTCAAAAGAAAGAATGCATCCTTTCCTACTGAATTATTTGACGAAGATGTAACTTGGGTGTTAACATAGAGAAATTTGTGTGCATCTGGGATTTTTTTTGACAAGAATATGGTGTTTTACTGTGTTTCCAATCATGTCACAAGATTTTAAAAAGTTATTCACTTCCTTCTGACCCGATGCACGAATTCCTTTATCATTTATGACTACCTATTGTGCATCCAGTGTTTGTTCATGCATCTTTTTATTTCCTAAATGGAACAGTTTGAGAAGATTCAATTGTCTTCAGTATGACTGTTGTTCAAAATGTTATAGTCTCTGGTAAATGGGGTAAAAGGGGTTGATGGAGGAAGAAGAATAACAGGGAATTTGTATACAGCCAAGGATACCTTAGCAATGGTCACTCTAGATCCTCAGCACATATGGGGCAATTTTATACGCATGGAGATCATTTAAGTATTCAATAATACATACTCCTAATTGACTTGAGCGTCAGTATTAAACTAAAAATTTCTTTAAAGAAAATACCATGACTACATGATAGAAAATATGTTGTTAGATCAGAGAGAAGTTTGGAAATCATTTTAGTTTATATTTAGAAAATGTAAAACAAAGAACATAACAAAATAATGTGAGGCCCAAAAAGTCAAGTCTTTTTATGATCCCCTCCATAAGAAATTTCTTTTAGTTTGCAATATAAATCTCAAGTACTTATCTTTTTAGTTATTGTAAAGCAGCTATCAACAGTCAGAACTTTCATGACCTTGATGGCTGTGTGTTGTCATTCTGAGTCTTTTTCTCTTGGTAGGGTATAAAACCAGCATCATTGGCAAAGGTGAAGGATCCCTCAGTTAAAGCATTTATTGAAAAATGTATTGCAAAAGTGTCTGAACGTCTGCCAGCAAAGGAACTCTTGATGGATCCCTTTCTTCGGCCTGATGAGGAAAATGAAATAATAGGCCGCTTATTGCAACCCGTAAGGCCTCGTGCAGGTAAATTGAAAATATATGGTATTGTATAGGATTTTGAAGTTGTTCTTTTCCATTTTTCTGAATATTGGAAAAAAATGTGATTAAAGAACAGTTGGAGGATAAAGGATGGAAAAGGAGTGAATTCTTTAATTTTGGGGATTTTTTAAGAAATCATAAAAAGAATATAATTAATGATATCCTTGTGGAGAAACACTTTTAACTTTTTCTGCTGCTTTTCGTGAACTCCACGTTTTAGAGGGCAAGCTTTTTACTCTCAGTTATTCCCTTTTTGCTTCTTTTCCTTTTATCCAGAAATGAAACGTTGAAAAATTGCCTCATAGTTCTACACCAAAAAATATTGCAGAGAGTAGTTCTGATCAAAACAAGGCTCATGCATCTGCCAATGATTCTGCACCTGAGACGAGTAGGGACTTCTCTGTACAAGGTCAGAGGAAAGATGTTCACACAATATTTTTGAAATTGAGAATAGCTGATTTGGCAGGTTCTCTCTCTTCCCCTCATTTTTGTTCATTAATTTTACTTTACTTGAAATGATCAACTGTTTCCAACTGCTAACTGAATTTATTGCGCATGCCCCTAGGTCATTTTCGGAACATTCACTTCCCATTTGACCCTGAGGTGGATACAGCAACTGCTGTAGCTAGTGAAATGGTCGAGGAATTAGATCTGACAGATCAAGATGTTTCTGCAATTGCAGAAATGATTGAATCAGAAATCCGGTCCCTCATCCCAGATTGGATGCCTCCAAAAATATCACCAGATAATATAATTGGAGACTTTTCAAGCACAGAAATGCGTGCTTCCGAAAGCAAGCATGACGCTTCACCTGTCGCTCATTCACCTGTTGGTAATGATTCTACTCATTCTTCTGGTAGTCTTGCGTTGGAACGACTGCCATCAGGTCGCAAGTACTGGTCTGATTTGCCTAAGTCTGCTGATGGAAGTTCTCCATGCAGACTTGGACAGTTGAACCTGTCTTTAAGTGATGCTTCTCCGTGTAGTCACATGGATAGCAATGGTCCACATGAAGATGATTATCCTCAACAGCTGGAGGCTGATGATAGGAACACTGAATGGAAAGATGTTACTGGGTCTGAAGGTTCACAATTTGGTGAGGGAAATGATGCATCGGAACATGAAGAAGCTGACAGTGAAGCATATCAAGTTGGGAAGAGTAGCAAAATCCTTGAAGGCGCTGATTCAAATGTCAAGGCAATTGCTGAAAAACTTGAAATTCTATTGATGAAACAGCAAGAGGAGCTAGATGAAATGAAAAGAAAGCATGAATTAGCCATATCAACCTTTTTGAATGAAGTTTGTCTTGAAATTCGGCAGGAGGTTTTGAATATATGTAAGCTCAAGGTACCTCATCGTACAAACTAATCGTTTTACAGACTACGACCTGCTTTTTAACATCCAAAGACCTGCTGGCAGATAGAAGCAAGTTGATATAGAGAATGGTAATAAAATCTTAATTTGAGATCATCAAAGTATGCTTTTAGCCTGAAATCATATAGAGGGTGATTAAAGTACTTGGTAGGATAAAGTGTCCCTGCTTCATGTGCGTTAAAAGTTTTTGTCTGTTAATAGGCTGTGTCAAAGTTGATCTGTCATCGCTGGATGATGGGCAAAGATGGATCATTGTCACAGGCATAGTCCGAGATGATAAAGATCAGCAACCCAGGGAGGCTCAGAGCAGGCAGACCACCACATTAATCAGTTTGTGCTGCTGGGATGAGAATGAGATATAAAGTGAAGTTCTGAATTTGTGCGATATTACTTAACATTATGTACGGGTTTTAATCTCTTCAACCTCATGTTGGTCATAGGAATTTTGTGTTTATAGCTGTACATATCATTCACTTCCATTTTAATCTGAAGCAAGTGTTATTGTTTCAATTTTGGGTGGTTTAAGGCTTAAGGTTTTAGACTTTGTGGTCGAGGACAGGGTGTTTTGTTTCTCTAAAATTTTGGAAGGGCCTGAGCTCATCAACGTGGCACTAACATAAGCACCAACACATTTGAGACCCAAACCATAAACCATTCTACTCCTCTCGCTTCCTTTTCAACCACCCCCTTTCCTTGACGTTCAAAATCAAACCCCCTCCCTCCTCTTTCATTATTGTAATATGCAAAGGCATGTTCATTCTGATATCACCTCAAAAAAACAATGCTTTTCTTTTCTTAATATTGTACATTTAAGAAATTTGAAAATACAAACAAAAAGAAAATAGTAACACTTTTAGTAGCAAGAGAAACATATCTCTCTTAAAATGTTTTATATCATTAAAATATTTAAAAATTACTTATTTTATATCAATTATTTTAATAAAATAATTCAATAAAATTTTAATAAATTTTGTTTTTAAAATAAAAAGATTGTAAAGTTTTGTAGTTTTTACCAACATGAACCTAAAGGTTAATTCACTTGTCACACATTCACAAGCTCCGAGTGTAAAAGTTAATATCCGGGTAGCTCAATTGATTATTGGTAAGATTAACTTGGAATAAAAACCAGGGTTCGAATTCTGGCAACAAGAAAAGTAGGTTGCCTTGCTGAGAAGAAGCTGACTGAGATCGGACCGTAATTTATCCCAATAATCTATCAAATCGAGGCGTGGGAGCACCTGAGATGGCAATCCACCTTTTGGGACAAGTATAAAAGCCAATGTTACCGAGTAGTTTGTAAGAAAGGAATGGATAGATTACAGATAGAGTGAGCTCCTCAAATAAAAGCGCTTCTTTTAGCCTCTCATCAAACAGATAACGAACACCAATTCCTCTCTCCCTTTGTTCTCAGAGGCAACTCAACGAAGGTCATGGCAGTTTCAGCCTCAGCCACCGTCTCCTCCTCCTCCTCCTCTAAACTAGGCTACCCACCTTCTTCAGCCACCACTTTCTCTTCTACCTTCTCCACCAAACCCACCAAACTCACCCCCAAAACCCTTCTCTCCTCTTCCTTTATCCCCCCCTTTCTCACCACTACCTCTTCTTCCTCCGCCGTCGTAACCACTCGCCGGACGGCATTTACCGTTCGCGCCGCTCGTGGGAAATTCGAGAGAAAGAAACCCCATGTGAATATTGGCACAATTGGCCACGTGGACCACGGTAAAACCACTCTTACTGCTGCTCTCACCATGGCTTTAGCTGCTCTGGGAAATAGCGCACCCAAGAAGTACGACGAAATCGATGCTGCCCCCGAAGAGCGTGCTCGTGGTATCACCATTAACACCGCCACCGTCGAGTACGAGACCGAGAACCGCCACTATGCCCACGTGGACTGTCCCGGTCACGCCGATTACGTGAAGAACATGATTACCGGCGCTGCCCAGATGGATGGCGCCATTCTCGTCGTCTCCGGTGCAGACGGGCCTATGCCACAGACTAAAGAACACATCTTGTTGGCCAAACAAGTGGGTGTTCCTAATATGGTTGTGTTCTTGAACAAACAGGACCAGGTCGATGACGAGGAACTCTTACAATTGGTAGAATTGGAGGTGCGTGAATTGTTATCTTCTTATGAATTTCCTGGTGATGATATTCCAATTATATCTGGGTCTGCCCTTTTGGCTTTGGAGGCCTTGATGGCTAACCCTGCTATTAAACGTGGAGAAAATCAGTGGGTTGATAAGATTTACGAGCTTATGGATTCTGTTGATAGTTATATTCCAATTCCTCAACGACAGACTGATCTGCCTTTTCTGCTTGCTGTTGAGGATGTTTTCTCTATTACTGGTCGTGGTACTGTTGCCACTGGGAGAGTTGAGAGGGGAACTGTTAGGGTTGGTGAGACTGTTGATATTGTGGGGTTGAGAGAAACTAGGAACACAACTGTAACTGGTGTTGAAATGTTTCAGAAGACTTTGGACGAGGCTCTGGCTGGTGATAATGTTGGGTTATTGTTGAGAGGTATTCAAAAAGTTGATATTCAGAGAGGGATGGTGTTGGCAAAACCTGGGAGTATTACACCTCATACCAAGTTTACTGCTATTGTGTATGTTTTGAAGAAGGAAGAGGGTGGTAGGCATTCGCCTTTCTTTGCTGGTTATAGGCCTCAGTTTTACATGAGGACTACTGATGTTACTGGGAGAGTATCTTCGATTATGAATGACAAGGATGAGGAGTCAAAGATGGTTATGCCTGGTGATCGTGTTAAGATGGTTGTGGAGCTTATTATGCCTGTAGCTTGTGAACAAGGAATGAGGTTTGCTATCAGAGAAGGTGGGAAGACTGTTGGAGCTGGTGTCATTCAATCCATCATCGAGTAGACAATGTAGAAGGAAAATTTTCTCGTCTCTTTGTTTTTGGGTGTCACTTTATATCCTCAAACTTGTGCAATTAGATTCACAATTAAACAAAACTATTTGCACACAATGTCGTATAATTTGCAGTTTTGTTCTGCTTCTTGTTCAATTTCTCTGTGTTTAGTTGGATCATATCGTTGTGATAACTCATTGTGACTTTTTTAAGTCTCTCTTGTTGGAATTCTAATTACCAAATACAACTATATGGAATCTTTTTCTTTTAGTTTCTTTAATGATAGATCGAGGTCATCCCCATTCAAGTGATGATCTTATGCTATTTTTTGTATCCTTCTTGCACTAAGTTGGTGCAATGGAGGTGCTTCTGGTTTGTAACACCAACATGCATGGCCTGGTTACGTCATAGACAGTCTTTTTCTGTTTATATTCTTGTATATGCTGTATGGTCTTGTTTGTGTAGCTTTAATCTTCTCAACATCAGGAAGTTGTCCATCCAGTATGATGGTTCTTTGTTCATCTAAGATATGTACTGGTCTTGGGACCCTATTTTCATATCTTCTGTTGCACAATATTTTTTTCACTCCCTTTGCAATTTAAAGTGTCGAATGAGTGCCAAATGGGTGTTGAGTTTATGTTGTCCTACACTTTTTGGTGTTGTGGCATGTATGTGCGTCAATGCTATCCATTCAATTGGCCCAGAGATTTCACTCTTCTTGGCATGAGCTGGGAATTGGTTATCCTTTCTTCTTTCTGCTGTATCTATACCATGACTGATTTTATGTAGCGGAGTTGAGTTGCAACTATGCTTAACATCATCAGCATTCTTGTTGGCACTGAACATTGAATTTAAGTTGCCTTTACATGCATACTGTTCTGTAACAAATGTCTATTTACGTGTAACGTTAATTAGTCTCCGCCCCCCTCACTTGTTGAAAACAAGCTGCAAATTCTGTCACAGAAATGGCAAAATAGCAAAGTTTTGTGTCCATATATTGTCTCATTTGTCTCGTCCCACAGGTTTTCATAGTGATGCTTGATGAGATTCTGATTTCCAGATAAGCTACTATTTTGTTGGAGCAGGGACAGGTTTTGGACGAGTGATCAAATTAAGACTTCATCATACTCAACTCTTGACCTATATTAAAGGATTACTAGTTCCAATCAAAAATTTTTCAGCTTCGAGATATTGTTTCGGAATTCCACTTGATTCTCTTGAAACATTCACTTACTTTACGGTGAGAGAGGAACTAGGAGGAATGGAGGATCCAAAGAGGGGAGAAGGTTACCAAGTAACAAGAGAACAAGTTAATTTACCTTCCATGATCTCTAACACCAGTCGTCATGACACTGCAAATCTTGTGTGCTTTATGGGAATACTGGATCAAGGAAGGAGCGGCTGGGATTTTAACCAGACCAGCCTTCATTACACATTGTAGTTATGTCGATTACATTTTCTATGGCTAAAAAAAAAAAAAAGAATTAAATTGACTCAATGTTAATAGAAATATAATTGACAGGCTCTCTGTGCATAAACCATAAGCACAAGTCATAATAGCACGGGCATGGTGTGTAATAAATAAGGGATAGACAATACTCATTTTTTTGTCCCATTTTAGAAATGAACTAGTAAATGGTGTTTATAGATACATAAGACCTCTCTTTAAACAATACAACTCTTGGAAAACATAAAGATAGCAAATATAAGATACATGCATAAGAAAAATACAATGAATCTTAAAATACATGAATCAAATAATGAATCAAATTTAATTAAATACTCCACTAATATAATTGCATTTTTAACATCCTCCCTTAAACTTGATTCTTTTTGGTAACTCCAATCCATGCACGTAGCTTAATAAAACTTTCAAACTCCAATCTTTTAGTAATAATATCGGTTACTTGACTATCACTTCTCACGTGTAAAAGCTCAACTTCTTTGTTCTCAATCCACTCCCTTACGAAATGAAACTTTGTATCTATATGCCTACTTCAATCATGGAACATAAGATTCTTCCCCAATGCTACAGCAAATTTGTTGTCCATAAAATTAGGGGTAGCTCCATCTTGAGTCAAATATAGCACTTCAACAACCTTCTTAACCAAATTGCACGTTTGATACAAGAAGTAGTTGCAACATATTCGGCTTCACATGTAGATAAAGCCACAATAGGTTGTTTTTTAGAACGTCAAGCAGTGTCACCCATGAAAAATATAAACCTGCTTGTGCTATTTCTATCATCAACATCATCTCCCCAATTACTATCACTATAACCAATAAGTTGAAAATTAGATGAAGAAAAATAGTGCAAACCATAGTCAATAATATCTTTGATATATTGCAAAATCCTTTTAGCCATTGCCATATAAGTACTAGTTGGAGCTTCCATAAAACGACTTATGACCTCCACTCAAAAGAGAATATCGGGTCTTGTGCAAGTCAAATACCTCAAGCTTCCAACAAGACTCCTAAAAAGAGTTGGATCCACCTTTTCACCTTCATCAAACTTTGACAATTTTGTTGCACAATCAATTAGGGTATTAATGGGCTTGCAATTCTTCATCTTAAATTTCTCAAGAATCTTTCTTACATAAGCCTTTTGAGAAATAAAGATATCATCATCATCTTGCTTCACTTCAATACCAAGGAAATAGGACATAAGTCCTATAACAGTCATTTCAAATTCTTTAGTCATCACCTTCTTAAACTCTTTGAACATCTTTTAATTGCTACCCGTGAAGATCAAGTCATCAATATATAGGCATACAAGAAGAATGCTTCCATTTCCACTTCTTTGACATAAAGAGAATGTTTTTGAGGACATTTAACGAATCCCTAGCTTTGAAAATGTTTATCAATGCGACTATGGCAAGGTCTTGGAGAATGTTTCAAGCCATATAATGTCCTCTTTAACTTCAACACTTTATCTTCACGTCCTTTCACCAAGTACCTCAATGGTTGTTGGATAAACACCTCTTTCTCAAGGTAGCCATTCAAGAATGTCAAATTGACATTCATTTGATAAATCTTCCATCTCTTTTACGCTGCCAAGGAAACAATTAATCAAATGTTCTCTAGTCGAGCCATAGGAGCAAACACCTCATCATAGTCTACTCTATGTCGTTGCCTATAGTCTTTAACGACAAGTCTTGCCTTGTACCTCTCTACCTTTCCTTGAGCATTTCTTTTGATTTTCTATACCTATTTCACAACAATCCCCTTTTGCTCCTTTGGAAGAGTAGAAAGCTCCCATGTGTTTTCTTTTAAATTGCTTAAATTTCTTTATCCATTGCATATCTCCATTTCTTTTCTTGTATAGCTTCTTCAAAGTGCAGCGGCTCGAAATTGGCAAAGAGACTAAATAGTGTTGTATTTTCTACCATCTCCGTGGATTAATAAAGATCTCATAGACTCCATCTTCCTTTAGGACCCTCAGACGAGCTTTGAGGAGAACTTCCATTTCTTCTAGGATTGGGTGATTGAGGAGGAGTATGAATATCTTCATGCCTATCATGATCAAAATCTCCAATAATAGGAAATGAAATACTTTCTTCATTTTTAGAGACATCCCACTTCCACTAACTTTCTTCATCAAAATCAACATCTCTATTAATTACAATCTTCCCATTTGTAGGATTAAACAACTTATACCCCTTAGAATTAGAGCTACAGCCAATGAAGACATGTTTGTCACTTTTGTCATCTAACTTCGATCTCATCTCTTTAGGAACATAAGCATATGTGATGCTTCCAAAAATTTGCAAATGAGAAACACTTGGCTTCTTATAGCTCCAAGCTTCTTGAGAAGTCATCCCATGAACATTTCTAGTAAAGGATAAGTTGGATAAGTATACAGCGCAAGCAACAGCTTCGACCCAAAACTCCTTAGGCATATTCTTGCTCTTTAGTATGCTCCTTGCCATGTTGAGAATAGATCTATTCTTAAGTTCCACAACACCATTTTTTTACAGAGAATATGGAACTATAAGAAAATGACGAATGCCTTTAGCTTCACAAAATTTTTTGAACTTCAAGGAAGTGAACTCTCCCCATCTATCCATCCCCAAAGATTTGATGAAAAATCCGCTCTCATTTTCAACTTGGGCTTTGAAATTTTGGAAAACTCCAAAAGCTTCATCCCTTCTACTCAAAAAATAAACCCAAGTTTTGTGAGAAAATTTATCAATAAAGAGTAAGAAATAGTTTGCTTTACCATAAGAAGATGGCTTGATTGGGCTAGAAATATCGGCATGAACAAGTTGAAGTGGTTTGATGGTTCTCGTGGTGGAATCCTTTGGAAAAGGCTTTCTCACTTGCTTTCCCATAACACAACCTTTATATAATTGACTGGGTTGAGTAATGAGAGGTAAACCATTCACCATATTCTCCTTTACTAATAAATTTAATCCTCTAAAATTTAGATGGCCAAGTCTCAAATGCCAAAGCTAAGAGAAGTCTTTGACACATGTCTTCAAGCATCTTGGGTGATCAACATTGACATTGAGCTTGAACATTCTATTCTTTGACTTAGGTACCCTTGCTATTAAGTTATTTGCTTCATCTCTCAAAATGCAACAAGAATTTTTAAAATAGATATCATATCCATTTTTTAGCAATTGTCCCATACTCAAGATATTTGCTTTCAAAGAAGGAACATAATAGACTTGTGAAATAAGTCTACGACTACGATTTTTTATAAAGACTATAATATCACTTATGCCTTCAATTGAAACTTTTGAATCATTGTCAAAAATAATTTCTTCCTTTTTCTTCTCATTAAGTTCCATGAATAGCTCCTTATTGCCACTTATATTGTAACACCCTACTCTCATAGGGCATATCCCCGAATATATCGACGATATTTGAGAATATATCCTAAAAGGATGGTATGCTAGAATAGTCAGTCAATCAAAACTCATTACAATTTTTTTAAAAAAACAATACATGCATTTGTGGAATATCAATAAAAAAATCGAGCCCATTTTATTCATAAAGATTTTCAGTAATAAGTGTTACTACACTCATTGTTCAATGTCATTTACAAAAATTTCCAATTTGGAAAATTATTACAAAATAAAATTATTCAAGTAACCAAGGTATAATAATTGCATAATACACAATTTGATATAAAGATAAAGAAACACAAATGCAAACACGAATTGATCCCGACCTCTATCTCTTACTCTAATGTAATGGTTTAAATCCAATTTGTCTAACAGGAGATCTTCTCTAAGCCTAAAAAGTATTGCAAAGTTTTTGTTGAGTTTTGCAAACTTAGTGAGTGGACCATCCTAGATAGCTCACTCAATCACATAACGCATCAATACATACAATCACATATTTCACATCATGTAGCATCACAAAACTATTTTGTTCACAATTTTCACATTTCACATTCAATGCAATCAAACAGTTCGTTTCGATCATTGAAATCATACATTATATATGTAATGCACATGTGACTCACTTTTAGTTGTTATTATTGTGACCGAGTGCCTATAACTGTCTCGTATCTATTGTAGATACCGGGCTTATTGATAACTGTCTTGTATCCGTTGGAGTTTCCGAGCTCATTATATATAGTGAGCCTTTAGCTCTTAATCACATTATGAACTTTCAGCTCTTTTTCACTCTTTGAGCTTTAAGCTTTTTTTTGGTGGCTAATCCAGTCACAAAAACCTTTATTGTGTCATGCATTCATGTAATGAAATGTATCAATCACATAAGATCAATCAATCATTTTATTTCTCTTTACATATTCACTTTCACATGTCATCGGACCTTAGTCCGTCATTCAACATTTAAGTTAAGAAAGCACATAGTTAGTCCAATTTACATTCAATGAGCACTTCCAATATTTATTCCAAGCAATAAACACTTCAAAAATTCAATGTCCATAATCAGTACAATCACATTCATATAATCATTCAATATAGATTTTAAACAGGATAATCATTTAAAGTAAGACCATCTAGGTCAACTCACAGTACGCTCCATATTAGCATTAGCTTCTATGATCCAGAAATGTCTAGCTATGGATGTTCTATCATGTATCATCATTACGCAAAACACATATTGCACACACATTATTAATTGCTCAATCTTATGAATACTTAATCACATACATATATATATGTGCTGTGTATATTGCGTACTCAATGACAATCCCAGGTATATTACCTAATTTTGACATTTTATGTTCATTCTCATTTTATAATTCATATATGTCTTGTTGAACTTAGGTTTACACTTCATTTGTACATGATCATTCTAAGTTCACCATTAAATCTTTATCCTTTGTATATGTCTAGCTCGTTCTTAAGCTTATACCTCAAGAACACTTGGTTATTCTAATATCATAACTCAATTTCTCATCATTTATTTTCTAACATTATATGCTTTCATATACCCAATTCTCATTCACATTTAATCACTTAATACATATTACTCAACTCCTTTAGATCATAACTACAATCATATGAACATCTTCATTCCCATTATACTTATGTCTTTGGTACATTGATATTATTAATTCATTCACTAAGTTATAACCTCCATTATCACTTCAAACATATCACACATTAGTTACTTGATTCAAGCATCATTCAAGGTTCAATTTAAGCCCCATTTAAGCCTTAATTAAGACCAAATGACTAGTGAATGTCTGTTAGGTGGACATCCATGTCCGTTGAGTGAACCTTTACAGGTCTCTTATAGAAATCTTAAAATTTGACCCTCTAAACAACAAAATCTCTTCTCAGGGTCTCATAGAAGTTGTAGAACTTGAAGTTCTGTTCGAGAGCATGCTTAAATGACCTCAATCAAAGTTCTATAAAAAAAGTTATACCTCTTTCCCAAACATATATCCAATTGCATCCTTAGTTTCCAGATTCTAACTCTTTACTTACCACATTCAACACCTTATGTTTAGTCTATCATTTCTAGTTTAATACTCATCATTCCCCATTATTCTAAATCCATTTCAGCTCAATATCATCCATAGACAAATTATAGTCCATGCTTGATCATGAACACTAAAAACAGAACACATACATACATACATACATACATATATATATATATATATATATATATACATACATATATGTAT
>JANZLF010000007.1:26557922-26568550 GCA_026546835.1 Erythroxylum foetidum | reverse complement strand
CTTCTTTCTTGCGCATTTTGGTATATCATATATTAAGTCTATACTAATGCGTGATTCACTTCATAGCTCCCTTGAGCATTATAAAACCTCGCCTTATTGCCAAGAGATAAAAATCATCAAGTTCCTAGTATTGAATACATTGATTCCTTTAGTTTTATTATCAGTCCCACTACTATCTGCATTATACTTACTCTTTATCTATTAAATAACTAGTTTCTTTCTCATCTTATTGCCAATACTGCTTTTTTTCATAGTCATCTTTTGATTAATAAACTTTAGAAACTCAAATTTACTTCCTACAAACTAATGTCTCTATTTATTCATTCTACACCTTCTCTTACAATCTTCTTCCTTGTTTATGTAGTTGATATATTAAGTATAAGTTCTTCATTTCCCCTTTCCCCATCAACTCTCTTATCCATGATCTTAACATACCTTCTTCATTAAAGACTCAGGTTTTTTGCACTATTTTCTTGGCATTAAAATCATAACGACACCCAATGGCCTTCTCCTTACCCAAACTCAATACATTAAAGACCTCCTTCATTGCACATCCCTTGATAACTCTAGACTTGCTAACACACCTCTTACCTTTACCCTTACCCTTGCCCTTACCCTCCCTCTCTCTAAAAATCATAGCGTTTTTCTTACCAATCCCATAAAATATCATAGTATCATTGTTGCCCTTCAATGTCATTATCTTACTAGCCTGACATCCAATTTTCCATAAATAAATTATCTCATTTCTACATTATCCAACTAATGTTTATTAGAATGTGGTTAAACACTATCTTCTATCCACTTCATCTCATAGTGATCACTTGACTGACTTAATCTCTCTTACCATATAGGCTTACTATGATGATGACTGAACTGGTTATCTTGATTAACATTGATCTATGTTTAGTTACCGTATCATTCTTGACATCTAACCTTATTTCTTAGAGTGCTAAGAAATAAGTCATTGTTTTCAGATTTAGTACTAATTGCCTTTGTTGTTGTTGAAATATGTTGGATCATTTCTCTTTTAGTAAAATTGGTTTGTCTCACGTCTAACCTACTATATAATGCGAGAATCTTGGTGTAACTTTTCTTAGTATATATATCTAATTTCTAATGCTTGTCTAGCACATTGTGATGGATATTTTTTTTGTTTGAGACTTAGTCACTACAAAGGTTCTACTCATCAACTACATTTTTGCTTTTTTCTAATTAAAGTACTCATATAATAACCAAACCATTGGCTAGACTTGTATTTCACTGGTATTGAGACAAGCTCATCATTGTCAGTACTCGTAAACTTTACAAAGTTTGATGACGCGTGATAATTATCCATATCATCCTAAGTGTACCCTTCCATATTTTAGTGATAATGATATTGACATATTATAAATATTGCTCTCATCTTATAGAGACAATAATTTTACCTTATCTTGTATATATTTATTATATGAAAACTTGTATAAAAAGACTGCAAACCTTTCATGTAATTAAACAAAAAATGGCATTTTTGTCTATCACATGTATGTTATAAGGTGAGAGTTGCTTTTATGGCTAAAATCAAATTAGAGATTAATTGTGAAACAATGAGGAGTGAGAGTGGAACTCGGACTAAGGAGTTAAAACAATAGTTCGGCAAAGTAACATATTTTCTTTACCATTTTTCAATTAGTATGGTATGCATATATACTAAGTGACATCGAACAGAATAATACGAAAACCATAATAATGCATATCCCAAAAATAAGGAGTCCGTGTTCTCCTATTAAAAAAGTATGATCGTCAAGTGAAACTGAATATGATAAATCAACATGTGATATAGACAAACTAACACAGCCCTTTTGAGAAACCCTAGAAACTAGAACTATTAAAGATGAACCTTTTGCAAACAGATGCTATCCTTCAGACAAGATGGGACTTATTATTCCATAAAGTTCGCAGTTTAATGAGAATAATAACATGAGACCTGACTGAGGCCAGACAGTAGCTTTAGCTGTTAGTTATCATCATTTGGATATTACAAAAGGCATAAAGAGATAGCATGATTGCAATCAACAAAGAGAATAAAATGGGGAATCTGCCCAAGAGTCAACAGGCACGGCTGAAGCACATAGTCAACCTGTATAAATTCAGTAATGAGTAAAGAAGGACAAACTGATAGAGAATGTCATCATGCTCATCAAATATTAGCTAACAAGATTGCTTTTGGTATTTACTTTCAGTTGTGGAAGAATTAGCCAAGTTGCTGGTAATACCATTTGAATCCATACAAACTCAAGTTTCTGCCAGTGATCAACTGGTGTCAATCTTGAGGTGTATACAGTAGAAATGTGGAAGAGAATAAAACAAATAGCTCTATTATATACAATCAATTGGAGTATAGCGTCAAATTTTATTTCCTCAAACACTTGCAGACTGGATTGTTACATGAACTCATTCTGACATCTAGCTGTTTGCTTCAACACAAAAAACGAACATATGTGGCTACCATCCACTCTTTTCATTATTACAGAAGTTCTTTTCCAATTGTTCAACAAAGAAACATCATCGTAAATATAGAAGGAAACACCAGAAATGCTTATCTGAAAAATGAGGAAAAGGATTGCAGGAAATGAAAGACTGCAACACAGTAAGATGCATGACAATTGTACAATATCACAGAGAGTAAGAGCTAATAACAGTAAAGTATGCATATGCGTATATATATAGATAGCGGTGGCAATCGGACCAGGAACGCTCCTTTCCCCTTCCATGGAGATGATTCCTCCATGACATTGTTACTCTTGGCATGGAAGGACCTCTAGCTTCATTGGACGGAAGATAAAAAGAGCACCACGGAAATGGGAGAGAAGACAGTAAGCGAGCTGCCATTTTTGGAGAAGCAAAATGAACACGAGAACCGGTACAAAGTTGAGATCTGCAATCATGGTGTGGAAATGTAGAAGGGGACTCATATCTACACAACTGATTTGGTTGAGAGAGGAGGGAGAGAGGGTGATAGAAACACGAACATTCATATGTCCACACACACACACACACACACACAAATAAACAAAATGCATGAGCATAAGATAATAAGCTTGTATATAATGTGATAATAAGGTGCACGCAAATACAGTAGAGAGTAGCCATCTTAGCTAAGCTTTTACATTCCCGCATGCACGATCCTTTCTTTAGTGTGCAGTTGCTGGCACACTTTCATAGGCAAGCCAAAAGAAACAAATGGACGGCAAAGACTAATGCATGTTGCTTCAAAGCTGGGGCAAAAAAGGGTCTTTTGGGTTCTTTCTTCTTCATCCCTTTTTAGTTCGGTTTCCCAAAAAGGACAAATGGTTAGTTTTTACTGCCCTTTTTTATCTCATATGTGTTGGATTGGCATGTGGATGTGGAGGGCTTCTTGTTCAAAATCCCAACTTATCCCCAAAAAGGTTCTGACTACCCGGCTCCAATTCATATAGTTAGATAAAACTGAAGGTAATTAGGTTAAATTAATTCAACAATTTAGATTATGACCATAAAATTTAAACCTAGACCGACATTGTTAGGCTACTACTAGTGGAAGATGCAAGGTTGTGGAATAGACTCTTCCTGTCATGTCATCGGATCGGATGGCTCTTTCCAACCCGAGGACCACCGTGGCTATGTTCTATGGAGCATGTTCCTTCAATAGCAAAGACGGACCCACCCTGTCTGGTGACCAATAAATATTTTACACGTGTAGAAAGAATGTGGTCCCCCCTTGCACGCCCGTTATCAGTGGGAGCGGAAGGAAGGTGGTGGGTGGGAGGGGTGAGTCGAGAGTGACCTTTTCCTCGCGTGGAAGACAATCGAAAAGTGGGGCTCACAACCATCTTTTTTTAATAAATATTCATGGATTAAAATCGTCGGGTGGGGTTTGAATTGGGCTGACCCGGCCCAGTAAGAAATGGAGGAGTGGCCTAAGTCTCTTTGTACACTGAACCAAAGCCCTGTCTTAAACCCTAATCAATGCAAACCAGAGGAGACTTATTCTGAAAAACTTTTACATGGGGAATATTGTTGAAGAATCTTCAAGAAATGTGCTTTTAACTTGTTTGTGTCGAAAGGGTTGATTCTGAATAAGTCACCAATGCATCGATCGGGGACAATTTTAGCATTTCTTAGACTCTTGACGAACGTTTCACGACCCCCTCATCATGGCTTCACTCAGGTGCCTCACTTCTGTCCACTATCTCCCTGTTCTGTTCCCAATCAATTCGGTAGATATTATGTTTGGAATATCCATCAAAAGTCTTACTTTTCCTCAAAACCCAACTTGGTTGTTGACCTATTGTCGATCAATGAGTGGTCACCTGAGTTGAAGAATGAGTTAGAGACCCTGAGCCCCACAGTGAACCACGAGATAGTTGTTTATGTTTTGAAGAAACTAGATAAAGACCCAGAAAAGGCATGGGATTTCTTTACTTGGGCTTCCCAGAGAGATGGGTTTAGAGCCAGTTCCCATTTGTATAGCTTGTTGCTCAGGATTTTAGTTAGGAAGGACTCTATGAAGAAATTTTGGATTGCTTTAACGAAAATGAAAGAGGAAGGATTTTACATTGACGAGGAAACTTATTTGACAATTTTGGGAATTTTAAAAAATGAAAAGATGATTAATGATTCGGTTGCTTTGTCACATTTCTACAAAAGGATGCTTCAAGAAAATGCTATGGAAGGTGTTGTCAAGAATGTAGTTAATAGTATTTTGGAGGAGGAGTGGAGCAATGAGGTTGAGCAAAAACTTAGGGATATGGGTATTGTGCTTACTGATAATTTTGTAATAAAGGTGACAAAGGAGCTTAGGCATTTTCCTTTAAAAGCTTTGAAATTTTTTAACTGGATTGGTAGCTGTGAAAGTTATGAGCACAATACTGTCACGTACAATGCCATTGCTAGGATTCTAGGAAGGAGTGATTCAATTGAAGAGTTTTGGGGTATCATTAAAGAGATGAAAAGTGCCGGTCACGACATGGATATTGATACATACATAAAGATTTCAAGGCAGTTTCAGAAGAGCAGGTTGATGGAGAATGCTGTAAAGCTTTACGAATTTATGATGGATGGCCCATTTAAGCCCTCTGTTCAAGATTGTAGCATTCTCTTACGGAGCATTTCAGTTGGTGATAACCCAAATTTGGATTTAGTTTTCAGAGTTGCAAATAAATGTGAAGCAGCTGGGATTGACTTAAGTAAAGCTGTCTATGATGGAATTCATAGATCCCTGACTAGTGCAGGGGAGTTTGATAAAGCAGAAGAGATTATTAAGGTAATGAGAAATGCAGGGTTTGAACCTGACAACATCACATACAGTCAATTGATTTTTGGACTTTGTAAAGCTAGGAGATTGGAGGAAGCACGCAAGTTTCTGGACAACATGGAAGCAGATGGTTGTATTCCAGATGTTAAGACTTGGACCGTTCTTATTCAGGGGCATTTTGCTTCAAATCAATTTGATCAGGCATTAATGTCTTTTGCCAAGATGATGGAGAGAAACTATACTGCTGATGCTGATTTGGCTGAGGTCATGTTAAATGGTTTCCTTGGTCAGAAAAGGATTGATAGTGCTTATACATTTCTTGTGGAGATGATAAATAAGATTGAATTAAGACCTTGGCAATCTACTTATAAACTTCTCATTGGAAAGCTTATAGAAGTCAGGAAACTTGAAGAAGCCATGAATCTTCTTCAGTTGATGAAGAAACACGGATACCCACCTTTTGCCGAGCCAATTGTTCAGCACATAGCCAAGTTTGGGACGGTGGAGGATGCTAACAGTTTCTTGAAGGCATTGAGTGTAAAGCAATGTCCATCAGTCACAGCTTACCTTCATGTTTTCAAATCCTTCTTTCAGGAAGGTAGACATTCTGAGGCTAAAGATTTGTTGTATAAATGTCCTTATCATGTTCGTAAACATGATGAAATCTGCAAACTTTTTGGCTCTGTAAAGGCCACCAGACTACCAGTTGTTTAGGCCTGGGTTATTTGTTTTAGGTGAACTTCTTTTCAATGAAGTTGGTAAAGCACCATCAATCTGTCTTTTTTTAGTTTTAAGTGGCCAACTTTGTTGGAATTATAAAAACATGGATATTACATATTTGAATTATAATGTCATGTATATTACATACTTGAAGATGAAGTCATGTGGCGTAGAAACTACCAACCTTGGACTTTTAGGAATTTGTTTGAAGATTTGATGTTGTGGGCAACCATGGAATGAAAATGATACCAGTTTTGATGTTGTGACCAATCATTATAGCAGAACTTGATTTTCTACGGTCTTGGATCTGAATAAAGAAATGGTAAAAAAAAAAACCTGAGTATGTTTCCTTGCCTTTTTTCGGGTTGTGGACATTTACCTTTATGAGCCATCATATTATAGCGAATGTACTTCAGGTTTCTCCTTTGGGAGAAAGGACAAATACCAGATCCTTGCCTATGCGATTTGTAATGTATACACATGATAGCAATTGACGGTATAATGCTAGAGCATTACTCTTAATGCAATCTATTTTACTTTGTTTGTCAGGAATGACTTTGCATGATCCTTGCTTTTGAACATTAAGTAAATATTACATTGACATGTTAGAAGATAACTAAATCTTATAGCCTAGCTATCCAGAAGCTAGAATCTATAACTAAATCTTATAGCCTAGCTATCCAGAAGCTAGAATCTACTGATGCAAAGTGATGAAGATGGGAACAATTAAAGAAACAATAGCAAAAACCTGTCGAACTAATCACCTTCTGGTATATGACTGATACTGTAAATGCACGCGAGTCTTTGCCCCAGGATTCTGAAACTCCAGATTTCAAAACACTCTTGTTTCTTTTAATCTCTTGATACATCTTTAAGTGGAGTTTATCTGTCGGATAGCTCAGAATGCTCTCTTCGAGCTGTGTCAATCATCGCAGACAAGAATTTGCTGGGGTCACAAGTGCATGGACCTGAAAGAGCTGCGTGCGCCAAAAATGGAAGTTTTCTTAGTGATCTACCACTCATCCCCTGCACAGAAAACGAGAAACAGATCCTTTATAGCTAATCCTTGAATCTTTTCTTTCTTCGATCGTCACATGATCATGTAGGTATGAAAGGCAATCTATAGCATACCTCACAAGCTTCTGCAGCTTCAAGCAATTGTTTAGACAAATAAAGCATTGTCTGAGATTCCTGAACATCTGGAGCATTCAGCTTCCCTTTTAAGGTTGAAAAATTTGGAAACGCAAGATTGTCAGAGTCCTATACATGTTGAAAGTTCATTAGACAGAAACAATTCTGAGTATTTAATAAGGCATGCAAATGTTTAGTAAAAGTAATGTTCCGTGGAAATATCTGTTGCAGAAGCTTGAGATAAGATCCAACCTGGAGGTTTGATAAGATTCCGGTTCGCATAAGTTCCTGCAAGCACGAACTCAGGATCTCATAGCGAGCTTGAAGTGTGGGGGGACCAACATATGCTTTAATATCAGCTCGGTCAACAAATGCAATATCTGCATCCAACAATTGGTAACTTTATTTGAAATGACCACCAAAAAATTCCAGAATTGTGTTCGCGAAGTTAAGTGTTTAGTACCAATCTTGATAGGACCATTATGCACAGTATATCAATATTAATTATGATAGAGAACTGCCATTTATCACAGAAGTACAAGAAAATGAGAACCTTTCGAGCAAATGTAATATCATGGGACAGTACGACAAGAGAAAAAACTGTTCCATACATGTTTACTTAAGTTGAAAGACTCAAATGCATGCATATTTCTGTTTCATTTTAAGAGCAGAAATTCTCCTAAGATCAGCAACAATTGGATCAAGATGAATCTGAATTTTTTACAGATGTTCCTTGGCCACAACGATTTTTATTGCTATTGTGTTTTCCTGGCAAGTCCTTCGAGACAGGGAAATCAAGGACTGAAGCAAGCATGCAATGGTTTGAAAAAAAGCTGATGGAGCCAAGATATACACAGGCTTACCAATAGCGGCAGTTATATTAGATGTAGTCATTATAATGACATTTGGAGATGCTTTCAACTTGTCCATCTGCGTCAGTAGTGCATTGACAACCTGCGATATCCCAAGGTACAGTAGGCATCAATATACGCCAATGGAGGACCTTAGATAAATTCTAAGATTGGCATTTCTTAACATAAGACAAATACCAAAATTCATTTGGAGAAGAGTTGAAAGTGAAGATACTCGAATAGAATCTGAAGGTTCAGACCCTGACAAAGCGGCTTTCCTGGCGGCAGCAAGGCTTTCAACTTCATCTGCATTACCACAAATCTAAGCTATTACATGCTGGAAGAAAATGAGATGACGGGTAAATGTTAGAAAAGGTAACATCACAATAGCTCTCACCAATCAAGACAAATACCAGATTGTTTTGTTCCTCTACCATTTCTTGAATCTTTTGGAAAAGCTTCGCAACCTAATGCAATAAAGCAGGGAAATAAGATTAAGTAGATTGATTCCATAAGAATAGGAAAGAGCACATTTTTAGGAGCCATGAGCGCTTCTCGCTGCTTATAGAAGATGATCACTTACCAGTTTTCCACTTTCAGAAAACCATTTACTAAACAAAGAATGGGCATTAACTTCAACCAATTGACACTGTGGATACCTGATAAATCCCAAAAGCACAAACTTATTAACTTTTTTTTCTTCTCCTCTTTCCCTTTCCTACTTTCCCGATAAAAGGATTAGACGCTTCTCAGACGAAGGATTAACCTGGAGTTAAATCGAATTGACAATTTTTGAGCCAGTGCTTTGCATAAGGATGTCTTCCCAGTGCCTGGAGGTCCGTGCAAAAGAATGATGCTGGAAGACATGATGGCACACTACTTGAGTAATTACATAGTATCTTTGAGTACGCAAATTTGATAGAAAATACTGACTAAATGAAATATTATTCCTTACCGATTCCATGACACAAGAAAGGGGTCCACCCCCTTTTCCGTGAAGAGCAATGCACTTGCTGCGTAACTCAATAACCTTTGCTTGAGACCAGGTTCATAAATCAAGCTGTAAAAGCAAATTGTCCTGTCATTGGTTGCTGAATTGCAATGAAATAGTGTAAAGAATAGAAGTTGCAAACAAACCTCTCCCACATGCCATCAAATTCTTTTGCAGGAAGAATCCACTCGTTAAAGCTGGAAAGCTGTCCATCCCCATCAAATTCCTCAGAAGGTCCTTCCTCACTAAGCTGAAAATATTGAAGCCAGCATAATTTAGAAGGACAAAAGGTCACCAATATCTTCCAAAAGAGCATGCAACAATAAAAATAATAATCAAAACACCAGAAAGATATTGTACCCTGATGCACATCTACCTGAAACACGTGTACTACTGGTTTGACTTGCCAGAACAAAAGAATATCATGGTTTTCCACGCATTCATCTGCTAAGCAAAATAATATAAATTCCATCAGAAGAAATTGAAATTTTAAAAATCGTCTTCAAATTCCCTCCACAATCTTCAACGCAAATGCCTACCCGTCTCACAAATACGAATCCTTTGTACATTTTCTAGGAGAAATAGATCATCAGTAGGAACAGCGACAGGTCCATCTGTATAGCTTAAGCTCCTCGCTTCAAGCATTCTGAAACACCCCACACCCAACACACCACAACAAGAAAGATTAATCCAAGTTTACAATTACACCTTAGAGTAGCAAAACCAAAAGAGTAACAACATCAAGCAACAAAATTCTAACCCCTATCAAACCACTAACCACTGCCACAATTCCGTTTGGACCCGAAGAGGAATCAAAACATTCAGAAATCTCAAATCGAACGAAAAATAACTACCTTTCAACAGCCGAGCGAACATCTTCGGCGCGAGCTGTGCTCGAAGACTTTAAGCAAACTTCAACTGTAGAAATCACAAAGCAAAGAGAAGTAAAAAATAAAGAAAATGCCTCAATAAAGCAACTAATTTAGAGACCGATCTCAATATAGGAACTTGAAATGGACTCGGAAATCACCGGAAACGAGGAATTTGCGACCGGTGAGAACAGGAGAGGACGGCGGAGGCCGTGCATCTGCGTTTTGTTGGGAAACTTCCGTCTCTGTCTGGATTGGCGTCGAGATCTCCATCGGAGTTGTCATCATCCGACGAATATATCAGCAAATTGGTAAAGAAACACAATACAAACCCTAAGAAGAAGGCTTTCTTTTATTTTTTAATTTTTGTATTAAAACTTGGGCGGGAAATCTTCATTTGTTGAAACGGTACGAAGTAAAGTCGAACCAATATTGAAAATTTTAAACATTTTACAAATAATAAAATTGATTAAATATTGTAATTATTTATTTTAGTCTTAAAAATATTATATCATCTCTACTGGGTGATGTTGAAGAACCATTAAAAAAAATTTTAAAGACTGTGTTATTTACTCCTATTTTTTATTATTAAAATATTTTAAAAAGAATTTGTCAAATTATAAGTAGTCAAAAGGGATTCTTTAATAATTTTCTTGAGTTTTTATAATAAATTTTCTTTTTAAAATCACATTAGAGTATTAATATACTTTTTCTTTTTCAATAAAAATTCAACTGATATGTGAAATTTAAGAGATCTAAAAATACGTAACCTTAATCATAACTAATAAAGA
>JANZLF010000007.1:26513622-26526544 GCA_026546835.1 Erythroxylum foetidum | reverse complement strand
AGATATAAGCAAAAGAAGCTTTAGGACAAAACAAAAGATAAGAGAGTTTGCACTTATTTCCCTCTCTTCCACCATCTAAATTTCTAACATGCATAACTCTTTACACACTTATCCATAAATTACAAACAAGATTTCATTGGAAAGGTAATAAGAAACCCTACAAGTTTCATGAAGGATACAAAGCCAATTTCACCTCTAAGGTGGTCAAAAATGCAATCAAAGTGACTGCCTTCACAATATGTGCCAAAACAAAACAACATTTTTCCAAAGAGCATAACTACTCACTACCTTGGCAAAAAATTCCAAACTTTATGTCAAATGAAAGATCAAGACATGTGCTACAACTTTCATGAACAATGTGGAAGCAAACTCAACCTATAAACACATCAAATTCTCAACCAAAGTTTCTACCTACATAGGCCATCCTCAACAGTACCCAATCTTTCAAACATCATAACTCCTTACCCAAATGTTCAAAAAATGCATAATTTATATCAATAAAAAGGTCAGACAACATACTACAACTCTCATGAAGGACTTGGAAGCCAATTCCATTTCTAACTAAGTCAATTTCTTCCATGAAGGTTGCTGCCCTATTAAAGGGTGATAAGTCACTATAGAACCTAAACTACATCAAAACTTTACAAATTTATAACTCACAATCCATCCATCCAAACTTAGCATATTATACCTCATTTCAAAGCTAAAGCATTCCTCTACAGCTTTCCAAAAGACCATTTGATCTAATTAACATCACAACAGTCCAGAATTTTACTTCAAAGACAGAAATCACAAAACCTACATTGAAGACTAGATTCCAACACAATGTACAGTAACAACAGAAAATCAACAGGGCATAACTCTCAATCTACAAATCAAAAAATTGCATACTTAGTGGTAATAGAAAGTTAACAAGACCATCTTCAAGTTTCATGAAGACCAAATTGGCAAATTCAATCTACATCAACCTAGAAAAATTCATCAAAGTTTCAGGTCTTCAATCTCGAAGTACTGTTCATCCTGTACAAGAACTCACTTTCAAGGCAAAATTAAGTACTCTTTGAACCACAATTTGGCAGAACTTCCTTCATAAGAAACGTGGACAACCTTCTAAAGTTTAATTCAAGCCAAACTTTGCCTCATTTGCTCAACCACACAAAGAGTTATGACCAAAATACTGAAACACATACAAGTCACATTTTCCATATTTTATACTTAGACTAAGTTCTACCACTTTCATACTTTTTTTCAACCCAATAAGCATCCCAAGTAGACAAGAAATCAACCAATATGTCATCAAGACCTTCACTTAATCACCTAGCCTTAAAAATGGCAACACACACACAATTTTCTTTCCTTAAATTTCCATTCATCTAGCATTACAAAAACCAACCTAAAACACTTAAATCACTCCAAACCTAGTCCACAACATGTTAAAACATCCATTCTCACATAGGCATAAATTTATACCCAAACAATCAAACCACAACCTTCATGAAATTAATGCATAATAAAACTTTATTAATGCACAATAACTCCCAATTAATGCACCTAACTACTAATTGAAGAACATGTAATTAAATTCTCACCTAAAAAAGCATCCAACTCTTTAATTCTTCAACTTATTACAACTTCAATTTCTCCTCATCATGCACGACAATCACTATGGGAAGGGAGGTAGGAGGCTTAAGCTTGCATATATAAGAAGAAAGCACTTAAGGTAGGAGAGAAGAATAACATGTAAGCTAGAATAAGTGGTGAAAAATAACAAAGAAGAAGGTAAGATGATGTTTCAGATGAGAAGGAAAAGAGATCTCTCTAGAAGCACTTTCACTCTTTTAAATGTTTAGAAGAGTCGTGAATGGAACAAAGCATTAAAGGATTTAAGAGTGTCATGACACATGTCATGACACTTGTCAATTAATGAAAGGAAAGAATCAATTTAATTAATTGTAACAAAAGAACCCTAATAGCATTAAATTTTTAATCCACTCAATTCCAATGGCTCTAATTACAATCCCAAAATCATGTACCCAATATTCCAGTGCCATTAGACAGAAATTTTCAGTACTGAAAACCGATTCAGTCCGCTACTTGACAATTTTTCCGGTATGAAAATTTGCCCCAAAAATTGCCAGAAAATTCCCAAAATTGCCCAAAAATGCACAACACATAACAGTCCACTTCAAATAATTTTTCAAGCATGAAATCATATTTTTCCACAGTAAAATCACATTTAGACACATATACCGGAAAATGTCATGAATGCATGTACAATCATTTTCATGTGCAAATTTTACTATTCACGTGTACGACTATGCATGAACATTTCAAAACAATCCTAAACACTCTTAGCCCTTGCCAAATAGCCCTTGCCAAATTACTATTCTATCCTTTCCATCGGGAGTGGGATGTTACAAGAAGAATGTGATTACATATTCAATAACAGAAAACATTTTTTAATTTTTTTATTTTGCAAATACTATGTTATGTTTCCTCATTTTCAATCTTTTTGTGAAAAGAGAGAGACAAAAGGAAAAGTAGAATTCATTGGATACAATTAGGAAATACTCTTCGTTTGATGCCTGAAGAGTGATCAGCAGAGGAGGGAAGGAGGCAAGACGACAGATCGGACAAGATTTGGGTAAGTTTGAGAGAGAGAGAGGGTGAATATAACAAGGATTGGAAATAAAGTTAGGGATATGAAATGATTTATAAAAAAAAATCACGTAAGCCACTTGTATTTTTAATATGGCATCTAAGACCAACTGGCCTATCCACAATAGCGCGCATCTGACACTTCTAATTTCTATTCAAAATAGTTTAAATATTAATCAGACTCGATCACGTTTAAACTTTAATGAAAAAGCTTAAAAAATTTGTTCCTAAATTGATCAAATCCCAAAAAAAATACTTTGACCCGCACTTAGCCCCAACTAAAAGAAATGTTAGAGTTAACAAAAGAGATGTTAGAAGAAGGAATCAGGTAAGTGCACGAAGTAGTAATCATACTGACCTAAATCATATGTCTCCATCCTAGACTGTCACCGAAGAGCTAAGCCCTCAGAGAGCTCCCTCCCACCTCCAGAAATGAAGAAAATGCTCAAACATGTGCTCTCCTTCTTAAGGAATGGAAAGGAAGGGCAAGATAGAAAATAATGGTTTACCTGATTAGGGATGAGTCTTCTTCCTTTCGGAGTTAATGTTGAAGGCCCTGTAAACCCGTAAGGAAACAATGAAGATAACTGATTTTAGATTAGTCTTTTCAGACACGAATAAAAAGATCGTTAGAAGACGGGCTCGTGAAGTGCACGGAAACAGAAATCGAAACTGACCTAAATCGTATTCCCCATCCTTAGATTGCCAATGAAGAGTTAAACCCTTCAGAGAGAGATGCCTCCCACCTCCAAAAATGAAGCAAATGATTAGAGTTTTATGGATGGCTCTAATCCCTAACAGAGGATAGATGGAAAGTTGTTACTTGAGAAGAACTAGTTGCAAGCGTGTTAAAAGGGAAAGAGTTTGCCTTCGGAGTCACCGGAAACAACGCTTCCAGACTAACCATACTTACCCAAATCTCCGTCAATCGCTTCGCAGTTGCCAGACTTAATTAGGAAAAAGCTTGAAGTCTCGCGAAAGAAGACGTTAGTTTTACCCTAAAAGACTAAAGCTCGCGGCTTTGGTTAAACGATGTCGTTTCTGCATATTTTTGGGTTCAGTTGTTAGGTGGCTCTCCCAAACGAGAGCATATCTCCTCATTACGTAATTTTGGCAATATTTAATGAAACTTCTTTTCATTTCTCAAAAAAAAAAATCCTAAACCTTTTTCTTTGTGCAGTTCAAGTTAACAAATTGGACTTATCTTCGTTCTTTTCTTGGCTCTTTTGCCTTTATAGATTTAAATTAATTGATACGTGCATTACCAACTTAACACACTTTATCACTGCAAAGCATGTACATTTAAACACTGAAATGTGTCAAAAAGAACTTTTGTACTTTCTATAAATCTCTTTTGTTATTTGTATTGTGAATTTGCATTTATTTTATGCCAAATGTAAGCATTCAAAACGACATGTACTTGACAACCATATAAACTGCTATGATATAACGCAGTCATCCCCAATTTACAAAACTAATATCAAAGGGTAGGCATCGTATTAAGTAAACAATCCCATATAATAAATAAAAATACGATACTCTTAAAATCCATTCGACATAAGCAAGCTCACTACCATAACTTTATTTAGTTCATTTCTACTTTGTGTATATATATATATATATATATATAGCTCCCATTACGCTTTCTCCCCAGTGAGGAGGTCCATGACCACACGACTGATGCTTCCCTCATTTTTCTTCAACAGCTTCTTGTTTGTTTCTTTATCACGGAAGCCCTGCAGGATCACATTAACTTCTACTATCAGCTTATATATATAAGCCAAACCGGAGAAAAGAAATCCACAAAATAATAATTTAAGGGAAAATAAAATATTTTGGAGCCTCCAAAAGAGATTCAACTTGGACTCTAGACGTTAACTCACCATCTCGTGCAACTCTACAAGGATCGGATCCCATTCAGAAACATCGCACAGATGATCTACTGACTGCTCCAGATTATATTCATTCAACCGCAATACCTCCTTGTTCAAACCAACCTGCTTGAATCCCATTTCCTCGAGTTCCTTAAGGAGCGTGGCCTCCACAGTATTGTCTGCACTGGCATCAGGAAGCAGATTGGAGGATACAGAAGGGGCAGCTTCAGACAAGTCTATTATAGGATATGACACAGATGATGAGGCCTCTGGAAGAAGAGGGGCTGAAACATCTTGGTTTACTGGTAAGGTGTCATTTATAGAAATGTTGAGATCGAGATTCTTTGCAGGCTCTTGCTCACACTTGGGCTTTACAGATTCAGCCGCATCCGGATTACTGCAAGGTTCCTTGTATCCCTCCCCTTTAGGCGGATTAGCAACCATAATTTCAGGGAAATTTGCTAAATTGAAGTCAGGGGGCAAATTCAGGTTGAGGACTTGAGAGTCTTTCAGGGAAGAATCAACCTAGAAGTACGGGAAAGCACAATTAACCAAAATTCTAATACTGATATAAAGACGACCTTAAAAATCATAAAAATTTTGCACCTCAATTTCGACCCAGATTCGTTGCCCAAACTTTACAAATGATGGGGATGCCATCTTCCAATATGATACGTATCTGCCTGGCCGTTCAGGTGAAGTAAAATCAACTGCAATGTCAAGTTCCCCACCCACAGGTATACCACTCGCAGGAATCTAGAATGAATCCATCACAACACAGAGCAAAGAGATTGTAAACAACAACACAGAGTAACGAGATGTAAACAACAACAAAGATATATTGCAAATGTAATATATTGCACTGTGTGACACCCAAAGTAAAGGAGCTAAACAACCTCACCTCTATATCAGCAATGTTAGTGCGGCTAAGTTTACTTCCTCCAGTCCACATGAGTTTTACCCCATGGGGCCAAGCAATATTGCCACTGTTGCGCATCCGCCAAATCTTGGTGAAAGGAGTAGATGGAGCCATCACAGTGCCATCTAATACATTCACATCACTAATGAAACGACTGTCTAGTTTAGAACGTGCCGGCCTGGTGACACAACTTGTTATCATAGTTGGTTGGGGAGGTGGAACAGGACAAGAATTTGTCTTAAGCAACAGGAGAATAAATCACAGATCAGCGGAGAAAAGAAATTCAGCCAAGTTGTTAAAGTAAATACACTCAAATTAAGTACGGTTGGAAGTCTACTTACAGCATTATGTAATCCCCTAAAAGACCATGGATGCCAATATGATAATGATACTGGCCTCTCCATTTTAATGTAATCAGATTCATTACCCATTTGTTGAAAGCAGATGCTGCAGAGATCATAGTCCTCTTTTCTGCAAAACAAACAGAAAACAAATCATCATTTCTATTAAAAGAGTACTGTTCCCTTACAGCATAAACATTTTCCTATGCATTCCTTACACTTTGGACCTGTACCGAACACCAGTAATTGGAAAAGCTCCACAACCATCACATTTGATGCCCTTATGGAACATACGGCCTGTGGCAGTATTATGACTGTTGCTCCTCATAAAAGGACCAGCACAAGAAGGCACAAAAGAGTCACTTGCCATTGGTATTCCACTAAACATGCATTCAGCACCAAGAGGCCCTGCTGGAAAACCACTTGTATGGCCGGCATTCTTGTTCTTACTACCTGCCACCACATCACCAGCACATGACACAGGTGCTTCAGAATTCATAGTCTGGCATCCATATTGATTGGCATCAGCAGGAGGACGTTGATTCAAATCAACAGCAGGAGAGACATGTGTACTTGATGTCCCTACACAACTAGTTATGCTTTCCTTGTTCATTTCCTGGCTACCTTTTGGAGTGGAATCAGATTTCGCTGACGCGTCCAGTGTCTTGACATCATTTGAGGCATTTTCACCAGTAAAAGGAGTAGAAGGCTGTGGGTTTTGTGAAGGCTCAGTTTGGAAGATTGAACTCGCATCAACACCAGCAGGTGATTGACCAATTTTGGTGAAGCACTTAATAAGGTTGGTGGTCACTTCATTGTTTGAAGGCAAAGCTGTTGAAGCCAAGTCGATGAATAGCTTTGAAAGCCCTTCTCGCAAAGGCTCTGGCACAGACTTTAACAAGTTAATGTTTGATAAGGCGCTTTCAACTTGACCTGATCTCCTCGGGGTAGAACTACCACTGGATCTAGCATATGATTTCCCACATTTGTCATTACGAACCAGTACATCAATCCTCAAAAATTTTAGATTTTGTCTCATAACATCAGCAAGATCATCATCATCAACAAGCGTCACAACATCACCATCTTCATCAATGTAAGTGAGTGTAAAATCGGAATCAGGAGGGAAATTAAAAAGACCTTGGATCTTTGATCTCAATCCAACCATGTCAAGACCTAGTTCGCCATACTCGTTGACAGAAGTGTTAAATCGTCTCAGGATATCACCACACTTAACCTACAGATACAATCAATATTTGCAATATGAGAATAAGAAATTTGGTCATGTAAAACAATACTAAAATACTTTAGTTAAGCGTAACAATCAAAATGAGTTCATAACCATAAAAACAGGAAGTAATATACAAATCCCAGTCGATAATGTAAAAGTTAAACAGCCATTGCAGAAGAATAAATTAGCTAAGCATGTAAACGAAAACAGATGGCAACCGACGTAAATATAGCGCCCTCTACCACGCCTTAAAATCACAAACCGATGAAAGAAAAATAATAAGAATAAAAATATTTAATTTATACAGAACGATGTACATTCCATAAAAAGAAAAGTAATCCCTAATCAACTTAGAATTCAGAACCTAAATCTTACGGTCGTCCAAATCAAGGCAGAGCAAAATTGACATAAAAAAGAAGTACGACATCGTATACCAATAGCAACAAATTCCAAAGAGCAATGAAGAAAACGGTAGCAAGTAAGAAAAAAAAAGAAGTATAGCACCTTGATCACCATAGTGGAAAACTCCATAACTTCAACACGCTAAAAGTAAAACCCGAAGAAGAGGTTAAAGAGAAAGAAATCAGAAACCCTAATACAGGAGAAGAATTCTAGAGATGGTAGCGATACGGAAGGAAGACGATCAGAGAGGAAGAAGGGAGAGTGAGTATCATCTGAGGAATCAGGTGCGCGTGTACCGTGATTTGTGTGGGGTGAGGTATAAATACGGTGCGTTCTGACTTATTGGATAAGGCAGAGCACTCCTCGTTTCTTGTTGACCAATACACAAACAGCTGCTTTCTTTATCGCTAAGCAAATGGCTGGGCCCGTTCGTTTAGTTCAGGAATTGGTCTCCCTCTGATCTTACGTGGACGCGATTCATTGGTTGCCTATTTGGATGCCATTAGTGGGATTGATTGCATTGGATTATTGTTAGTTTTACACCTAAATTTTAATACGGTGAAAATAATATCACCAAAATAAGTTTTAAAGATCTTAAGATAACTACTCAGATTTTTATTTGTTAAAGAAGTTGGATCTTTTGAATTTAAATATTGAAATGATTATCTAAAATTAGGTTTATCACTTGATCTGAATTCATTATATATATAATATCTTTTTTTCACCTGATTACTTTTTCTTTTAAAATAAATAATTATATTATTGGTTGAAGATTTTAAGTAGCTATTCAAGATTTTTATTTATTAAAGATCTTGAATTTAAATATTGAAATGATAATGAGTTTATCACTCATCTAAATTTAATTAATCCAACATTTAATATATATATATATATAATCTTTTTTAACCTTATTATTTTTACTTTTTAAATAAATAATTATATGATTAGTTTAAGATCTTAATGTAATTGCAATGAATGTATTGCATACATAATTGCAATTTCATAACATAATGATTTTGTTCGTAAACATGAATGCATTTTTTTATATCAATATCATGTCACATATTCATCACAATCACAAGATACAAATCACAAATAATTTTGAAGGACTGACAAATAACCCCATAACATACCTCTTACCCATCTATTATAGTCGTAGAGACTCGAGACTCTTATGCTCCACACGAGTCACTTAGTTCAATGTAGTGCACTACTGTCTGAAAGCCACACTCAATCGAACCGTCACAACCTCGCTATGACATGATTGTCATTGAAGAGGAAGCTCAACCACATCGCCATAGCCTCATTACGACAAGATTGTCGTCCGAGAGCAAGCTCAACCGAACTGCCACAATCACGCCACCTATCACGTACCATATATTAGTTGGCATTCGAGAGCAAGCTCGATGGAACCACCCCAACCACGTCGTATCTCAATCAGTGGATCCATTACTAACCCAAATCTATACCTGACCAATTGACTCATTGTGTGCATAGCCTAGTGACACCTACTAGGTAACTCATACCACAACAATCCTCTGCATCATCACATATCAAGACAAGCACAATATTGCAAAACAAAAATATGTATACATACCCGTATGTATGAATGTTATGCGTGCATATGATAATGATGGTAATTTTCATGATGAATATGAAATTCTAATGCATGTTCATAATCAATAATATTAACTCGTAAGTAGAATGTGCTTCTCATGCCGAACTTAATGTCTTGAAGTGGAGGGGTCTACTTTTGATTGATCTATAGAAAGAAAAGTATGAATAATTATTAAGATTTAAAACCTAAACCAATTTTAGATTCACTGAGAATAAAATCATGACTCAATACTAAGGAGCTTTATTTTTTATTTAAAAATGACGATGTCATGTTTTATGAGGAACCTGCTGAAAATTTAATAGAGTTTTTCCTGTAAAATAGACATCCCCTTCTGAAAGAAGGGTCATTCCTGCAATGAAAATATACTTCTATAATCACCAATAACCACAGATCGATTTGAGCTTCCATACTACATGTCCATGTCTAATTAAGTCCACATTTACATTGCAAAAATTCATAATAAATCCAATCATAGTTCAAATATACCAAAATTTAACGCATACACCCTCATTTATACTCAATACATCTAGATAATCTCAATTCTAACCAACAACGATTCAATTTAATCAAATTCATGCATTTTTATAAAAACAGGATCCTTTTTAAATTTTTATCTCCCAAATTATGAAAATTTTCAATACATTGCTTTTATAAAAATTGATGTACATAGTATTTGGTAATTTTTAAATTTATTTCTAACTATTTATGGGCTAGCCAAAAAATTGCCATGTCATCGGAGCGTGGGATACAGATGCAGGCGCTGGAGAGGCAGTGACCTTCACCACCCATGCAGAAATGACGAGGTCAGCTCCAGGAATCCAATGCCACTAGTCTTACATTGAAACTCCTTTTGGTTTGCAATAATTGAAGGATTAAAGCTCAAAGGTGACTCATTTATGTTCACTAGTAAAATGGGTCGATTAGTGTTCGGTTTTCCTCATTTCCTTCATTTTTAGGGACGGTAGATATGATGGTGTTGTTAGTTTTGCCCAAAATTGACTAAAACTAGGAGATCGGTGAGTTACTTAAAATAACCAAAATTTCAATCATTATTTCTCCAAATTAGGGTCATTTTTTAGTAACAAGTTTAGGGGTTTTGTAGAACATCTTGATAGGTTTCGGTAGAGTCCTAGATCATAGGAAACAGTTATCGGACAATGAAGTAGGTTTCGGTAGAGTCCTAGATCATAGGAAACAGTTATCGGACAATGAAGGTGTGAGTGTTGGAAGTTGAGAGTAATAGTAACCTATAAAGAAAAAGGTTTAAAAGAAAATAATGACTCATATACACCCATGAAGGGTATTAGTGTCAATGTTCTTGAAACAACTACCAAAGGTAGTTATATGAAGACAACCGTGAATGAAACGTAAGAAGATGAAAGACATCTGCGTGTATTTGTCTCTTCATATTCTACTACCAAGTTTGGAAAAGGAAGAATATCTCTGCAGTAAAATGTAACAAAAGTTCTCTAATCGGTGGAACTACAATAAGAATCCAAGTATGTGATTCTTTGTTTTTTATATGCATATGAACAGATCCTATTTGACATAATCTACATGATGATGTTCTATAGTATATATTTACTAACATTGGTATTAGAGTAGGTTAAAACATTTTTTGTATGTTATATACATGCGTAGCATTTTTTGATTTCCACATAATGATATAAATTTGTCATCAAATTTTCACTGGTATAAGAACAAAAGCCAAAAAAAAATTTGTTATGGTTTTTACACTATTGTTAGAACAATATTCCTCTTATGAATTTGTTGTCTCGTGTTACACTAGTATAAGAAAAACAGTCAAAGGTTTTGTTATAGTTTTTACACTGTTATTAAAACAAGAATCCAAAGATAGCAGTAACGAGAGAAGGATAGAACAAAAGAAGAAAGAAGAAGTCACGAAAAAAATGCACTGCAAGAAGAACATGAAGAAGACTCTTCTTCCTTCTCAACAACCATATATATATATATATAACAAATATATATAACAAATAGTTTTGTTTGTTTATTTTGGATATATATTTTAAATTAAATGTAACATAAAGAATTAGAAATATATTTTCTAATTTTACACAAACTAATTAAGTTAGTTAAGTTAGTTTCTAATTAATATAAAATATTAGAAATTATTTTTTCTTAATACCAGTAAACTAATTTGTTTGGTTAAAATAAACTTAGAAATAAGTTTCTGAAATCAACAAAATAGAAATGAGCTTTCTAATTATATTTTTTTGTTGAATTAAAATTAGACATATGTTTTCTAATTAAAATCAAAACTAATTTGTTTAGTTGAAATTAGAAAGAAATTTCATTAGAAATTAGTTTCTAATTAAACCAAGGAAAATTGAATAGTTCAATTATAATTTAAATTAGAAATAAGTTTCTAATTCTATTTGAGTTATTCATATTTGAAAATGATTATATTAGAAATAAGTTTCTAATTGATTAAAACTTAATAGCATAATTTAAATAGTTCAATAAATTGCTAATAGAATTAAATTGTTTCCATAATATGAGCATAAATTTGCTATGTGTTTGATAAAATAATTTGTCATTTTGGGCACTCTTCTGATTCCTGAAAATTTGTTTTTTAATAAAATGCCTATTATTAAGCGAACGCCTAAGCTTATTTGATGTGAGGCACAAAAGCGATGAATTAGCAGTATGTATGTAAAATTATTTAACATACGTTTAATGCCTAGAGACGGTCTATTACAACATATTATTTCAGTTAATAACATGATGCAAGAATTATACTTTGGAGGTTGTCGAGCTTATACAAATGTTGAAGTAAAGTATATGACTTTATTTGCAACATTACCTCTATCTCAAGGCGAATTGTTACGAATACTCTGGAATAATATGCTTAACGAGAAAAATTATAATTTGTTAGTGATGACATTTATTAAAGAGTTGTGTAGAAGGGAGTTGATGACGACTTTATATCCTATAAGCCTTCTAATGGAAATAGTAAGAGTTATTGTACATCAAGCTTCGTGAACTATGCCACGTGAACTCGTGAACTCATTTCCACATAGGGTTCATTACCTATAGACTGTTTCGTAGGTTATCGCACAATTAATACAATATGTTGTTTTATAAAAAAAAAGTCTTGATATTTATGTATTATGTTTACATGAATTTTTATATGGGAATTAGTCTAGAGTAAGGTAATTAGATTCGATTGTTGTATAAATGATGACTGAACACATTTGTGGACTTTTGATTTCATTAGCAATTGTGATCGAATTATTTACTCTATGAACGATTAATGTGACATTAACGTGCATATATATTTCTCTCTTATTATAGAAACTTAGTATTTCAACATGGTTACTACTTCAAAGAATATTGTTGCTGAACTCAATAGGGGTGAGAAACTCAATAGTGATAATTATGAAATCTGAAATATGAAAATCCAAAATGTACTAGAGGAGCAAGAGACTTTTGAACCATTAAACTTAACTATGGAAATTCCTGAGAAGGGTAATATGGCCCAGCATAAGAGGGACCGTAAAACATATGAATTATGGAAAAAGAAGAACTCTTTAGCTCACATTACATTGCTGAGTAGCATGGATAATGATATTATGCGTGATTTCTGCAAATTCGAAACTGCAAAGGACATGTGGTTCACATTGGCTGCTTGTTTTGGAGGTACTTCAGTGACCAAAGTGAGGTCAATTACAATTAAGTTTGATACTTATAAGAAACGCCTAGATTGTTGGACCCGGAACCTTGAAGCAAAAATCAGAAATATGAAAATGAAAGTATATGAGTGTTGTGTATATAATTTGTTTTATAGATGAGGAAATGTGAATTATGTAAAGATATGAGTTGGGAAATCTTAAGTATGAATTATGGTTATATATGTGA
>JANZLF010000007.1:26488690-26500285 GCA_026546835.1 Erythroxylum foetidum | reverse complement strand
CTTGAACAAGTCGACTTATCCAATGAACAAGTCGACTTATCGGTACCGAACATGTGTAAGTCGACTTATCACTTACACCATCTTGATTCTTCATTGATTAGACACTTGCTCATCTTGATTTGCACAATCCTTTTATTGAATAATACCTGAAATAATTTCTTAACTATTGCTAGATATTTTATTATTATCAAAACATAAAGGAATTTAATTTGTCAACCACCATTGGTCCAACATATAGCGGCCTATATCCTTAACTGTGTGCTCAGAAAGAGTATATCCACCACTTCATATGAGTTATGGAATGGAAAAATGTCATCTTTGGACCATTTGCACCCATGAGATTTGGCTGGCTATGTGCACAACCTAATCCATAAACATGGAAAACTTGGTCCAAGAGTTACTAAAATAGTGTTCTTTAAGTACCCTGAACACTTCAAAGGCTATGTGATGTTTGGCAAGCACCAAATAGTGGTATAACTGAAATTGGCTCCCGTGATGTCAAATTTCTTAAGGATGAGTTCCTAAATATCAGTGAAATAAAAAAAGACCTTGTTTTGTATGAGCAATTATCTGTTGGTAAGGTGTGGGATTTAAGAATTCACAATATCACTAAACATAATATCACAGCTCCTCCAAACAAAGTGGATGGTTTGAGTAGTCCTACCACCTTAGAAGGTGGAAACCTGCTTGTTGATGAGAATCAAACTGAGGACGTGGTTAGTCCTCAACCATTAGTCCCTGAACGTGAGGTTGGTCTAGATGTTCAGAGTCCCATGCCTTACAGGGAAAGTGGGAGAGATTCTCCATCTGAACAAGTAAACAACTAAGGTCCTTGTATTAGAAAGAGTGAGCAGAGAAGAATTCCTAGACATCTTTTCCAAATTGAAGAGGAAATTTTCATATACACCCCTTTGGAAATAGAGGAACCTGCCTCTTTTCAAGAGGCTATTGACTCACCAAATTATCAAGAATGGATGGATGTTATGAGGGATGAGATGGACTCGATGGCAATAAATAAGGTTTGGGAACTTGTTGATCTTCCACCCAAACGTAAATTAATTGGACACAAGTAGGTTTTTAAGGTTAAACGTAGGACAGATGGGTCAATTGAAAATTTCAAGGCTAGATTGGTAGCGAAAGGTTTTACCTAAATTATGGGAATAGACAATGAGGAAACTTTTTCCCCTATGGCAAGATTTTCCTTAATTCGCCTACTTCTAGCCCTAGTTCCTTTTTTGGACTTAGAGTTATTTTAAATGGACATAAAGACTGCTTTCCTCAGTGGTAGTCTTGAGGAAGAGATATATATGGATCAACTTACTAGGTTTGTCTCAAAATGGCAAGGACAAAATTTGACATCTTAAGAGATCGATATATGGTCTTAAACAATCTTCCAGAGCATGATATGTCAGATTCCATGAAGCTATTACTTTGTTTGGCTCGTCCATGGTGGATGAAGACCATTATGTATATGTCAAGAAAACTATAGGAGGAATTATGTTTCTCTCCTTATAGGTTGATGACATACTAATGGTTGGAAACAACTTGGAGATGATTAATGCACTAAACCGTGGTTATCCTCTGTCTTTGAGATGAAGGATATGGTTGAAGTCAGGTAAGTCCTAAGTATGAAAATAGTGAGAAACTATCCTAGGAAGCTTCTTGGTTTGTGTCAAGAAGCATACATCAACAAAGTCTTGGAACGCTTTAAAATGCACTATTTTAAATCTATTGATGCTCCAGTTGAGAAGGGTTTAACCTTAAGCCTTGATCAATGCCTAAAACAAGAAAAAGAAAAGAAGAAAATGAGCATGGTTCCTTATGCAAGTGCCATAGGAAGCTTGATGCTTGCTATATTATGTATAAGGCCAGACATATGCTTTGCAGTTAGCCTGGTAAGTCGCTACCAGAGTAAACCTGGACTTGCTCATTGGCAAGCTGTCAAGAGAATCTTGCGCTACCTTCTGGTACAAGTAACCTAGTCCTCTACTCCCAGGGCGGAGACTTAAGGTTGAAAGGATATTTGGATACTGATTGGGATGGTGTCTAGGATGAGTCCAAGTCAACCTCAGGACATGCCTTTCTCCCTAGTGGAGGGGCCATATCATGATGTAGTAAAAAGTAGGACTGCACTGCTTTGTCAACTATGGAAGTAGAGTACATTGCTAGCTGTCTCGTTGTGTAAGGGGCAATTTGGTTAATAAGCTTTCTTCAAGCTCTCGACCTCACTCTGAGAGTTGATGAGTCTGTTGAAATGCTCTATGACAACACTGCTGCTATCCAGTATACGAAGGATCCGAAATTCCATAAGAAGACCATGAATATCAAAAGGCGTTATCATTTTATTCGAGATGCTATTAAAAGGAAAGAGATTGTCATTAAGTATATAACTACTAACAAGATGATTGCTAGTCCATGACTAAACCTATATTTAAAGATTCTTTCAAAGCTCATGTGATGAGTCTAGGTTTGCATAGGGTTTAGTTGTTTAGATCAATCTTGTTCTTGTGATAGACTTTTTCCCCCTTTTGTATTGAACATTTATGGAATATATTTTGATGTTTTTTTTCCTCCTTTAAATGCTCATTGATATACGATTGCGAGGTTAGGCACATTAAATCATCACCAGGCATTGATTGATCTTGTCACATGGGTAATCGCCCTGATACTTGAGTAGCATATGGGATGAGACTGGACCATATTAACACTGAGTGTATATAATATTAGATTATCTTCATATTTGTTTTATATAGATGATTAGTGATTGAACTATATAGTCGTCTTAGTAAGTCTAAGATGAAACTCTGATGAGTCAAATGTGAAGTACGATATTTCACATTAAGGCCTTTAGCCGATTCACGAGTGTCAGGTCAAGCATTGAATGTGTTGATCAAGTGACTCAGGTTAGATTTTTGGTAAGATCTAGACTTATGGTTCGCATGGTATACAATAGTGACGTATCCCGGACAGTGGGAGTTATACCATGAGACACATGTCATATTGTGTGTGTTATATAACGACCTTTTGCGAAGCGATAATTAGCTTCTTCTTTTTTTTTGTCACTGTGTGACCCTTATAGACATTTATGTCTGTACAATGCCCTTTGACTCAGAGCCGTGTTATGAAGTCATGGCTTTAATATTGCTACTTTAATATTTTTTCAAGGGCTAAGATGTATACAGTCCAGCGAAATATATTAGGAAAGTAATCAAGCTAAGATGGAAGACCACATGTGTCTAAGGAAGAATCCTTTCGTCTTCACCATATAAGCCTTATATAATCAAATAATATCGTTATAGCTTAAAGGGAAGTATGCTATTGGTGATAATCTCGGATGATTTGGGGCATTGTTATTATGAAAGTGTTATGTTAGTTAAATGCTGACTTAATATAACACTACCAGTTAATTTTTAATGGTGCACCTCATTTCTTGTATGAAACATGAGAAATAGATTGATATGAACCTGTTTTGTGGCATACATAACTTACGTAGACGAGTAGGAGATGTTGCATTTTTTTTTAACGGACACAATAGCCACTTGAGGAGTGGTTGATTGAGTGCTTATATGCTCTCTTATTTTTTGGGAACAGTTGAGAAAATAATTGTAAGGAAAACCCTATTTAAATGAATTAAATGAGACGGTAGAAAAAGCAAGGTTTTCAAAAGTCTCTCTATATATCAGTCCTCTCACATATTGGCTATTTGGGAGAAGATTTGAGGCGTGATCCTTACGGTGACTCTAGTAGCCACTAAGGAGATTGTGTTCGTGACTGTGATTGGAATCACGTTAACAGAAAGTGACATAAAGATCAATTCGCTTCTTCGTAAAGGTTAGTGTTGTAACCCTATTTAATCCAACATTGACCAATTCACAAACACCTGCTTTCTTTATTTCTCACGCTTTCTTTTACCGGATAAGGCAGAGCACTCCTAGTTTCTTGTTGCCCAATACACAAACACCTACTTTCCGGTTCGTATAGTTAAGGAATTTGTATCTTACTTGGACTTTGATTGAATCACATTATTATTTTAAGATTAAAGTAACTATTAAAGAATTTTATTTGTTAAAAATATTAAATTTTTTGAGTTTAAATATTAAAACGATGGTTTAAAATACGGCAATAGATAATTACCGCAACAAAATTTAAGAAACTTCCATTTCATCATACATCTTGCCCATGTACAAGCCATCTGAAGGAAAAACCGAAAAAGCGTGCATGCTTAATGTATCAAATTTATCAACTATAAGTCTATAATGTCATAGCTGCTGGTCGAGATACGGGTCTCTTGGAGTTTTTGGACTTAAATATCCTGTAACCGTGCTTGAAACATCTGCAACATAATTTATCAACCGTGAGGTACTACGTGTCAACCACCCAGGTTGAGCTTCTTCCTGTACTTCAAGCATGCTCTTTCTTTCTTCCTCCACCAGAATCTCAAGCCACCTCTTAGCCATGTACAGCTTAACAGCTTCCACCCCTTCCTTCACAACCTCGGGTGGTGGAATTACAAGAGGATTCGAATCCAAGTTGAGTTTGATTAAGTTGTCTAACCTTCCAAATGTGTCTGGTAATGCATGAAGCTGGTTGTTACTAAGATCGAGTTCCTTGAGGTTTGTTAAATCGCCAAACGTCTCTGCAAGCTCCGTCAGGTCACTGAAATTATTGCTCAAATTAAGGCTCTCAAGATTTGATAAATTCCCAAATGACAAGGGAAGACCATTAAGCTCATTGAAGTGAGCATCCAGCTGCCGAAGACTTCTCATCTCGCCGATAGAACTCGGAAGTGAACGAAGCTTGTTCAAGTGGACAAAAAGCCTCTGAAGCTTCACCATCTCATGGCCGATATTAGTTGGCAAGTACATCAGGCGATTGAAGCTCACATTTAACTCCAGCAGTGACCTGAATATTATAAAGTACAACATGAATAGAGTTTGTTTTATCAGAAAGTGAAAATAGAGTTTACAAACTAGAGTTACCTGCAATGGCAAATAGAATCAGGCAAGGCATCTAGCTTGTTGCCCGACACATCCAATATTTTCAAGTTCTGTAGCAAACCAATTGAATCTGGCAGTCTTTCCAATAGATTTGAAGCTAGATTAAGCTCCTCAAGATTCTCTAAACCAGCAATTGAATCAGGAATCATCTGTTTCCTCAGAAAATTTGAAAAGATACAGTTACACAATGCCCATACTTTCACAAGCTCAATCCTATGCAGAAATCCGGTAACCACACAAGGACGCAAGATAACATTATACATTGCAACCTATCATGGGGAACGTGTGCAGCCTGTAACATTAAACTAGATTACTGCAATATAGCGAGCACCCACCGTAAATACACGGTGAATAGTTGCATCTTCTTGCACAGAAAATCAAGTGTTTAAGACTAACAAAATGGATTTCACTCTGGTAGGTTTGGCATTTCAACGGGAGGGCTGGGTTGGACCGGTTTGGGTCAAAATAAGCTCAGGCCACCCGTTGCCAACCATATTGATGACTCTGGTTTCCAGTCTTTTTTCAACACAGAGAATCATGTTCTGAACCTTTTATGGTGTAACCAGGTTGTTGGTTGATACAAGCAGCTACCAATGCCGATACAAAAATCATTCAGCAAATGCTGCTCATAGATAAAATAGGATTTTGATTTCATTTAGAAAAACCTCTCCCATCTCTTTTTCTTATTTACTGAATTCATCCATAGCCAAACCAAAAAACAAGTTGTAAAGCACCGGATTGTATTATCACAAGCCATTTATGTATTCTAAAATTGAGCTAAAATTAGTGAATTAGGCCATATCAAAGATTAAATGAGCAAAAAGGAAAGCACTAGTAGAATTTAGAACCAAGAAATGTGTAAAGTAAACAAACCTCGAGTTGGTTACTAGAGAGATCAAGCACTGTGAGTCCATGAATCTTTCCAAACGCCTCCGGCAAAAATCTCAACCGCCGGTTTGACAAATCAACTCTCTCCAACCCCGTTCCACTTGCGAGCTGAAGGATTCCCACCACCTCCTCATTGACAGCCTCCTTCTCCTCCGCCTCCGCAATATCGTCCACCGTGTCCTCTTTCTTTGAATTCTCGTAAATCTCAACCAAGCGATTCTCCGCATCCTTCAGAAGCTTCTCGTAAGCACCGTGCATCTCCTCCAATTGTAGTATCGTCTTATACAAGCTCATCTCCTTCTCCGCCACTTTGCGGCACTGTTGCTCCTTGTCGGCTAAGTGCGCTCTCCACTCGAGGCGGTCGACTTCGGCTGGTCGTGGGGAGAGAACGAGCTCTTCGAGCTGTTTGGAGAGCGCGGATTCGATTTCGGCGAGCTTTTGCTTCGCGGAGTCGACAGTTTCGTGGTCTGGTCGCGGACCGAGGGTCTGAAGAACGGATCGGGTCTGGGACACGTCCGAGATAGCTCGAGTCATTGAGGCCAGGAGCTTCGGATCAGATAAATGGGGCAATTCGTAAAGGATTGGGGGTTGTGAGCCGGAAGGAGAGGTCAGCGGTGGTTGCTCTACGTCGAAGGCTTGGTCGACGGTGGTGGGAGAAGGTTTGGGTCCGAATGAAGGGAGTCGGGCCATGACGTAAGATAGGATTGGGAAGAATTTCGGGTTGGGATCCATCATTCAGAGTGTGCCAGTGAGAGAGGTAAGCGCTGAAGAGCTCTTTAACTGCAGGAGCGGGTGTATATATATATATATATACATGTGTACACGCAATCGTTAAGACCTAAACGAGAGGGGTTTTGCTATTCTAACCTGGTCTTTTCGTAGAGACTGACTGACGGGGAGAAGTGGACATATATCTAAAGAGAAACGATTACTTATGAGAGTGGAAGATAATACTACTACACTACACTTGTGATTTTATAAAATACTCTTATTTATTTTGATTAATTTTTAATTATAAAATTATTATTTTTAATTAATAAAAATTGTCTAATATTATTATTTTTCTTTCATATTTTGTAACACATATTATATAATGGTTTATTATTGTACACTTGACATAGAAACTGCTGTTATATGTATAATATTAATTTACATTGAAATTTGTTAACAATATGTTATTTTTATAAAATTAATTTTATATTATTTACGTTTTAGTTTATTAACCAATTATATAATATTTTTAATAATTGTTTGAACTCGAGCTAAGTGTGCTAAATTTTAATATCGTTACACTTGTTTATCATTTACATTTATTTAATAATGTACTATATAAGAGTAAAACTGTATACTATCAATCTTTTTCAGACTTTATTTTATTGCAAGACTTTAACTGAATGTGATGATGATGATGATGATGATTTATTTCGTAATAATTATCAGAACTCGTACTCAAGTTAATTGCGCTGAATTTTAGTAATATCCCAGCTTCCCTTGGGAACCAGTACTTTATTAAGACTATGTTAACGTTGATAATTACTCCCTCCGTTTTATAGTAAGAGTCGTTTTAGATACATTTTAATTATTTAAAATAAGTGTCATTTTTGACTTTATATGCATGTTTATAATTTTTCTTCCAAAATTAACCTTTCATTTCTCTCTCATCTTAATTATATAGATCACAATTTCAAGGCAATTTCTCTCACAATTTCATTTAAGATGTTGATTACCAAGGTAATTTTATGGAAGTATTAATAAGGGTATATCTATAATTTTATTAACTTTTTTAATAAGCATGTATTTTTCTAAAACGACTTTTATTATAAAATTGAGGGAGCATGTATTATTGAAGAAATGACAGTGGTTACTCTTAATTGGCTCCTGGAACATTTCCATTGCATAAGAAAGTCCAAATATGAGAATTAACTTGGAAGAGAGACGAGGAGAGAGACGAGGCTTCCGTGGTTTCTGTGGTTATCAGGACATGCTTCCCGTTTGTTTCTTAACTATAAAGGGACAAATCAACGAATACATCAAAACAATTATGAGTTGGATCGAAGCGCCTGTCCTCCAGTGATCCAAATAATAAAGCCATACACGGTACACCTCCCTTGTTAAGCCCAGCGTCAATGTACTTTGGAAAACGTGTCAGAACTCAGAACCTTCTCAACAAGTTGCCACCTATCTATCAGAAGCATCTTCGTGTACTTCAGCATGTTCCCACAAGGACAGAATTATGAGCCGATCGAATCAAACATCCTTTTCTGTAGCACATCGGAAGTAAAACAATAAGATCTTTTGGCCATAATTTACATGATTTCTTACCAAAAAAAATTATGCATCAATCTCATGTCACCTGCAGTTTATATGCAGGTGACATGTTGAATTGGTCAGAGACATGTCGTTTAAACGTGTCTGGTGGCATAACACATATATCACCGCCGGGCAATTTCTTGAACTCCAGGTAGGAGTGGACATTATTTGGATCGGCTTGATTTGAATTAATTCGGATAAAAATTGTTAAATTTTGGATAATTCGAGCTGAGTCGGGTATTATTCGAATTATTTTCGAGTCGGGACGGGTAACTTCCAAAAAATTCGAGCCAGCCTGATTACTCGAATTAGATTTCAAAAAATTATGAAAATACATTTTGTTATTTTTCTTATAGAATTAACAGATTAATTATGCTAGTTAATTGAAATATTTGATTATATTATTAGTGAATTCAACAATTTGTTGAGATATGAAAATGTAATTCAAGTATTTAGTTATTTTGTGTAATTTTTTAAAAAGAACCAAACAAAATTTCAGGTAATTCGGACTTTACTCGAATAAAATTTCGGGTAATGAAATTTTAAATTCAAGCTGAATAAGATGGAAAAAATTTTGAGTAATTCAGGCCGAAAGCTCACCCCTAACTCCAGGTATCTGCAATGTTTGAGCCCACAACGAACTATATCGCTTCGGTCCACCCATGAGAAAAACAGAAGTCTGGCGAAAGGTAACAAGAAGCTGACTTGCCTTCTTTCCTGCGCTCATTTTAAACAATTCCTTGAGCACATGTAGTTCGCAACCTCTAATCTATAAACCATCCATGTTCTATTAGGTTTTTGTACTTGTTTTACAATCCTGTGCTCCACCATTTCTCGCTAGTTTCCCGGGCAATTTGGTCAAGTTGTCCGCAAATGACTCAAAATGCTATTATTATTTATTATTCAAATCTCGATTAGTCATAATCCGCCACCCATTTCCTTCGAGATCAAATACAGTCAAATCACTGTTATAAAAGATTAGTAAAATATGGCAATATATTATCAAAGGTACTGTATAATTAACCATTATTAATTTTTCAGTTGTTCTCACACACGGATTCTGCCCTTTTCTTGACCTGCAAAACACGAACCAAAAATGGATTAAAACGTGGAAGTGCAGAATAAGAGAGTTTAAATTCTCTGTCTAATTTTATAGTATCTTATTGTGTTCAATAAATTTCAGTCATTTATTTACATAAGTCTCGTGTAAATAAACGCAAATCTTACATAAATAAATGACTGAGGTTTTATGAGACATAATAAAATATCATAAAATTGGACAGAAAAGAAAGCCTAAACAATGCAGTATTCAAATCAACAGACGTGTCAACACCTGTTTTTCTTAGTTCCATTCCACGTGTCCATAATCAGTGGCACATACCCCAATTGACCCTACGATTGGCTAACGTATTTAAAAAAAGATTTGCACAGAACCCTATAAGTATCGATCGGAAACAGAGTAAGAACGGCGAAATCAGCAAGCACCGTGATTCAATTAAGCATTCCAAAAGCTCTTCTTTAAGAGGTCTCAAATTTAGTATCATACAATCCTTTTGGTTCAATTCTTCTTTCCTTCAGGGTTTCTTGTGGGTATATACTAAAGTCCCCTTGTCTGTTTAACCATGTTTCAATAGGTGTTTGAGGCTATGAGAATTCAGAACTACTACTTGCTTCCTTCTAAAATAGGAAGGACATAGCTTTCTAATATTTTCTTAAAACCCTGACAATTTGGGGGTTTGATCTACTTTCTAGCCGTAATGCCAATTCGCGCAGCAGCGAGGATCACGGCAGATAAGTCTTGGTGAATAGTAGCGTGATGTAGCGACGTCTCTGTAAACGCCAACTCCATATCCAACCGGCGGCGACCGTGTTCGAACCCGCCGATAGTTGGCTGCGGCGAAAGATGGGGAATTACTTAAGTCTACGCTCGACGGAGGAGAGACTGTCTTAAGCGATTTAGGAGGAGACAGAACGGATTTGATCTTCGAACCAGGACACAATACATCATACTCCTGCATTAACATCTTCAACTCATCGTCTGATTTTATTGAAATCAACGTCTCCAAGTCTCCGTCCGGTAACTGACACCTCAGTTCCACGGAATAGCCACAGAATTCTCCAAGCTTCACCATCAACTCTATATAACCCGAAACGACGCGTCAATCAATACCTCTCATACTAATATTTGAATCCAACAATGAAGCAACAACAAATATAAAAGGAATCCCAACCTGCAAAAGAAATAGAACGATCGACGGCGAGAACTCTGGTGATTCCGCCGACGTAACGAAGCTTACCGTCGACGGAACGAGGAAGAATCCGGCCGTTATAACTACAGAGAAATTTGACAGTTCCGGCGGTTGATCCTTTCTCCGAGTGGCTCTGAGACACCATGATACCGTACTGAAAGAGTGAGGAAAGACTAAGCGAAGAACGTTCTTAACCGAAAGAGGAGAAGAGATGGCTTTGTGTTTCAAACCAAGGAAGACGACGAGAGAGGGGGTATATATAGCGGAGCTTGGGAAAAGGTGACGTCATAGGAAAGACGGGAGACCTTTATTTTTTTATGAGGAAAAAAATATAAATAGGAAACAGAAAGGAAGCGGCTTGCTTGCAGTCTTGAACAATATTAATGTAATATTCGGATATTCCGAGTATTAAATTTTAAACTTAAATAAGAAAAATAAGGAGGTCTAACCAATAAATTTTGGCCACGTGGGTGAAGAATCTCTTCTGTTTTCAAGGCCGGTTACGAGGGGACAAGATTTTAATTTTATGATGTCTTATTATATTTTATAAAATTTTAGTCATTTATTTATGCAAAAATTCGTATTTATTTATGTGGAACTTACGTGGGATTCACATAAATAAATAATTGAGATTTATTTGATATAATAAGACATCATAAAATTGGACAGAAGATTGATTATGAAAACCTTGGTCTTATTATTGTCCTATTCCTAATTTAACATTATAATTAAATAAAATTGATGATTTCGTGTTGAAACCGTATCGGTTAAGAATGTAATCACCAGGAAATTCTTAAAATATCAAAACCATTTGGTGCTAGGCATTCCTAATTTTTGCCGGTACACGTTAAATCCTAATTTAGCTAAAGGAAGGACAAGACCATTACCAGCCAAAACTTGTTGCACGCGGAATGATTTAATTAAAAAATCATGTCAAAAACGTTATTTAACTCCTAGGCTAGAGAACAATCAACTCATTTTCAGTTAAATCAATTTTCTGAAGATAAAAACAATAATTTAGATAAAAGAAATGATAACGGCAAGAGAACAGATCTTCTATCCCAAAATTTATGTATCAATTATGTCTCGTTAAATTGAAGCCATTTATTTAATATTTACGTATGTCAGATTTTCTATCCCAAAATTTATGT
>JANZLF010000007.1:26458975-26469008 GCA_026546835.1 Erythroxylum foetidum | reverse complement strand
CATTGCTCGAGTACGATCATGTAGTACTTTTGAATATGAAACTGTCGAATATTTGTAATATACGTGATTGTTGTATGGATTGAGTGGACCATCGATGATGGTTCCTCATTGAGTTCGCAAAACTCACCCAAAATTTGCAATTATTTTCAGGCTTTGAAGAGTACCCCGTTAGACAAACGAGAGTATGCCTACTGCATGCAAGTCAGGGATAGAGGTCGGGATCAGTCCACGTCTGCATTAGCGTCATCCTATTTTTATACAATTATGTATTCCGTAATTTCTGGAAAACTAATGTTTTGTAGTTATAATGGGCCCTAAATGGGCTATTGAAATTCTACCGATTGTAATGTGTTTACTTAATTGTTTATGCATAAAACTGGACCCAATTTGACTATGATTTGTGTATATTACATGATTATTCTAAATACTGTTGAGTGTATTGTTATGATAAAGCGGGCCCAAATTATCCACTGATTTCTGCATAGAGTGTGTTTGTGTGTTCAAAAAAGATTTATACTGAGGTTTTGACTGAGTGATGTAGCATGCCACCCCCGCGGGGCATGGACTCAGATATCACCATCGATGTCGAGTTCGGGTCACGCGGGAGTGGGGTGTTACAAGCATGAAATGCAGTTTTTTCTTAATTTCTCATTAATCTCACATGTATCATATTTTTGGATTCTAACTCTTAATATAGGAACGAGATGTTACATTTCTAGCTTGGAGCAGCTGCACAAACGTAATGGGGAGCTGAAGGAGTAGAAGCAGGTGTCGTGGTTGCTGTCGACGACAATTTGTGTAGAGAGATGTTGATAAAACATTTAAGATTTTTAATCCCTCGGACGAAAGACCTCTTTTTTTGAATAATAATAACATTTTTAAATAAAAAACCTCAATAATGTAGAGCACAAAGTCCTAAAGCCCCTTTAAGAAGTTAAAACCTTACTGTATCAAGAGGTTTTGTAAAGATATCTGCTAATTGTTTTTTCGTAAATACATGTGATAAGATGATTATTTTGCTTTCCATAAGCTCTCGAATAAAGTGATATCTGAGACCAATATGTTTTGTTCTTGAATGCTGAACTGGATTCTTAGAGATGTCTATGGCACTCTTGTTGTCGCAAAAGATAGTTAACCCATTTTGATCAATTTCATAATCTGCTAACATCTGTTTCATCCAAATAAGTTGTGAACAACAACTAACTGCAGTTATATATTCTACCTCAGCAGTCAATAGTAAAATTGAATTTTGCTTCTTGCTATACCAAAAGATCAAATTGTTTCCTAAGAAGAAACAATCTTATGAAGTGCTTTTACGATCGTCTAAGTTTCCAACCCAATCCGCATCATTATATCCAGCTAGATAAGATGCTGAGTCTGATGTATACCATATCCCAAAATTAGATGTTCTGCTTACTTACCTGATAATGTTCTTGACCACTGTCAGATGTGTTTCTTTCGGGTCAGCTTGATAGCAAGCATATACACCAACACTGTAATAAATATTTGGCCTACTTGCAGTCAAGTATAATAAACTTCCAATCATGCTGTGATGTAAACTGTCATCAACGTTTTCACCAGTCTCATCTTTTTTTACTTTCATTGAGATACTCATACGTGTTCTTGCATGTCTGGCATTTTCAAGACAAAACTTTTTTATTATGCTGTTGGCGTATTTGGTTTACCATACAAAAATTCCATCCTTTACTTGTTTAACTTGCAAACCCAAAAAGAAATTTAGCTCACCTACCATACTCATTTCAAACTCAGATGTCATTAACTTAGCAAATTTATCTACTATCTTTGGATGTGTAGAACTAAACACAATATCATCAACGCAAATCTGAGTTATCACAAAATCAGATTTGAACATTTTAATAAACAAAGATTTTTCAACACTACCTCGTTTTTATCCTTGCTTAATAAGATATTGTGTAACCCTTTCGCACCAAGCCCTTGGTGCTTGTTTGAGACCGTAAAGGGATATTCTTTAGCTTATAGACAGGAACTGCATGGGCTGAATCAATAAATCCTTTTGGTTACTTGACGTACACTTCTTCCTGTATAAACCCATTAAAAAAGGCACTCTTTACATCTATCTGATAAAGCTTAAGCCTCTTCACGCATCCTATGCCCAATAATAGTCTTATAGATTCAAGTCGTGCCATTAGTGCAAAAGTTTCGTAAAAGTCTATTCCTTTAATATGAGAATATCCCTAAGCTACTAACCGTGCTTTATTTCTGGTTACATTACCCTTTTCATTTATTTTATTTTGAAACACCCATTTTGTTCTAATTACATTAGTATCCGATGGTCTTGGCATTAATTCGCATACATCATTCCATGCAAATTGAATCAATTCATCTTGCATAACTGCTGTCCAGAACTCATCTTGTAGAGCTTCTTTAACGTTCTTTGGCTCGAATGAAGATGTGTAGCACGGGTATCCCATAAGTTCTTAATAATTAACCCTTTTTCTTTCTCTTGTTTTTCTTCTTTCACTAACATCTCCACTGACATTTTTTACTGGATGATTTCTTCATATTCGAGATGGAGAATCTTGGTTCAAATCAGCTTCTCACGAGTTTTGAACATTTAAAGGAATAATCTCCACCTCCATTGTTTTGGTTGATTCATCATCTGAAGTAACTGAAATTTCTTCAATTCGCGCAGTTACTTCCTCAGCAACAACTAACTGCAAATTTGGACAATTTTTCAATCTTGTCTCGTTGCTTGTTTGGGCTATTTCTTCTGCCACTTGACCATTCAATAAAGATACGTCATCTATCACCACGTTTATGGATTCTAGCATTTTTTGGTTCTTTGATTATACACTAGGTAAGCTTTACTGTGAGTTGAATAACCAATGAAGATTCCTTCATCACTTTTGCTCTCAAATTCTCCGAGCTGCTTCCAATCTCTAAGAATGTAACACTTACTTCAAAAAACATGAAAGTAACTTACATCTAGTTTCTTTCCCTTCCAAAGTTCATAGGATGTCTTGTTCAAGATGTTTTGAAGATACACTTTGTTACATTGTAGCATGCTGTGTTAACTACCTCGACCCAAAATCGTACAGACAATTTATTTTCATTCAACATAGATCTGGCCATTTTTTGGAGTGTTTTCTTTTTCCTTTCGGCAACTCCATTTTGTTATAGAGTTTTAGATGATAAAAATTCTTGTATGATCCTATACTCATCATAAAACTCATTAAAGCTTGTATTCTCAAATTCCCTTCTGTGATCTGATCAAATTCTCAATATAGTCATATTTTTCAAATTCATGACCTAAACATATAGGCTTCTAAAAGCCTTGAAAACATCTGATTTCTTTTCAAAAATGATACCCAAGTATATCTCGAATAATCATCAACATAAGTTATAAAATACCTCATTCTACCAATGCTATCATGTTACGTTGGACCAATCAAATCTATGTGAATTAATTTAAGTATGCGAGATAAGGTAATATGTCTAACCTTTTTATATGGCACTCTTATCTATTTACCCATTTGGAACGCACTTCAAAATGATCCCCCTTCTTTGTTCATCTTGGCTAGACCCTTCACAACTTCCAATTTTGTCAATTTTCTAATGAGATCAAAATTTATGTGCCCAAGCCTTTGATGCCATAGATCAATGTTATTATCTTGAGTGGCTGATTTACAAGTGGTTATAACCTGCAACATGTAGCAATTGTTAGTTGATCGTTTGCCGCTCATAAGACATTCTCTTTGTTCGATTAGTACCATGCATTCATCATTTGTAAATTTAACTAACAAACCATTATCACAAAGTTGGCTTATACTTACCAAATTTGCTTTTAGGCCATCGACATGGAGCATATTCTTGAGGGAAGGCAAATCATCCAAATATAATGTTCCTCTACTGATCATTGAAGCCTTCTTTCCATCTCTGAAGGTCACATGACCATCCATACAACTCTGATAACCAGTTAAGTAATTCGTTTCCCCTATCATGTGGCATGGACATCCACTATCAAAGTACCAATCATGTTGCAAAGCTGCATTCATCAATGTAAGAACCACAAGAGCCTGCAATTCACTCCTTTTTACCCAAGTAGATTTCGGTACTTAAAGCTGATGTTGAAATTTTTGTGGATGTATAATTTTTTGGCTTTAACTTCTTTGAAACAACATCTACAGTAATTGATAACATCTTGGCCTTATATGCCCAATAACTCCACAAAAATGACACGTGGGTATAAATCTTCGATTATTTTTTAATGTTTCTTCTTCTTGGACAGATTTGGACTTATCATTTTTCTCCTAATTTACTTTAAAGAATTCACCTTTATAGCCAATGCCTTGAAGATCCTCTTTAACCTTGCCAATTTCTATTAACTTTTCTATTTTTTTTGTCTCCATTCAACATTCTCAATCCCTTTCTAGTACTCTCTAATTTCATTCTAGCTTTACCAAGCTCATCTAACATCAATTTCTTTTTTAACTCTTAGATGGTGTTCTTCATGGAGAGATTCTCTTCCTTCAATTTTTCATTCTTTTTACACGTTTTTACCCGTTTTTCATACATAGCTTTGTAATCCTCTTAAATATTCCCATTTTTATCATCTAGGCCACTTCCATCATTGTCATCATCTGATATTAGGTCTTGAGCTGAGTTCTTTTTGAAATTTTCCAATTTTTCCCTTTTTTGACTTCAATTACTTCCTTCTCGGTTACTATTAAGCAAGTAACTGGAATCTTGTTATATAAAGCAACTAACGCAGCACCATTAGTGATTTCTTCTTCGCTACCATATTGACTCTCGGAATCATTGTCACTCTAGGTACTAGTAAAGGATTTTCCTTTTCTCTTCTTCAAAGGATTAGCATATTTCGCTTGAATGCGTTCGAAACCTTGACATTCATGACATTAAATTCTCCTTACCTTCCTTTCACCCTTTTGTGTTTTGGCTTGTTGTTTTAAGTTGTTACTTGATGAAATCCCACCATATTGTCTAAAGTCTAGTATGCCCTTTTCATTCTTTTAAGCCATTTACCAAATTTTGTATGAGTAGTACCAAGTCTTCATTTTCATCTAATTCATCATCTTCTGCATCATTCACACATTTTCTAGTTTCCACCTGTAGTGTCAATTCTTTGCTTCTTTCTTGTTTAACCTTTAAAAGATTCATTTCAAAATTTGTAAGAATTCCAATTACTTTTTCCAATGACAAATCATTAATGTCGTAGACCTCCTCTATTGCTGCAATTTTCAGAATAGATCTCAGAAGTAGTGATCTCAACGTTTTCTTGATTAGTTTTAAATTGAAATATTTCTTCCCTAGTTGATATACTTGATTCACTTTATCTCGTAATCTTTCATGGAAGTCTCTAATATTCTCATTTTCATCCATCTTTAGTTCTTTAAATCTTATAGCGAACATCTATTATTTTGACGTTATCACATATTTCATGAATAGTTTGCAAAGAATCTTACGCTTCTTTAGCAGATTCACAGGTTGATGCCATTGAGAAGCGTCCCTCATCAACAACACTAAATATCGCATGCATTGCTTGTGAATTTTCAAGTACACTTTCTTCTTCTGGTCTTGTCCATTCAGATGGATCTTTTTGAACTGCCTCGCCTTTATTATAAGTAATCATCAGATGTGTCCACCCATGTACTACCGAATGTTGCTTTTATGCCATGAGCTTGGATGAAGACTTTCATCTGTGATTTCTTGTAGCCATGTTTGTGAAACTAAGATCAACACTAACTTGCTACCAAGTTCTGGATCGGTGACTTTGCTCTGATACCAATTGATAACACGATGCCTACATCTGCAGAGCCCTCACCCAGATTAATGCTTTCAAAAAAGTGTAATAGATTTACACATGGTCATACTGAAGCAACACCACTCAATCCTTGAAACTATCTCTCATCCTCACTTCTCGTGAAAGATTTTCACACCCAGTAACACGATCTACTTGTGTTAACCTCATCAAAGGATTTTTCTAAAATACTTTTAATTAAACGACAATTAATAAAAATAACTTAAGTAATCAATCAACTAAGAACATAACAACGATGTACTTGAGATAACAGAAGGACTTCCCTATGATTTCAGCTTCTCGAAATACATTTGAAAATCTGTCCACCAATTGAACTGATTCATCCCAGCTTTAACAACTCCAATTAAATCATATAGGACTACCCACGCCATCTAAACCTAAAAGAGCAAGTCTAGAAAATCACAAATGAACCCACAGTTTTTTGCAACCCAGAAGATGCACACCATATGAGAACAACTTTTGGAATCTTAAAATTCACGCACAGTATTTTACACACCAGGAAGACATGTTCAACGCCACATCTATCTATTCTAGAATTCAATTAACTCCACATTACAAGTTAATCAACACCCACAGATACCCCTGATGAAGATGTGCACGGTTCTCACAATCAGAAAAACTTTACCAACATGCAACAACCACTTCCCTTTATTTTCTTTTATCCACAAAATCCACAAAATCCAGCAGTAGACAATTCAATTACCAACATGATAATAGACTTCAATATAGTGTAGGATTCTTTCACAACTACAAGTATAACAACCACATCTTTTTGTATATATAGGCCACCTATTAGTTATACTTATTGTTAAGACATTATATTATATTTTATTATATTATATATATAATATAAGATAATATCTTAACAATAAGTATAACTAATAGGTGGCCTAACATTAACCCCTTCCATACTGCCACTTTGTCCTTAAGGTGAAAATCTGGAAACTGTTTGCAAATAGATTGAAAGTCATCTCAGGTGGCTTCAAATTCTGGCAAAGCTTTCCACTTTAGTAACACTTCCATGTCTACTTTGTTACCTTGTTTTGTTGGTCGCACACCTATCACTTGTTTTGGTTCCACCACTAAATCTTGTTCGACTGTCAATTGAGTCGATAAAAATGGTGAAGAAGAGACTTCGCCTTGGGCATGTCAAAGCTGTGAAACATGAAAAACGAGGTGTATTTTTCCTATTGAAGGGAGTTCTAGCTTGTAAGACAACTTACCTACCTGTTGCAATATCTTAAAAAGGCCATAATATCTGGCAGCTAATTTCTCATACCTTCATTTTATTGACAACCTTTGTCGTTACTGTTTTAATTTCAACAAGTCTCCCACCTCATATTCTTCATGGCGTCGAAATTCATCAGCATATAATTTCATCTTCTATTGGGCTATAATGAGATGTATGCATAGCTCATCTGGGATGGCATCTCTATCTTCTAGGATTTCTTCCACCAAGGATACCGTAGCTGCTCCCCTTTTAACCCGCAATAATGGAGGTGGGTCTCTTCCATATAAGGCTCGATAAGGGGTGCATTTGGTAGAGGAATGAAAGGAGGTATTGTACCAATATTATGCCTAAGCTAGCCAATGAGGCTATGATTGTGGTTTTTCTGACGCAAAGTAACGTAAATATGTTTCCAAACATTAATTAACCACTTCGATTTGTCCACCCATTTGAGGATGGTAAGCAGTGCTATTTTAAGGGTGGTTCTTGTAACTTGAACAATTCTTTCCAAAAGAAGCTAAAAAAACTGGTCTCGATTTGAAATAATTGATTGTGGAATACCATGAAGCTTAACTACTTCCTTAGCAAAAACGTCTGCTACAGTGACTACAGTGAAAGGATGTCGTAACCCCATAAAGCGTGCATATTTACTTAAATGGTCAACCACTACAAGAATGGTATCAAATCCCTCTAATCGTGGCAAACCTTCGATGAAATCCATGGTAAGTTCATCCCAAACCTTGGCTGGCAGTGTTAGAGGTTGAAGTAGCCCTGAGGATTTGTTACAGAATATTTTTATTATTGGCAGGTGACACATTATCAGAAAAATTTGATTATATCATTTCGCATTCCATTCTAATTCCGATGCTATTCTTTGATATGATTTGGTTATCCCAGAGTGTCCACCAATTGGTAAGTTATGAAACTCTTGCATGATTACCGGAATAAGCCGAGACGACTTTGGAATGACCAATCGGTTCTTATAAAGGAGTACACTATGATTTACGGATAACCCTTTATGTGTCTACTATCCTAAACTAATTTCCTTTCGAATGTTAGAGCTGAAATCATCTGTTTCCAATTCAGTTTACAGTTCCTTCTAATGTGACCACTGTGGGACTGTTAACTCAGAAAATTCAGCTGGCCATTCTTCCGTGAAAGGGAATTGGCTATTTTATTTGTTGCTCCCTTCCAATACTAAATTTTAAAGTTGTATCCCATCAACTTAGTGACCCATTTTTGATAATCAGCCTCAATATTCCATTGCTCAAGAAGAAATTTTAAACTTTATTGGTCTGTCCACATTACAAAATAAGTTCCAAGCAAATACAACCCCCATTTTGTTATAACTAAAACAATTGCCATTAGCTCCTTCTCATATATGACTGTAATAGGATTGTTCACCCTGTAAAAGAACCACTCCCACTCCATAACCAGAAGCATCCATCTCAATGATAGATGGTTGTGAAAAATCTGGCATGACTAACACTAGAACTGTTGTCTTCGTTTGTTTCAAGTTTTGAAAAGCTTGCTTTGCCTCTTGACTCTACCCAAAATTATCTTTCTTTAACTGTTCTTTAATGGTCGGCTATTTTAGTATATCCCACCACGAACTTCTAATAATATCCGATTAAACCCAAAAAATCTCGCAACTCTTAGAGGTTTGTAGGCGTTGCCCATTTCACCATAGCCTGAATTTTAGCAAGGTCAGCATCCATCCCTTTTTCAGAGGTGATGTCAACCTAGCTATAGAGTTGAGAGAAACCTCCACACCTCGTTCAACCTTAATTGTCTCCAATTCTAGTGCGGGTTGCTCGATTTCCTCATCTTCATCTTGGGTAATTAATACACTCAACTCTTTTTTTCCAAAATGATGACCAGGCCCCCATTTTTCATCACAAAAATAATAGAGCCCTTTCTCCCTCTTCCACTGCATCTCCGATTCCTTCAATCGCCAGATTCCTCCTCCTATCTAGGAGATCGTAGGCCTTCCTTCAACCATCCTTCTCGGTCTTTTAGCTATCAAGTTCAACCCATGGTAACCCCATTCATCCAAGAATTAAGATTGAGGGAGGGGTTGGATGCCGAGGATCTTCCCTGCAATACCTATATATCCGACCCGCAATCTCATTTTTTTCTTCAATTTTCTAGGCGAGATCCATGACCTTAAACAAGTTAGGAGGATCCATGATTCTCAACTTAGCTTATATGTCCCCTTAACCCATTGATGAATCTAGCCAGTGCTATTTCTTCTGTGATGTTATCAAGTGGTGCCGTCAGCTCTATAGACTGTCATTAGTATTCTCAGACCTCCCCTTCTTGCTATAGCTCCATCTATTGTTTATACAATAAAATGGTTTAGGTTGGTCGGAACTGCTTGAGGATGAGGAGCTTCATTTCTTCCCACAACTTTATCGATCGACGTTGATTCTCCCATTGATACCAGAGTAAAGCGTCACCCTCAAATCCGATTATGGAAGTTTCTAACTTCTCCTCATTCGTATATTGGTGTTGGTTGAAAAACCTTTCCTCTTTCAAAATCCACCCATCTAGATTTGTCCCATCAAACATTGACAATTCTAACATACGAAATCGAAAATCAGGTCTAGAACTGACATTGGATGAGCCATGGATTCTCGTTGGTAGGCCACTTATCCTGGGACTCGTCACTTAGGTCTCCTTCTCATGACTGGACGCCGAAGATGAGGCTATTCTAGTAGATTCTTCTTGCATTTTGATCAAATGCTCAAAGCATCAGCTCATCACTTGCACCTCATCTTTTAATGTTACAATGTTGCCTTGCATGGCCCCTGTTAGAAAATTAAACTATTTCCACGCAACGAAAAACTGCCAGTAAAATAACACAAAATTTGATAACGGAGTTCGGCCAAATTGCGCCTACGTCTTCGGGGCTACTGCACACCCTTTTTATTAGGGAGAAAAACAACACTTACAAGTGTTTACACTCAACACTCAACTCACTA
>JANZLF010000007.1:26433133-26444887 GCA_026546835.1 Erythroxylum foetidum | reverse complement strand
TTATTATTTTGGATTTTAAATTACTGATTACTGTTATTTTGTGATTTAATTTATTGGGATGCCATGTGATACTATTGGAAAAATGTTCTGGTAGTGCACCTTTATCGTGGGATACGTGTCGGTGCGACCTTCGGGTTTTCCGATGTGTACCCTACGGTGAGGGGGCGCTACACAAGGAGCCCTTGATAATAGCTTACAACACACTTGGCTACTTCTTCTATTGATGTTGTCTCTGCTCCATCCTCCTTTATGAGATGGGAAATTGCATTTTGCCTACCTATCTTCCGAACCACTGCATGAAAATAACAAGTGCTTTTATCAACTTCCATCAAGTGCTTGCATTTTGCCTTTTGTTAGTAAAACTGCCTCTCTGTATCTTGCATGAACCTCACCTGCTTACTTCTAATATTCACCTCATGTTGCAACTCTTCATCCTCGGGTCTACTTAGTGCAACCTTTTTTGCAAAGTTACTCCCTTTAGCATGTAAAGGTTTGCGATAATCTTCTCTGCTTTCATAAATATCAACGCTCCTTTAATCATTTTCATGATCTTGTTTTGAATCTCAAGTCTGAAACAGAGATCATCCAGTTATCCTACAGACAACAATTTTTTCTTCAGGCCCTCCACATTTCACACTTTTTCAATAGTTTTAATTATACCATCATACAACTTTAACTTGATGTTGCCAATACCAATGATCTTAAGAGCTTGATCATTACAGCTGTACACAAATCCTCTAGAGACAAATTCATACTGATGAAACCATTCTCTTCGAGAAGTCATATGAAAAGTAGTTGTTGAATCAAACAGTCAGACATCAACAATATTCACTTTCTTCCAATAGTCGTTGCTGCTTCATAAACCATTATGCTTCCATCATCTGAAATGCTCGAAATATTTTCTTGAGGAACATAATCTTTCTTGTTTAGATTACAATAATCTTTTTTCAAGTGACTTTTCTTGCCACAATTGTAGCATTTATAGTTTTTCTTACTCCTAGATTTTAATCTACTATGAATGTGACTCCCATTTGGACCACATTCCATTGATTTACCTCTCATCATTGCTAAGGCCTCTATTTGTTGCGAGCTTGCCAACCTATCTTCCTTGCTCTTGCACCGGCTCTTTTCTTCCAGAATAGCAGCTGCAATGTCATCGAAGACTAAAGTGTCTGTATTGGTTGTTAAATTTATGATGAGTTGATCATATGACTTTGCTAGACTTTGAAGTAGAAGTTTCATACGTTCACTTATTGCTATTGTGTTCGCCATTGATGTGAGTTGCGAAAATAGAGTATTCAAGTATTTAAATGCTTTGTCACCGAGGAGGATTCTGCCATACGTAAAGTGTATAGTTTTCTCTTCATAAATTTTTTTTGTGGAGTAATTTGAGTTCGTATAATTTTGTGAGGTGATCTCATATTTCCTTCGCAGTCTTCTTTTCCTCTATAGTGGATAATACTCCATTAACTAAAGTTAGGTGAAGATTAGCTACAACATTCCCATCCATCTCGTTCCACTTTTCATCTGTGATTCAATATAGTTATTCACTAATGGTCGCTAGATAATTATCTTTCCTTAAGATTGCCTTTATCTTCAGCTTCCACAGTGAGAACTTGCTCTCATTAAATTTTTCAATGTCGTACTTTACTGCCATTACTTCTATAATGACTGCTTTATAATTAGTGTCTTTGATAGGGTGAATAATATTCTAACTTATCTTTTGATGTGGATGATCCACTCTTGGTAGCAACCACATAGCATACAATATGCAGATATATACATCTAAGACTAGCTCTGATACTACTTGTTAAGAATAATTATGACTTGGATAGAGTAAGGTCGTAGCTAAAACGAAACTAAAAATATTAAAGATAAAATAAACACACAAATTTTACGTGAAAACCCCTAAATCAGGGTAAAAATCACGAGTAAGGATAGAAGAATTTTACTATTGAAAAAATGGAGAATTACAAGGAGAAAAAATTAGACCTATAAAAAATACAAAATATTTTTATTCTCTCTCTTCTTTTTCTCTTTTTTTTCCTCACCCCACTTCTCTCTCTTTTTATTTTTGTTCTGCCTATATGGATCTTTCTCTTTGTTTATCTGATTGAAGGTATGGTTAGCCAAATTGGCCAACGATTATTTGTTTTGTTAGGCATGTTAGGCACTAAACATGCTAACTAAGATTGACAAGAATACCATAATCGATAACCTTTAACACCAATCTATAGCCCATAAAGATGCACTTTTTAGAACGAGGAAGTTACTTTCCTTTATTGATATGGACATAAGCAGGACATTAACAAATTTTTATATTAGAATAATCAATAGAATTACTAGTCTGAACTTCCTCTAGAATTTTTCAATCAAGTGATCTATAAGGCGAACTATTCACTAAATAAGTTGTAGTAGAAATAACTTCAGCCCGTAATGGAGAGCATACATTGAGCTTTTTCTATTAGTGTATGATTCATCCTTTTTGCAACGACATTCTTCTAAGGCCTGCCAACTAGATTCTTATATTTAGAAATGTCCTCTTGCCTGCAAAAAACTTCAAACTTATGTCCACAAAATTCAAGACCATTATCAGTGCAAAACCTTTTCACCTTTTTACCAATTTGGTTCTCTATTAAGATCTTCCACTCCATAAAAGTCATGAAAGTGTCATCCTTATGTTTTAAGAAACAAACTCAAACTTTGCGCAAAAAATCATCAATTATGGTCATGCGATATCTTGTTCCTCCCAAGGAAGGAATCTTGAAACGACCCCAAAGATCAGAATGAATTTAATTAAGTATGCCTTTGGTCCTATGAAGACCTATAGAAAAACTAATTTTCTTTGTTTTTCAAAAACACAATGTTCATAAAAATCAATATTAGTAGTGTTTTGACCATCAAATGAACCTCGTTTGCTTAAAATTGACATGTCTTTGTCACATATGTTACCCAAATGCAAGGGCCAAAGTTTGGTTACATTAAAGTGGAGAGTAGAGGATACAACTACTGTTCGAGCCTATAACGGTAAAGCCTTAAAAAATGTATAGACTACCACAACGAGTACCTTTCAATAACACAAGAGCTCCTTTAATTAACTTTAAATCTCCACCTTAAGCAAAGAACTTACAAATAAGAGATTCTAGTATACTGAGCGAGATGAAATTCCTTTTTAAATCAGAGATGTGTTTGACTTTAGTCAAGGTACGAATGACACCATCATGTGCATTAATCTTGACATACCTTTATTGACAACCCTGCAATGAGAATTGACCCATGAAAACTAAAACCACCATCACACGGCTCATAGGTTGAAAACCAATCCTTTTGAGGACTCAGATGAAATGTACAGCCTGAATCCATTATCCTCTCATTCTTCAACCTTTGCCCAATGTTAGTAACTAAAAGAACATCACCCTCAAAATCTATGTCAATAATGCTAGCCTCGATGAACTTTTCTTATTGCTTACCTTTGGCCTTCTCTTTTCTCTCATTTTTATTTTTCAACTTATAACATCCAAAAATCTCATGCCTTTGCTTCTTACAAGAACGACAGGTTTTACCTGAATTTTTTGCCTCTAGATTTTGACCCGCCTTTCTTCTTATTCTTATCATTATTTTTCCTCCTTCCCCTAAAAATCAAACCTTCACCTTGAGGCATTGATAAAATTTTAGTGTCAAATTTTTCCTTAGACAACAAGTTTGTTTTAACATCCTCAAAGCACAAAGTATCAAGATTGTCATACAACATGATTTCTTTAAAATGCCTCTATGAAGGGGGAATTAAACAAACAAGCAAAACAACTTTATCCTCATTGTTAATATTCAAATCAAGATTTTCAAGATCAATCAAGATACAATTGAACTCAATTGGATAGAGGTGCCTTTTTGCAATCAGATGGTGAAAAAAAGTTCCTTAAGACAGAGCTTATGGGTGAGGCTCTTTATCATGTAAAGTGATTCCAATTTTAACCACAACCCAGCCATCATAGTTTTGTTAATTACCTCGTGTGGAACTTCTTAAGAAAGGCATAGCTAGATCGTCAAAAGGGCTTTCTTATCAAGGTCCTCCCATTGTTCATCACTCATAGTGTCTAGCTTCTTATATTTTTGTTCAAGGCTTTCTTCAATCTGTGTTATGTAAGAACAACCTTCATTAATTTGGACATATCAAACTGCGAAACTAATATTTCCATTAAATTTTTCAATGTGGAATTAATGACAGTTGATATAGTGGACTATTCCTTGATTGAGATTAATGAGGCTATGATACCAATTCGTAGGGACAACTTTGGTAGAGAATAAATGTAGAAATACAATCAAAGGGAGTCCAAATAAGAAAAAGAGAAATCTACATAAACACTAAAATTTCATGAGAAATCCGAGTGCTGGGAGAAAAACCTATGGAGCAAAGAACCAATTTCACTATGTTCAAAGAAGGGGTTACAAGGTGTTTTAGAAACTCTCACATAATCTCTCAAGAAAGTTGAAAAATTCACTCACATGTCTAAAACAAGTCTCATATGAAAAATATATATAAACCGAGAGGGAAAACAACGTTGAACACAAAATTGTGTTGGCTACACAACTTTCTTTTACACAACAAAAAGGACAAATTATGCTAGTTATATATTATATTATTCTCTTGATTGTCAGATGAAAAACAAGGGAACAATAGAGAGACACAATTTGTTGTACATTAGAGGGAAAATTGAGTCATACTCCGACATTTATTACTTCATTTATACGAGATGTAGCACTTAACTCTAAAAGGAACGTGTAAAAAGAACGGTGAGGAAGACTCAAAGATACAAATTACAACTTATCACTTGGATTTTAGTAAGAAATCCTGAGATTTCCTCTCATAATAATAGTCATTGGCAGAAGAAGCATCAGCAGAAAAGATCATCACCCCCTTAACAGAAAATCCAGTTTTCTCCAACAATCTTAAAACATCAAAGAATTCATCACCTTGAATACCTCTTCCATTGACCTCATAGCTTGGCAACAACTTATTTCTATCAAACTGGCTGGCGCGCAGCTTGAACACTTCCAAGAACTTTGGAGGAACCCTGATCTTGTCCGTATAGAACTGATAATTAACATAGTCGATAACTAGCCCGAACTTTCGATAGAGGTCTACGTATGGTTTAATAGTGTTATGAAATGGAGCAATGGTGGCCACAGAGATAACCCTTTGCTTCTTCAAGTTGGTGATGAGCTCACCGATACAGGAAGCAAAGCTGGAGTCGTTCTTAGGAAATGTTTCATAGTCGACATCGATACCATCGAGATGGTACTTCTTGACAATAGAGTTTAGGGACTTGAAAGCGTTGGATATCCAGAGTTTAGGGTTCTTTGGGGTGTACCAAGTCAGGACGTTATCGTTGACGCTCCAACCAGAAAGACTAGCCAAGACCTTGACATTGGCATGACGGCTTTTAATGGTTGCGACGGAGGCTGGTGTTAAACTGTCCGCCCAATATGGAGAGAATATGCCATTTTGAGGGTTACCGGAGGAGTCTGCGTCAATGGCGAAGCCAAGTATGAAGTAGAAGTCGATCTTGTCTTTCACTGGAACGTCATTAAAGCTTACACGAGCCCCCGTTGCTCCGATGTACTCCATCATCACTTTAGCATCTGTTATTTTTATGGAAAAATATAAGTATATATATTAAATATGTGATTGGTTTTTACTTCTTTAATTAATATTTGAAACAATATATGAATTGAGATTTAGGCATGCTTTTAAATTATTGTCATAATTGTAGATACTACTCGTATAATTATGAAACATAGATATAATTACCATAAATTGTGATTATAAATTAGATTACAACTAACCACTTAAAGAGTTTTCTTAAGTGGAGTACTTACTCTTAAGACGATTCTTTTATAATGAGCATAATCTCTCGTAATTTCTTAAGTTTATACTAATTTAATAGTTAAGTTAACTTTAATTTAAAGAATTATTTACTAAAACATAAATAATTAAGAATTGATTATTATTATTCCTTTTAATATCATAAAAAATTATCACTCATCTTCTTTTCTTTTTAATCTTATAAAAAACTATATCACTCATCTTCTTTTTGATATAAGATTTAACACACTTTCCAAATAAGATTACATAAATGTGTGAATGCTTAAAATATCTTTATTTCAAGAAAAAAATGGTCTTTTACAAGGAGCGTTGTAAATGGCATTAGGTAAAACCCTGCCACCGCTATATTGACTTTGGATTTTAAAAAAGGAGGAATGTGCCCATTAAGCAATATGCAATTCTTATTAGACTTTCAATTAGGTGAAATATTGAAAAAGATAAAAGATTTTAAATTATAAATTGAGTCTTGAAGAAGATATCAAAAGCTCACCGATTAAGGAAATTGTGATATTATATAGAAGATGAAAGTCAAATTTCATATTGAACAGAAAAGAATATATATATAATTATTAATTAACCATTAATTATTTATTTTTAACACATAGTTTTATTGTTGAATCATTTTATAGTTGAAACATTGCTTCATATTAATTAATGTTAGTATGATACTTAAAAATCGATTTATCAATTTCAAAATTTACAAAAGACGATATCTTTTAACTTTTTCTCCACAGGATCAAAAATAAACTTTCTTTATTAAGATTATTTTGGCAATGAATCCGGTTGGACCAACCTCATTCTAATTTGGCTCGATCTAATGCTCTTAAGAAACAATTCAATCTTAATCACGTCATTTAAAATGATGTGGTTCAGATTTTCACTTAACTTCTTAAAAAAGATGTCATCTTAGTATGAAATTGATTAACTTTGTAGATCAAAACGATAATGTGTTGATAAGTTAAACCAAAATAGTCATTAATCCTCATATTTGAATTCAACTTGAATTCTAATAATCAATTTAAGGCTAACTTGTTAATTGTTGATAAAACTAAGGATGACGGAAAAAGAAAATTCAATTCAGTCCAATTCGATTCAAATTTAACGAGTTTGATTCAAGTTGATCGAGTCTCGGGTCAGACTTGAATATTTTTCTTCGAAAATTTCAAACTTTAGGTAGGGCTCAGGCTCAAGTTGTTTGATTGAAAAATCACAATTTTTTGTATAAAATATCATTTTGAATGGTTTAAAAATTAAAAAATTAATTAGGCCTGATAAGGCTTTTAGTCCGAACCTGAAAATACTTAATAGATGGATCGGACATAATTTGCCTTTCGTAATCAAGGTTAATATTTCAAGTAATGAATCAAGCACTTAACCCTCCATCTATACAAAACTGAAACATGAGTACATACCGCAAAATTCCTGACAGAGGAATGCAGCCCCGACGAGGTAGCGGAGAAAGACATGAATCTTTGTTGTTGTTCTCATTGTTTCTGCAAGGTCTGATGATTGAAAAGATAAAACATAGCACCAGGTTATATAGAGACGATGGTGAGGTAGGCAACAAGTGGCCGTTCCTGTCAACTTGGAATCTATATGTTTCGTATAAGACAATAGGAATATACTCGATACAATGTTGTGTCTCAGTCATAACCCCTGTCTAGGTTCCTGAAGAAATTAGAGAGTCAGAAAGTTGAGGCCTCCTGACTAGTTAGCATAGGCCAATTACTAGAGAAACCAGAACGTTGTTTTAGACCATTATATCAACTTCAATTTGACTTATTGACTTCTTATATCCGTCTACACTTGGATCAAAATTTGTCAAATTTACATATTCAAACTTGTAATTATTCTATGAATTGAGACCATCACTTAATTTTAAATTATTAATTTGTTAAGTAATTTATTTAAATTATATAATTTAGTAAATTATTATATGCACCCGAGAAAAATGCCAATTATAAAAATAAGGACTTTAAATTCTACCCATATAAATTGAAAGTTACTTAGGACGTAAATAACTATAGAATAATAAACTTATGTGTACATACCTTTCGATTGGTTACAGTTTTAGCCGCGACCCAGAATCATTGTGTATAGCTCTATATCGGTTTTCGCTGAAATTCTATGACAGATTGACCAAATGATCTTTTTGAAAAGGAAATAAAAAAAAAACAATTGTGTTTTATTTCTGAGTCTATACGTCTCTTGCTTTTTCTACCAAAAGAGATATCGAATGGTCTGTCTCTATGAGATTGAAACTCTAATTTAACTATGTATAAGCTTGATTAGTACATGTTATGGTATAATTGTTTTGATAGTGTAATGGTATATTAATTGATGAACTAATTAATTTTGAAGTAAATTAGTTATTTCAAAAGAGATAATATTGAAAATTTTAGATTTAAATTTAATATTATTTAAAAATTTATAAGTAAATAAGAAAATTAATGGAATACAGTCAAACGAATTATATGTTAACCGAAGCAAATAACAATCTTCAAAATATAAGAATTGAAATGAAAATAATTAAATAACATAAAATTCTAATATAATTAATTTTATTAATTATTAGATAAGGATGGCATTTTTATCTAGATTTGAACTTAACAAAAAAAAATTGAATTTACTAAACTTAGAAGTAGTTCAAGCAACGTAAAGGAGGTTGGACCCATCTATCCTAATGCCAACCTTACCTCTAGATTCATGAGATACAAGTCCTTTTAAAAGAGTGTCATTAGCCTCCTAATATGATGCAACTTATGTAAATCAACAATACATGGCATGCATCTCAAAAATACAACAAGATTTACGTGTAAATAAGATACATGCATATTAACCATGTATATAGCAACAAAAGCATAACGGATAGACATACCTCCAACCATTGCTCAGCTGATGATCCAGCAACGTCTCTGAGTTTGGAATCTTCTAGCCTCTTCCTTTGTATGATACAATGGTGTACTGCTTTTTGTGTTATGTGAGGATAGGGACCCAAACTCGATTTTAAAGCGTTTCAACACCTCTGCCCATTACAGAGGAGGAAGTTCGGAAGCATGAGCGATAACGCGTGTGTGATGAAGTGCATTAAATGGACCACAATCTCTACAGTAGCAAGAGTAGGTAGATATAAAAAAATCTTACATTCTCCCACTTGGTCCATTTAACCCAACACCAAACATAACAAAAAATCAAATATATGACTCATAGCGATTGGTCCTCTTATAGTGAATATAATCTTCCATGTATTACATATATAAAATTTCTCATTACTAGCCCTTAAACTTAATGAATAAACCATATGTTCAATCTAGGTCCAAATTAAATGATATTCTCAAAACCAATCAAATATGTGTGTGCACAAAAAACATATAAGAAAATATCAAATTAAACAAGAGTTCCATTGAAGCAACAAATGTACAACAAAAATCACTTTATAGAACCAAGTCCTATTTGCACTATGTGATCCTTAAACTGCTTAGGTGGCATGCCTTTAGTTAAAGGATTCACAATCATCAAAACAGTGCTAATGTGATCTATGACAATTTTTCTTTCCTTAACACGTTCTTTTATGGCTAAATACTTAATGTCGATATGCTTACTTCGACTTTCACTCTTGTTATTTTTAGCTATAAAGACCGCAGTTGAGTTGTTGCAATACAACCTTAATGGCTTAGAAATTGAATCAACAACTCTAAGCCCAGATATAAAACTTTTCAACCATACACCATGCGAGGTGGTCTCAAAACATGATAAGAACTCAGCCTCCATAGTGGAAGTAGCAATCAGGGTCTGCTTGACACTTCTCCAAGATATAGCTCCACCAGCTAGCATGAAAATATAACCAGATGTTGATTTCCTTGAATCAATGTAGCCAGCAGAGTCTGAATCAGACTATCCAACTACTTCCAGATTCTTAGCTCGCCTATACATAAGCATGCAGTCTTTTATGCCCTGAAGATATCTTATAACCTTCTTTACAACTTTTTAGTGGTCAACACCTAGATTACTCTGATATCTACCTAACATTCCAACAGCATATGCGATGTCAGGTATGGTGTAGACCTGAGCATACATAAGGCTTCCAATAGCTAAAGCATATGGAATGTTCTTCATGTGTTCCTGCTTAAAATCATTCTTCAGACATTAATTCAAACTGAATCTATCACTCTTCACAATGGGTGCTACACTTGGTGTACAATCTTTCATCAGAAATCTCTTTAAAACTTTGTTGATATAGGTCCCTTGAGGCAAACCAAAAATGCTTCGAGATCTTTCTCTATAGATCTTGATGCCAATAACATAATATGCCTCACCTATATCTTTCATATGAAAATTCTTTAAGAGAAATTGTTTCACCACATATAGCAAACCCTTATCATTAGTCACAAGTAAAATGTCAGCCACGTATAACACAAGAAAATAAGTCTTACTCCCACTGACCTTCTAGTATAAACATTGGTCCATTATATTCTCTTCAAAATCGAATGAAGTGATAACCTCATGGAATTTTAAATACCACTGTTGAGAGGCTTGTTTTAATCTATTTAGAGATTTATTAAGCTTGCAGATTAAATGCTCACCATCACTAGAGGAGAATCCTTCAGGTTGTTTCATGTAAACCTCTTCCTCTTGTTAACCATTGAGGAACATTATTTTCACATCTATTTGATGTAACTCAAGATCAAAATGAGCTACTAATGACATGATTACACGAAGAGAATCTTTCTTAGATACAGGAGAAAAAGTATCCGTGTAGTTGATTCCTTCCCTCTGAGTAAACCCTTTGGCAACAAGTCTTGCTTTATGTCTCTCAATGTTGCCTCGTGAGTCTTTTTTTTTTCTTAAATATTCATTTACATCCAATAATTTTCATACCATTTGGCAACTCAGTAAGATCCCATCTTGCCAAATAAGATCCCAGACTTGATTAGATGTCATAGAGTCCATCTCATCCTTCATAGCATTGTACCACAAGTCCGATTCCTTAGAACTCATGGATTACAATCAAAAAGGGGGTCAACCCCCCATCTGCGATATTTGAGAATCACCGTCAATTCCTCAGTGTAGGTAAGTCCAATATAATCCTTTGTTTCATAGTCTGGGTGGGGCTATTTATAACTAGCCAATTAAGAATTTTCAGATGTACTCGTACTAGCAAGTGCATCTTGTGTTGTAATCTGACTCTTGTAGATATACTATATAATCACTAGGTATTGCACACCTTCTAACCCTAGTAGATCTTCTCGATGTTGTATCTCATCCTCACGAAGAACTTGTTGCTCAACCTGTTGTTCAACTGGTTGCTCAATAATTTTTGATTATTCCTTATTTACAACTTGATCTACTGGATTGGTATTAACAACTTGTCGAACTTCAGCAATTGGTTGTCCAACACCCGTTTCAACTTGAGGAAGGTGTATGACAATCAATCTATCACTTGAACCAGAGGGTTGAGCTTCATAATGACCCTTTTTAAAAACTATGTCTTGAAAGTGACTACTCACATTGATCAAGTCATTCTTAAGAAATTTTACAATTCTTGATTCCACAATTCTAGTGCTGTGAGATGGACAATGAAATTTATACCCCTTAGACCTTTCAGTATATCCAATGAAATACCTACTAGTGATCCTTTGGTCTAGCTTCTTCTACTGTGGATTGTAAATTCTCATTTTAGACAGGCATCCCCGAATGCTTATATGCCTTAGACTCAGTTTCCAACCCTTAAATAACTCAAAAGGTGTCTTTGAGATAGCCTTGGTTGGATTCCGGTTTAATATATACACAGCAGTCTTTAGAGCTTCAGTCCATGGGAATTGAGGAAGTTTTGTGTTACTCCTCATACTTCATACCATGTCCATTAAAGT
>JANZLF010000007.1:26377104-26396224 GCA_026546835.1 Erythroxylum foetidum | reverse complement strand
AATTGATTTCCCTTCATCATTGGCAACGGATTTTAGTGACCGTCGGCATTGTTCGTTTCTTAATATAGCGACGGATTTCGTATCGTCGGTGAATCATTTCTACCGACAAGTTCACCGACCGAATATTTTATTCCATCCCTATTTACAGACGGAATTATTTCCATCGACATATGTCCGTCGCTAAAAGGCCCCGCGAAAATTTCCCTCCAACTTTGGCAACGGATTTCTGGACCGTCGGTAATCATCTTATTTTCACCGACGGATGAGTGTTTCCGTCGCAATTAACAGACACTATATCGTCCGTCGGTATATTTCCGTCGCTAAACCAAGATTTTCTTGTAGTGAAGGACTTCAAGCCTGGAACTGAATCCGTTCCCCACTCTTGAACCTTCGTTGATGGGGCAGCCTGAAAGTCCGTCTTTTGCTCCCGACTTTTTGCTCTCTCTTTCTTTTTTTTTTTTGGGGTCAACTGAGGGCTTGTGCAACTTTGCTTACAGGGACGGTAACACGTTCTTGTACCCGCTAAATTACAAACAGTTTTCCGTTACAATTATCATAAAGAAAAAATTTCCTCCTGATGCCAATTTCATCGTTAAGATTTGTGTTTATTGTGTAGAACTCGGGACGTTCCCTCTTACTATATGCAGATATGCTTGTGTGTTTGAATAGTTGTAGCAACTTATGCTTACTTTATAGGTGAGAAACACTAGAACTGTCAATAGGACTGAAGAGTTAACAGGCTACAAGCTGATGCCTGGTTCAAACTGTCCGCCATTTGCTGGTCCAGAGGCCAAGTTTTTTAGAAGGGCCGCCTTCTTGAAGCACAATCTGTGGGTTACAGCTTATGCACCAGATGAGATGTTTCCTGGAGGAGAATACCCCAATCAGAATTAACCCAGGTGTTGGCGAAGGATTAGCGTCATGGGTTAAGCAGGATCGGCTTTTGGAAGAAAATGACATGGTTCTCTGATAAGTTACTGGTAATATATATGTACTTGAATGTCTTTCCATGTGCACAGGAAATAAAATCACTAGATCCCAATTAAAAAAATAACTGTAAGTTCTATCAATGATACATATCACGTTATTATTCTTAATTTTTTGTGTACTTTGGTTATCATATTCTTTATCTGGATGTCTGAATTTCAGGTACGTGTTTGGAATTACGCATGTTCCTCGGCTGGAGGACTCGTCTCGTGCTAATGGTAACTTTGCTTACTTTGGAGCTCATATTGTTGGATGATTAATGTTGATTGTGTTCATTTACTTTGATGAATGCAGCCGCATGGCTTTTCCACCTGCTCTCCTACTATCGACGTCTCGCTTGGGAATTCAGATCTCCTGTCTAATATTATGGTGTCTTATTGTATCCAATGAATCTCAGTCATTTATTTATGTGCGTTTTATGTAGGTCCGGCGTGGATCTCGCAAAATAAATGACTGAGATTTTATAAGATAGAATAAGACAAAGTAATATTGAACAGAAGATCTTGTCCCTCCGCCTGGTGCCTCTGAACTGGATACCAAGGACAAGGAAAAAAGTCACTGCTGCAAAGTCCCCTCAAAATAGAGTTTAGATTTTCTGTCTAATATTATGGTATTTTATTGTGTCTAATAAATCTTAGTCATTTATTTATGTGGATCTCATGTAAATCTCGTATAAGTCCCAATAAAACAAATAACTGAAATTTAATAGTAGATAAAAAAATCTTGTCCCTCAAAATGGCTCGGCTGCAAAGCTCTGAACATTACTGTCACAATTCAATGGAGTCAGACACTGTAGGATTACGTTCCGTAGCGCACTAAATTCCGTATGGAATGATCAAACAGTGTTTGGACTAGACTTTGTTATTGAGTAGGCGTTAAATAAATTGTGCATTATATATAATAACTAGAAAATTACATGACATATACAAGTTCAATAAAAACTTCAATAATATTATCTTTTTTATAATTACGAAGTATTTTAAGAAAGTCTCAATTATAAAAAGATACTTTATTTAAGTTATCCATAATTACACTAATCTCAACTCGAGCAGAGTAAATTTTTTGCTGAAAGTAAAATTTTAGTCTCAAATTTTAAACGACTGCATATATGATGAGAGTTTAAACCCACGACCTCACTTAAATCAAAAAAATCTTCTTACCAACTTGTGCGTATATAATATAATTAATCAATCCCAAAAATGATTTATTATTTTCATAAAATAAAATATAGAAATTTATTCGTGAGGTTAAAGTTGAAGTCTTGGTCCAAGTGAAGGAAACGTGTAGCTCCATCCCGTCGACATCAGCCGGTCTTATCGTACTTTTTTTATCTGTGTGTGTTAAACACGGAATGACTTTGACTAAAGAAGAAAGAACATAGAAGGTGCACTGCATAATACGGTGATCATGTCTTTAAAAGTTAATGTAACCTAATTAAAGTTAATGTAACCTAATTAAATAGGTTAGTGTGAGTACTTTAACACTTTTATTCTTTAATTAGAGATTTCGAATTCGAGTCTTAAAAAAAAAAATCTATTTGATCAGTAATTTATTTTTTACAGACTAACCTGATACGAGTAAGGATTAATTTCAAAGTAGATAGTTTAAAGACGTCTTCTCATAATTAAAACTCCCTAAACACCTAGTAGGCTAAAAAAAGTTAATGTAACCTTCTCGTCACAATCACAAATTCTGAATTCCTGCTTATTGATTTTTTTAATGTCCATCCAAATTATTTCTCAGCGTCATCTTCTGGATTGTTCAAAACATTTAAAACGACATAAGTTGCTGACTTCCCAAGATCAGGTTGCGGTCTCCACTCTTGACTCTTCTCCTCCAAGAACAGGCCCTTGCCCTTGTATTCTCAACAAGCTCATCAGAACAACACGCGCAATCCCCAAAAATGAAAATGAAAACGAAAACGGAGGCGAAAGCCAAAACAACATTCGCCGCCGTCGCTAACACTCCGATCTCCCCGGGAAGTGTAGCCGTCGCGCCCCGAGAAGAAGAGAAAACCCTCCAAGATGAACTCTCTCCTCCAATTCTACTCGCCGACCAAGTCATCAAGCACGCAAACGCCGTCGGCCCCTCCAAGCAAGAGCTCTTCTCCGACCTCGTCAGCCAAGTCGACCGCCTCTCTCACATGCTCCGTGCCGCCGTCCGTCTGGCCATAGCCACTCCCTCCCTCTACGACCGCCCTCTCCGCCGTATAGTCGCTGACATCACCAAAAACCTCGAGCGAACCCTGACGCTCGTACGGAAATGCAAACACACCGGCGTTCTCCGACAAATGTTCTCGATCACCACCAGCAACGATTTCCGGAAGGTCTCCAACCTTCTGGAGTCATCCACCGCGGACATGAAGTGGCTGTTATCGATTTTTGAGTCCGACGGAGGTACTAATCTCTCTCTTCCGCCAATTGCTAGTAATGATCCGATTCTGGCTTGGGTTTGGTCTTATATGTCGACTATGCACATGGGTCAGCTTAATGATCGTGCTGATGCAGCTAATGAGCTTGCTTCTCTAGCTAGGGATAATGATAGGAACAAGAAGATGATTGTTGAGGAAGGTGGTGTTTTGCCGTTGTTGAAGTTGCTTAAAGAGGGTGCTTCTCCGGACGCACAAATTGCGGCTGCAACTGCACTTTATAACATTGCTAATGACCAGGAGAGGGTTAGGTCGATTGTGGATGCTCATGGGGTTCCAATGATTGTTGGGGTTTTGGGGGATTCTCCTATGAAAGTGCAAGTTGAGGTGGCTAAATTGGTGTCAAGAATGGCTGAATTGGATCCGATTGCGCAGGAGGAGTTTGCGAGGGAGAACGTTATTAGGCCATTGGTGTCATTGTTATGTGCTGATTTAGTTTTTGATGTTGGCAATAATCATTCTGGTAAAACAAGTATCCATTCGATTGTTGAGTTGAATAAAGAGTTAGCTTATAAGAATTATGGAAGCAACAATAGTCATTCTGATAGTAGTAGTCATGGGAGTTCACATTATAGGAAAGAGAGGGGGATGGAGACCCCTGAGGAGCTCCACAACCTTAATGTTTGTTGTGCGGAGGCATTATGGAAGTTGTCAAAAGGTAATTTGTCGAATAGCCGGAAGATTACCGAAACAAGAGGGTTACTTTGTTTGGCTAAGATAATTGAGAAGGAAAAGGGGGATTTGCAGTTTAATTGTTTAATGGCTGTTAAGGAGATTACCTTGGTGGCAGAGGATAATGTAGATCTTAGACGTGCTGCGTTTAAGACTAATTTACCGGCTGCAAAGGCAGTTCTGGATCAACTTTTGCGACTGATTCAAGAAGAAAGTCATCCCGCATTGCAGATTCCTTCTATAGTATCTATTGGATGCTTGGCTCGAACTTTTCCTGCTAGGGAAACTCGGATAATTCTGCCTTTGGTTTCCCAGCTTGGTAACAGGAATGTGGATGTGGCAACAGAAGCTGCCATTGCCTTGGGGAAATTTGTCTGTCCAGAGAATTTCAATTGTTCAGAGCATTCGAAAGCGGTTATTGAGTTTGGTGGAGTTAAACATTTGATGAGATTACTTCGAGCTGGTGATCGTTCTCAAATGCAAGGACTGGTCTTGCTCTGTTACCTTGCCCTGAATGCTGGCAACAGTAAGGCTCTTGAGCAAGCACGGGCTTTGAATGCGCTGGAGGGGGCAGCTCGTCATGTGGTAACCCAACATCCGGGGTTGAAGGATTTGTTCATGAATGCCATACACCATCTCACTCTTTACCAGGCTGGAGCTCATCCTCATAGACAGACATTTTGATCATAGTGAAAGTTCACCATCTTGACTGGTACATAATTTAATCGACAGTAAATGTGCTTGTAATATATGTATAATGAGATGGTTTCAGCCGCAGACATGTGATACACCTTTTAGTGTTCTTGCTATTTATTGGTTTTAACAGGTTTTGTTCTGCTGACTGATCTGAGCCTGGTGGTCACATGGACAAAACCTTTCGGCATTTATGGACTTGTATAATACCAATATATGAGCCTATGCAGAGTAGAATGTTGGTCCTTACATGTGCTGGAATCAGTAGGATGTTTTGTTCTTGTTATGTTCTGTCCTACAAGAATTAAAAAAGAAAGGATAGGATAGGAGTTCAATCCCTATCCTCGCGCATGTGGCCAGCCTAGCAGGATCCGGAAGAGACCATACTTGAAAAGCGTGAGAATGAGGCCCACCAGACAGCTTGTGGTTGTGCTTTGATCACGGTCCACTTCATTTCAGATCAGATCAAATTTGGTGCATTTCATAACCTCAAGTTCCGTAATATCAAAGACAATTCTCATCAAAGGCTTCAACCAGATGAATAAGAATAACAAAGAAGTGATCAGAAGGAAGGCTTGTAAACTGATTTGTCTGTATATTTATATGAATTTCCAAAACTTTTCTGGGAAACTTTACGGCAGAATCTTAAAACACACAGATCATGATAACAGAGCAAAAGTACGGAAACCCCTTTAGGTTAAAATTGAATTGATTAAAACATACTTAAATGAACTAATCAAGATTTTGTATAACATTCATCATTAAACGTATGCATTCTTGTAAAAGAAAAATGAACAAATTGAAATGACAAATCTTAAATACCAATAGAAGTCAACCAAAGCCCTGGTACACATGAAACCACTTGACTAAGCTTAAAATAGATAAGCCCATGAAGCAGGTGGCCTGATTAGGTTCTTGGGATTGGACTAATTTGGAATTATAATGCCAGAAATCCTTTTCATTATTTTTATAAACCAACTGAATAAATAATGATAAACTTTTGTTGTCTGTATGAAGCTTCCATCAATTGTCATCTAATGTGTTTCAGTTGCAAGAAGTTGACTAACAATACCACTAGCGTATATAACATACAAATTCTTGTTTCACCTAACTTCATCGATCTAAGTACAGTAAAGTAGGGATCCCAAGGACGCCTGAAAGTGATTTCCCGAAGCTGCATGTGGAAGAAACAATCATGAATCGTGGAATTAGAAGTTTCTTTCTCATCCAGAATTGCAAACCAGACAACCGTAGAGGCAGGAGAACACTTAGCTTGGACCCTTATAATCGTTACTAATTACTTGTCTTTGATGAGAAGCTAAAAGAAAGCTTTGAACTTAAGGAACAAAGTTTAGTTTGGGGTTGTTAGCTCTTTCATGCTTAAGGTCATTACCACCTTTTGGAACACCTGCATCTCATATTGACATATAAAGTCAAACATGAAAAGAGAGTTTTAGCAGCCGAAGGCGTGAGATAGTTGTCAATCAGCAGAATACGATCTTGATCAAACTGAAAATCGAAGATGGTAATTATTGCTGATAAGCCTAACAGCAAATGGAAAAATGTATGATTTGCAGGCTGGCCTGGGTAGCATTTCCTTTTAAGATATATAGTTTAGATACATCAGCAAGCCTTCTAGTTAAAAACTATAATTAGTAGCCAACTTCTTGAATTGAAACTCGATTCGTTTTCACGTCACCGAAAAGGACAATAAGCACAGATACTTGTCTACGGCAATAATTCTTGTCCAATAAGCTGTAACCTTAACGTTCTCGCGAAGCACGCACACTATGTCCTTTGACGTTTGTTCCTGAAATAACTGCATGTTATGAAATACAAAATCTTGTGTATCAACAAGATAGAAATGTGAAGGACTGGTTTTATCTGTTAAGAAATGGAGATGGCATTATTGTAGTAATTATTATAATACAATTAATTCCTTAATTACTAAATTTTTTGAACTAAATGTGATATGCAATTATTTAATTATTTTGAAATTAAATTAGACTGAATCGAATTAAATACTAAAAATGGATCATATACAGTTATTTAATAACTAAAAAATTCAGTTGGTTCAGTCATCTTTTACTTTAATGACTTTTGATAAAAACTTATCACTTTATTAATTAATCAGTGAATTTCGTAAATTAACAACTTCTTATAAACTAAAATAAATCAACTAAAATCTCTTTTTTAATTAAACTTTAAATTCTTCAACGGATAAGTACAATCTCTTTCAATTATATTTAAATTTTTTTAATTTTATTCTAACTTTAGCATATTTTATGACAATCTAATACAAGTTAAATCTTTCAAGTATTAAACATCTTATCTTACCTCTTTAACTTCTAGTCCAATTTTTAAAATATTACAACCCATTATTCACGATAATTTTTGTTGGTATATTGGATGAGTTAGAACATGCAACTAGCTTTGACAAAAAGCAACAGCACTCGTATCACCAAGCAAAATGTTTCTAAGACTGGGAGCAGGTTCATGCCAAAGATTCCAAGCTTAATCAATTGAGGATCTCGCTTTTGCCAAGTAATCGAGAGATTGGTTACCTTCTTACAAAATACGCTGAACGGGGCATTGTCAATCCCTGTATCTTAACTCCTGAATGTCAACTAGGATAGCAAGATGAGGATAAGATCTAAGCAAAGGCAAAGCAAATGAACAACATCCAGGGAGTCTGTCTCAACAATAACTTGACGATACCCCAAATCCCAAGCAAGTAAGAGACCACAATAAATAGCCATCCATTCGGCTACTAAGTTAGAGGAGATGCCAATATACCTTCTAAGTCCCGCAAAAGGCCACCAATACCAACTCTTCTTAGATTACAAAGAGCAATACCATCCGTGTTGATTTTCACAACATCTTGGGGCGGTTAAGGCCAAGCAATCCATCTTTATTTTATAAAAAGGGGACATTAGTATTATGACCAAAAGCATGTAAACAATAAAATAAATGATGTTCAAACCAAGTGATTTGAACATAGATCGGAAGGATACGACCTTGTATGACCTCGAGATTCATAGTGCAATAGATAATCCAACAGGCTAGCACAAACTTCAAAGATCTACCATAATCAATTTGAATAGCAAGAGCGTTGTCGTATAGCCAATCTTTCCAAGAGCAGTGAAAGAACTCGTTATGGATATCCACAAGTAAGATTTTAGTCCAAAAACCCCTTGCCTATACAAAGTCACAAAGAGTGTGAATAATGGATTCTTGATATACTCTACATCTAGCGCATATAGGATTAGAAACGATCCCACATGGAAAGCGCATAAGATTGGTAGGCAATTTGTCCCAATGTAAAAGCTAAAGGAAGAAACGATTCTTTTGGGGCAGATGAGCTTTTCAAATGATCTTCTAAGAATTTGTATCATGAGGATATGGTAGTCTTGTAATAAAATCATAGTCGCTTTTAATCGAATAAGCACTAGAATAAGCTTCTGCCCATACCAAAGAATCTGGCAAGGAAGATGATCGAGCAAGAGGAACATCCAGGATAGAATGAATGATGTCACTTGGCAGGAAAGTGGTTAGGGAGGATAGATCCCATGCTTGAGTATGAGAGATAATGTTTGAAACCAACAAACATCTATCTTGGACGGCAATGTCAAGAACTAAACTACTAATAGGATGTTCTCCAATCCACCGATCATACTAAAGGGAAATTTTAGTACCCGAGCCAACCCTCCAAGAGATACCATCTCGTTAGTATGGGAGAGCTTCATGGATAGCTTTCCAACAAAGGGAGGCATTGGTTCTGGCATGACTATTCATTAGAGTAAAATCTCGGAGGTATTTGGCACTTATAATCTGAACCCAAGGCTTGTTAGGCAGTATTATGAGGTCCCAAATCAACCGTCCAAGAAGACAAATATTAGTATCTCTGGCCATGCGAATGCATAATCCATCGAATTGCTTAGGATTAGTAAGTGTCTCCCAATTAAGTAGATGCATACCTTTGACGATCAAAAGAACCCCACAAGAAACCCTGACATAATTTATCTATAGCCAGACAAACCCCAAAAGGGAACCAGGACGTCTGCATGGTAAGCATGGGAATGTTAGATAAAGTGGATTGAACGAGAGTAAGTCATCTTGCTTTGTTTAACAACTTGGCTTTCCATCCCTATAATCTAGCTTGGATCTTAATCATAACCTGATTATATGCAACTTTGGAATTTCTTATAAATAGAGGGACGCCCAAATAATTGCCCAAGTCTTGGTTAAAGTTGAAATGAAATCTTTGACGCAACTTATGTTGGTGGCTAGGTCGCGTACTTGGAGAATAAAGATCCTCGATTTATTATCGTTTAAAGTCATTCCTGAGTAAGCACATAATTGGGTCATTGTCTCCATGACCACTTCACAATTTCTAATGGAAGCATGAGAGGAGTACCACATCATCAGCAAAAAGGAGATGAGAAAAGGTTGGACCACCACGACACACTTGCACTGAAGCCCATTGACCTGACCTAACCTTGCTATTAATTAGCAAAGAAAGTCTTTCCATACAAAGGACGAAGAGAGATGTTGATAAAGGATCACCTTGTTGAAGGTCTCTTTTGGGAATAAATCTAGGGAGACGAGTTCCATTCCAAAGGATAGATAGCCGAGAGTTAGTGACGTACGACATGATAAGAGAAATAATCCTTGATAGGAACCTACAGTCGAGCAATGATTGCTTCACAAATCTCCAATCCACCCTGTTATAAGCCTTTGTCAAATCAATTTTAATAGCAAGGCTTCCCTGTCTTCATTTAGATCGACGAATAATGCGGACTATCTCCTTTACAAGAATAATGTTATCCGCTGCTGTACGGCCGGAGATGAATGCACCCTGAACTGGATTGATTAAACCACCAAGCATAGGCCTGATACGCTAAATAAGAACATTGGTAAAAAAAAACTTGATAGCTTACATTACAGAGACTGATCAGGCGAAACTAACTCAAGGAAGTCAGATGATCTTCCTTAGGAACGAGGACAGTCAAGGTTTCGGCAAGTTCAGTAGGACAAGATCCTAACAGGAAAGCTTGATTCACCATTTCATAAACTATAGAGCCTATAACGCTCCAATACTTTTTGTAAAAAAGAGGCTGAAAGCTGTCAGATCTAGGCGCCTCGTAGTATTCCATAGACTGAACAGTATAAAAACTTCCTCCTTGGTAACAGGTGCTAGTAAAGCATAAACATCATCCGCCGGAATGGAAGGGTGATCATATACCTGAGGAAATGACATAGTAATAGGCTCGATGACATAAAATAAACTATGATAAAAATGAGTTATCTCGTCCTAAATAGCATCCTCAACAGAGATCCAAGCGCCATTTGCTCCTTTAATCCTTTCAATTATGTTTTGTTTTCATCTACTAATAGTCATGGCATGAAAGAATTTTGTATTCTTGTCCCCAGACTCGATCCATTGTACTCTTGACTTCTGGTACCAAAGCAACTCTTCCTTTCAAAGAATAGCTATGTACTTTGTTGTAAGCTCTTCTTCCAACCGACACAGAAATTGAGAGGGACGGTACAAAAGATAATTTTGGATGCCTGTAATCTTAGCAAGAACTCTCCGCTTCTGACGAAATATATTGCCGAACACATCCTTATTGAATTTCAATGATGCGTCTTTTACATTAGGCAAAGCACTTGTAAGCGACATATGAGGATTTCTCCAAGTATTCGAAACAATAGTCCTAAAATCACCATGAAGCGTCCATGCGTTTTGGAAGTGAAAATGCCTAGAAGATATATGAGGAATATACCCATAGAATCTGAGAAGAATAGGTTGGTGGTCAAAGTGTGTACAAGGCAAGTGATGAACTGAAGCTTCCGGGAAAACGAATCTCCAGACTGTGTTACTCAGAGCTCTATCCAAATGCACAAAAGTAGAAAAGGCACTATGAAGTTTCCTTCGATATGTAAAAGCAGTTCCTTTATATCCCAAGTCCTGAAGCTCGCAGAGACTAATATTGTCCCTAAACCTGGTGGCACTGTTAATTGAAAATTGATCACCTCTCTTCACTGCAACAAAAGCATAATCATTAAAATCCCCTATAAGTAACCAAGGGGCAGATATTATAATTCGTAACCGCTGCATCTCTAGCCAAAAAACCACCCTCCCTATGGCATGGTGACTCACATAAACTGCAGTTAAGAACCACGGGGCAGTGATACCATCTAATCAGATGGATGAACTGGTGGTGAGAAACAAGAATCAAAACATTGGTAGAAACATCATGTCACGTACACCAAATTCCTCCTGAGAATCCAACTCTGTCCATACGAGCTATCCGGTCAAACCCAAGATACTTAGAGACTCTATTAGCTCTCTCCCCAGATATGTGAGTTTCAACAATAATCATTATATCTGATTGATATAAATGCACCAACTCCTTAATCGAAGCCTTAAAATCCACAAGTCCTACATCCCAACAATTCCACGCTACAATATTGAACTTATTAATCATAAAATATTGTTAAGGGAGGAGGATCAAATACCAGACTAAGCCAAACTCTCAAGGACAACGTCCATATCAAGGGAATGGCCTCCACAAAGATCATCATCCATAACTTAAGCTAAAATTGGTGTGTCCTGAGCCACTATGTGTTCTGATCCAGGATTAGGAGGTTGTGCAAGAAAATGAAGCATGTGTTGATCAGAAATCTCATGCAAACATGCCGAAAAAGTTTCCTGACTAGTGGAGGGAGATAAAGATTTAAAAGCTTGTCTAAATTTTTTAGCAACAATGGCCACCATATCTACATTTGGGGAGTCTAGAATAGTAGGCTCAATGGTAGAACTAGAAGCAATCCTAGTTTTGTTAATGATAGGGGTCTTCTCAGAAGTCTTCATAACAAGTCTCTCAGAAGTAATAACAGGTCTAGTGTTCTTGCTCTTGGTGTCTCTCTAGCTTTGGCTAGGATCACTTCTTCTCGACTTAATGGACTTATCAGTCTTCTTGAAATTCTTGATTGTCCATTAAGTTGGCCTAAGTTAAACGAAAATTCCCCCAAAGTAGTGTTACTAAGCGTTGACGTGGCTTCAACAAATTCTACAAGAGTAGGAACATCGTAATCATTTTCTTTTAGGTAAGCAAACCGAATAGTCTTTTCAGGAGCATTATGTATGATATGTGCTACTGATTTAGCCTTAGAATTATGCCTTAACTTTCTTCCCCTACCATCTAGGCATCAAAATTGGTACTGGAGTTGGATATCATCTCCTATAAACACAGGATTGTCATTATGAGCCACAACTGCAGAATTCTGTTCAGCTGCCTTCTCCACTATCGTGTCTAGAGTTTGATGTTGCATGGAGATATGAGTTGTTGTCGTTGTCACCAGTGGACAAAGAGAATCCTGATGGCCATACCTCCTACAGTTGAAACAGATTGTATGCAATCCCTCGTATTCAACATTGTACATATGTCCATCCAATTCTATTTGAGCAACCAATGGTTTATCAAGTTCAATTTCCACACAAACATCAATGAATCTACCTCGGTTAGCAAGCATGGTGTTTCGGTCAATTTTTATTGGACGTCCAATATCAATAGTCAGGGTTGTGAGTAAGTCTTCATCGTAATACTACGCTGAAACTTCAAGAAATCTAACTCATACCAGCGTGGAATCAACCGTGGCCCTAACAATGGAAAATCCTAGCGTCCATGGTTTCACAGATCAGTAATGGTCAAAAATCACCCGTGGGCCCTCTCCCAACACTCTCACAAAATCATCATGCATGTAAACTTAACTCGGAAATAATCATGATCGATATCATGAACATCAAAGCCACCTATACGCTTCCATAATTGTTCGATCTTGTTGTATAATACCTTAAAAGTAATATATCTACCCAGGAGTTTGACAACTACAGATTGTCTCCAAGAAATTTCTAATTTAGCCTTGTACCTGGGATCAACATTGAATGATGGGAGAAGAGGGTTATTATCCTTGAATTGTTTCATGACAGTACCTTTCTCAATAAGGTTAACTAGAAGACGTTCCTTCGCGACATATGCTACCTCCTTGGCCTTCTCACGATTTGGCACCTTATCCCTCCACGAAGACTCCATATCTATAGGACAATGAAGAGGGCCACCATTAGGGGGGGGTAGAACTAGGTGGCTTATCTGGAGGTCTAGTTCTTTTGGTGGGACAAGGATCAGAGGGTCTAGTGTTTATACGAGAGGACGAAGCCATTCTTTTTCTTTCTCAACTCCAAGGATAGTGTTATACGTCTTTAGGTTTGTCGAAACGGCAAAGCATTTTCGGGAGAAAAAGAGAGAGAAAAGATACAACTACATTTATCATGCTCGAAATTAGACATACCAAAACTCTTAACTCATAAAGCTAATATAAGGAACATACCAAAACTCTTAACTCATAAAGCTAATATAAGGAAAGTTTGAAGGTTCCCAGCATGCAGTAGCCTCTTGATAACCTTCCATATCTAGAAGTTTGAGGGTTGGAATCTCGGTACTGTAAGTCATTTAAAAGATTTTTAAATATAATTAATCAAAAATGCATGTTGAATTTATTAATATTGTTTGTCACTTAATTCTAAATTAAAGTTGGCCAATATTTTTAAAATACATCATTTATGAATTATTACATACATGATTCTAATATTTGAAAGATTATATTAACAAATTTTATTTTAAGATAGACTTTGAAATTTTTAATATCTAATGATTTAAACTCAAAACTTAATTTTAATTTATTGACTTAATAATTATAAATTGCACTACAAATTCAACAAATACAAAAAAAAAAAAGAAGATACAAATCGCTTGAATTTCAAATCCTCATCACCATTTTACAATGTCAAATTAGATTACCAAAACCATGAGTGTTTGACATCTACTTCCTTCCCTTTACCATAACCTTTCTTTTTTTCTCTTTTCTTGGTGGCAAAGCCGATCCACCGGCATGCATAATGAATCCAAGTGAGCCTGAACTGAATTTCCACGTAAAAGAATGTGAAGCTAACCCTTTTTCTCGTTCGAGATTGTTTCCAATATTTTTATCTCGGGATTTATGCGAAGCTCTAGTCAAAGTGAACCCTTTTTCCCCTCTCGGATACTGCTTTCAGGATTTTGCCTCAGGATTTCCATTGATTACCGACATAAAGCAGATTCTCATCCATTGATTTCATCTTCATCATAACCTTGAGTTATAATTACTAGATTCATGAACAATACTCATGGTGTTGACTTTGACATCCTTGGTTAAATAACACAAAATAAAACCTGCCGTCTTGTCGGTAAGGTGCACTGAAATGTTCTTTTGATGGAGTTTTCAATGAGCTATCATTGGATTAAGCATACTGTCGGATACCGTTATTTGACCATGAAAAGAAGCACCTATAATTCATCATCAGACACTAGAAAAAGGTCATTTGTTAACTTTGTACTTCTTCGATTTCACTGCCTTCAGCTCTACCTTCTACTGCATCCTTTTCATTTCACTAAAAACGTGTTTTAAATGTTTAGTTTTATATATAATTGTCGGCACTACGTTCCGTGTCTATCTTGCACACGGTCAGAATAAAAAGAAAGTATAGGATCAAAAATCATTAGTTTTTACTAGATTATTGGAATTTAATACAAATTTAGTTAAGTTAAAATTAATTTTATTAGTTTTAAATTAGACAAGACTAGTGCAAATGGCACTTGAATTGCCATGTCAACTTTCAATCCATAAGCATAATGTACGGTTAGCTACGTCCTGTACAAGATTGAAAATGGGGTATAGAACACAATTAATGGCCAGGTGACTTTCAGACAAGATATGCCTCCTGAACCAATCCTGATAGTGACCTTCAGGTGTTGTTCTAGTGCCAATGAATTAAGGACCACATCTGTTGAGTTTCAGATGTCTGATCGTTTGAGCTTTGAAAAGATTGGCTTCAGTTCTGTTGAAAAGAAAATACATTACGATCAGTTACAGCACCTGGGTTGGTCCCAAGCTTATTTTTCCCAGCTTTCTGGAGCTAACGTAGACTTGTTTTGTGTCAGTATATCTTACAAAAAGGTTTCTCAGTATAAATCTTGACCAACCGAAATTTTCCTCGATGTTTAGATGTCTTCTTTGCCCATATACATGTTCTTAACGTACAAAAGATTAACTGCAGTTTCTGATACGTGGAGATAGAGGCATAAGAGGCAGGAAAATTTCATGAAGAACAAGCTTCTTCTTTTTTTTTTTCTATTGTTAATGACAAAATAATGGAGCCTGACACCTGAGGGGTTCTGGAGATGATAGCTGGAGTTCTCTTCATCACATCCACAAAAGCACGAGAACCAAAGATGATTGAACCCTACTGAAGCTTTTACTGTTAATTGTAGTTGTGGTGCTTGACCTTACCTCTCCCTTTCTCTCGCTCACTCCAATAATGTAGATTTTAGTTGGGGACATAACAGCCAGGCAGTCAATTTTAGGCTTCTTGGAGGGACTCACTCAATGCATGGAGGGTCCTGGAAATAGCAGCTATATGTACCATTCCATCTAGCAGGAAGTAAGTATCTTGGACATGACTACTGGTCCTAAGATAATCTTGTTAATTATTCTTACTCTCAGTCTTTGCCAGTTGCCACCCAAAATAAAAATTTTAGAAATGAAAACCCTACCCCACTCCCATCTGTTCAGTTCATTATATTTAAACTAATAATGTTTCTGTATAAAGCATTCTTCTGGGTCTGACTCTTGCAAAATGGTTGAACCAGAAAAGACTGGAATTCTGTAGGTTTTCTGTGTACTTTTGTTCTTTTTCCCTAACAATGAATGGTTCTTCATTACCTTGAGCAAGAAAAGTTCTGTCAGGATATACTCATATGACAACTAATGAAAATGATACCTAGTTGGAAATTTCTGAGAGATGGTCACTAAGGAAACAAGAATTAGTTTAACTCTTGGAACTGTGGTGATTACATCATATCATTATCGCAAGAAACAAGTACGAGAAAAAAATAAAAAAAAAAACAAGAAAATGGAAGTAAAAGGAACAGTACAATTAAAACTCAAGGAAATATTTCTTTCTGAATCTTGTAGATAGGAAAGGGTAAAAAAAACCGTCAAACATTTCCGTACTACCAGCATCTAGTTTGTGATTGGATAATGAGAAAGCTCAAGAGAAAATGGTGAAAGAATGAATGTTACGTTCATATCTGATGGAAGACATTAAGATTTTCTGCTGTTGGATCTCCTGATAGCGATGTCAACTGATAGCTGTTAAAAACTGTTGTATTGTCAATTTGAAGCTGTCCTTCATGCCATGAAGTTGGCTTCCATTCTTCTGTCTTGATCTCATTGACATGAAACTGAAATATCGACTCTAACCTGTTGTTGGCATCCGACGAGAAAACCGCATTCTCCAAGATATTGTTCATCTGATATCCTGTGTAATTGCTGATGTTTGAGCTGTTACTGGAGCTTTCCTTTGCATCATTAAAGAACATAGAACTTATCCTGGAAGCCGAGTTTTTTGAGAAATCTGTCCCGCTTATATTCCCATGATGAGAACTTGTTAAGCTTGGCATTGAAGTAAATGCAAAGTTCGAACTTGTTTCAATTTGACTTTGATCAAAAGATGTAAGAGTTGCCTGACTTGAAAAACTCGGATGTAATCCGACAGGGTCTAAATCGGTTGGCAATTCAAAGTAAGACAAAGGATCGCAAGCTTGTCCAGTTATGAATTGATCTTTTGGTACTTCTGTTAATCCACTCCTATAGCAATTTGTGTCGTTACCAAAATATGCAGGTTCCATCTCCGGGAAACTTGATATGAATGGCAATCCTTTTGATTGTGGCAGTGTCAAAGATTCGTCGTCTGTAGATTTGTGTTCTTTTTTCACTTCTACTTGGTTCAGGGGCTTGTGGGTTGCTGGATCGATACCATACTTCATTAGTTTCTTCTTCAAACTTGAGTTCCAGAAGTTCTTAATCTCATTATCGGTTCTTCCTGGCAATTGTGATGCAATTTGAGCCCACCTGCAGTTCAAGTTCAAAAGATGTTTAAGCACCTATTTACATTTTTAGTGCACAACAATTGCCTGGTTGAAATCAAAACTTTACCTGTTACCCAAAACTTGATGAAGACTGATTATATGATCTTCCTCTTGCTGGGAAAACATTCCTCTCTTCAGGTCAGGTCTCAAGTAATTTATCCATCTCAACCTGCAACTCTTTCCACACCTTTGTAAACCTGCAAGAATAAAACAACAGCAACGTGATCAACGCCTTTCAATACTGATCGATTGAAACTTTTTATCCCAAGAAAGAAATTAGAGAATGCCAATTTGCTACTAAAATAAAACTATACCAGCTAACTTAGGAACAGCACTCCAGCAACCAACCCCAAATCTAGTTATGTAATTGTAAAGCTTTTCATCTTCTTCAGGGGACCATAGACCTTTCCTTAGTTTCTGCTTCTCACAGCATGAGTGTCGTCCCATTTTCTTTCAACTATTACAGTGAGCAGAGACTGCTATGAATTCAAACTTGAACAGCCCACTACGAAGAAGACTGATATGAACACGGAAAGCTATATAGAAACAACAAGTGTGTACATAGTAGAAATACGATCAAGTGAAGAAGACTAAACCATACTTAGGAATCAAGCTAGAGAGAGAGATGAGAGAGAAGGGGTGAGGAAGGTGAAGCAATCAAGTGGGTTTTACGCAAATTTGGTACTGCTTTTGCATAGGACTGGATTGGTTTTGAAGATATCGCTAACTCTAGAAATTTTGTTTGTAAAGTTGTATTAAACGAGAGCAACTTTATAAATCTGTACTTACGAGTAAGAACACGGTTTCTTGTTTATGTCTTATAACCATACTACTTCATTATTCCTGGACTGTACTTCCACATTAAATCAAACCCTGTAAGCGTAACTGATACTGCACATACTCATTTTAACCATGTAAACGTTCATCCTCATCTTCTTACCAATATTCTTTAAATTGACATTTAAAGAAGACAAAACTATTTAGTTCAAAGAAGGAGATGGAGAGTCTTAATTTCAATTGTTGTCTTTTCACTTTTAGGAGGGTTTGTTTGTTTTCATTTGTATTTGTATTTTAATAAAAATTATTTATTTCAGTTTTAAATTTTGGTTTCTTTCGTTTTTGAAAATTTATGAGAATAACAAAAATATTTTTTATTTTTTGTTATTGTTGTTCTGAATTACTATCAATTAAATATATATTATTTATTTGTTTAATATACTAATTATCAATAAAAATTATGAATAATTTAATTTAATATTACATATTTAATTAATTTAATTAATTATAAATTATTTAATTTTAATTAAAATTAATTAATTTTAAAACTTTCGATTGAATAAACCATTATTTTATTGCATTAATTGTAACACTATTACCAAGTTTAATTTAAATATAGGTTTTTTATGAATAGATGATAATAGTAAAGTATTTAAATTTTAATGAAAATTGATATTAAAAAAAAACAAGGGGAAGATAATATTATGATCAGTCAACATCCTTTTGGGAGGAATTGAAGAACGTACCTGAGTTGACAACACGTCTTCAGACATTTTGATCCTTTCTTTCCATTTTTCTTCACTAGGGTAGGAAGCTTCCATCCTTATAGGCCTGCTTTTTACTACCCTTTCCTTGCCAGGTACTTTGTAGAAAGGGAAATATGAGACAATAACTATAGCCGACACTTTGGTATCATTTAATGTGGGCTCTATGTACTTTGTTCTATTTTTAAATGTTAAAAGAATTTTTTTTTAAATCAACAATAAAACTTAGATGAACCAATATTACGAATATCGCACCAGACTTGATACTAAATTAGATTTTGATATAGTATTATAACAATACCGGTTAATATATGTGTGTCGTTACTGTTTCCGTTAGGGGAGACGAATAATAAAACATAAAAATTTTGTGTCTCACAATGTAGTGTTTGGTTACTGACTCAGCTTATTTTTGTTCTGACTCCAGATCACAGAAACATAAACTTTTTGTTCCTTCCAAAGCCGAAGAATAAGATTTCTTGTCTCTGTAACATAAACAAAACAAATAAGCAACTTCCAGAAATATCCCCTCAAACAAAATCTTGTTATTCTTATTATTATTAAATATTGTTATAAAGTTTTTTATTTATTATTAAATTTATCAATTTTATTCTTAATTATATTATTATTATTATATTATTATTATTATTATTTTATTAATTTTGTTATATGAAATTAATTATCTTATTATTATTATTATTATTATAAATTTTTTATTTATTATTATTATTATTATTAATTTTATTATTCCAAATGAATTATATTATTAT